>WBMY01006413.1:597136-615893 GCA_013397315.1 Donacobius atricapilla | reverse complement strand
TATAGAAAAGAAGACTGGAAAAGGCAGGTCCAGGATGGTAGACACCTTTGAGAGTATTTTTGTAAAAAAATTTATTGTAATATGCAATTCCCTTCTGCTCATCTAAAAATTCTGACAATTTCCAAACAATAAAAGCACTCCACCCTTTCCCTCTGGCATAGCATCTGTCCTTCCCTAAGAGCAGAAGAAAGTAGGAGAATTTCAAAGTTTGCCTTACAAGACAGGTACAGGGTATCTGTGGTAAGTTCTAAAGTCCAGAGACTGTAGAGGAATATTTTAAGAGTCATCTAAATCTGGTAATCTCAGTGAGAGTGAGAGCAGAGGCAGTGGGGTTGGACTGGGAATACTGTGGTTCCTGATGGGATGGAGAGGGCAGTTACCAGCCATTTCACAAGTACTGCAGGGCTGCAGCTCAGACCTTTCAAACCCCAGCCACGCCAGTATCATATGCACAGAGAAGTTGCTTTCTGTCATGAGACACTTGTTCTTGTGTGCCCCAGATGCCTACAATTGTCTTGACTCCTTATGAGTGGAGAAACACGGGCACTTCTTATAACACAGTTTAGTCCCTCTTCAATTAGATATCCCTAATGGTTCAACTGATCACATTTTAAAAATACCTTTTTTCTTTTATTTTTCTATGCAGAGAGTATAGGTTGACTGGCTGATATATAAACACCTGCACTGAAGACAGCTGATGTTTTTGTCTACTTTAATGGCAAATACTTGTCACAGTACTCCAGAAACCTTTTCACAGATATCAAATAGGGTAAAGTGATCTCTCAGGTCCTTTCCTTCAAAGTAACTTCCCAGTCAGCTGGCTCCAGCCTGCAGTGTTGCATGGAGCTACTCTATCTCAGATGCGGGATTTTGCAGTTACCTTGGTTGCACTTTATGAGGCTCATGCCATCCCATTTCTCCAGCTTCTGAGATCCCTCTGAACTGCAGTACTACTTAGCAGAATATCAACTGCTCCTCCTACACCCCCGATCTTGTTGAGGGTGCCCTCAATTCCACTACCCAGGTCACCAGGGACAATGTTAAAACGTAGTGACTGATCTCAGCATTGACCCCTGAGGAAACTAGATGTCCCTTGGGCTTCACTGCACTAACAAAAACATTTGAGGCTGGCCATTCAGGTAGACTATGCACTCATAAGTCCAAACACCCTGATTGTATCTTGCCCTACTAGCCATGGAAAAATCCCTGTTGGTCTCCCCTCACCCACAGAGCTCTCTGTCTCTTTAGAGAAGCCAATTAAACTGGTCAGGCACGATTTGTAAATTTGTGCTGGCTGTTACCAGTCTCCTTGTGCCTCCCATGCCTGGACATGGCTCTGAGGAGGATATGCTTCATCATGTTTCATCCTCTCCCCTGCCCAGCTCCAGCCCTGGGCATTGGACACTCCCATCCAGGGCTGGGGAGAGACTAGGACATGGACTTGTGGGTGGACCAGACTCAACCTTTGGCCAGGCAGGGCTGGGCCTTGAGTAGCTGGAGACCAGCCCTGCTGTGTCACTGCTGAGCCAGGGGCTGGTGGCCAGGGTAGGCTCCCGGCCTGTGACCAAGGTGGAAGGAGCCCAGGGAGGCTGCTGAGGGGTGGCGGATGAGAGGTATCTGCACAGGCTTCAAGATATGGAGGAAATCATGATCAGGAGAGAAAATTACAGCTGTATAAGGCCATAGAAAGCAAGGGAATGAAGATCACCATTTTCAGTGCTTCACAGGAGAGAAGACTGGGTATACTTTGCAGATCCAAGGAATATCTGTACTAAGCCACCCTGCCACAGAGAACTCGACCACTCATGTGGTCCTGCTGCTATTGATCCCTCCACAGTCTGCATGGTCAGAGAGGAGAGCCTGCTGTGCTGCTCATCACTGATCACCTGCCCCCAAACAGCTCTCCAGATTGCCACCACACTTTCCACACCTGCACATACCTTGGGAAGAAGAGCAAATCATTCTAGTTTCCGCATCTCATTTTTTATTCTATTCCCTATTTACAATGCATTTCTGTAGAATAGATATAAAGAAATCTCTGTCAACAGTTTCCACAACATTATAACTCAAACGAAGTACTCTTAGCAGCCATTTGCCTGATTTCCTGACCTTTATGCTTCCAAGAAAGGCTGTACATTCCTATATGGCCAGTATAATTCACTGCTTGGTGGAGAAATAATAGCTTTGATGTAAGAGATACCAGAATGCTACAACAATTAATAAAAAATGCCTATACCTCATATGGCCTTGGGATAAGGCAAGAAAAATATCTAGGGAAAAAGTTTTTAACTAGAATGATGAATCCTCTAAAGGGAGCATTGTGGCCACTGATAAAACGGAATCAGACAAGAGTATGTGCTATTGTCAACACTGGTTTGGTCCTCTGCATTACTGTACAGGTTTTTTCTCATTTAAGTTTCTTCTTAATAGCTGGTGTGGGGTTATGTTTTGGATTTGCCGTGAAAAATGTGTTGTTAACACAGGGGTTTTAATTATTGCTGAGCAGGGCTTACACAGCATCAAGGCCTTTTCTGCTCCTGACCCCAACCCCAACAGTGAACGGTCTGGGGGTGCCCAAGGAGTTGGGAAGGGACCCAGCCAGGACAGTGACCCCAGCTGACCCAATGGATATTCCATAACATGGGGTGTCAAGCTCAGCATGTAGAGCTGGGGGAAGAAGCGGGAAGGGGGGCAAGTTCAGAGGGATAACATTCATCTGCCCAAGTCACTGTTAAACATGAAGGTTCTCTGCTTTCCTGGGGATGGCTGAATGCCTGCCTGCCTGTAGAAAGTGGTGAATGAACTCCTTGCTTTGCTTTGCTTCACTCCAGTGTGCTGGTTTTGCTCTGCCTATAACTGTCTGTATCTCTACCCATGAGTTTTCTCACTTTTATGCTTCAGATTCTTTCTGCCATCCCACAGGGGAAAGAGCGAGTGAGCGTCTGTGTGGGGCTGATCTATCTACAATGGATAAACCACCACAGTTACTAATATCTTGCATTTCCATACCCTCAGCACCAGAGATGTGTGTTCATAGGTCTGAGTGACATGGGGTACTTGCTATGACATGTGCAGAAGCACTTTTATCATCTCCTTCCTCCACACCTCCAGTTTAGGAATTTGTTGCCAAATATCAAGGGGATTAGTTTCAAATGTCAAAAGCAGATGTGAAGTTATGAGCAAAGCTTCTTTTTAGGACATATATAAACCTGCATTTCAAAGACCTTAGATAAAGAAATATGAATCAGTTTAGACCATTCCTGTTTTGCAAAGCTATTTAATATTCTAGACTGCTGGTCTGCAGGCGTCCAAATGGAATGCTAATTATCCACTTTCTTCCCCAGCTAAAAGCTTCACTGAGGCTGACAGAAGGAAAGGCACTAGACTGTTGAACAACAATACCATGCTTTCAGTGTGAAAGACAACTATAAAATGTTTCCTGCAGCCTAATTCTTCCAGCATCAGCTGATCCTTTACTAGTCCCTACTTGACACCAATTAATCTCTCCTCTACAGCTTACTATTCCCCAGGGCCTTAGCTGTTATTCCTTTACTTTATGCTGGATTTAAAATGGAGGTTGGGAAGAACACCTTAAGTCTCAAATGTCAAAATTCCTCCTAATCTGATGTCTTTTATTCCAGTCTTTCCTTGCCCAGCAAAGGTATTCCCAAGATTGCTAGTTACCTGGAAGGTCTCCATCTTCTTTTCCTTAAAACAAATAACCCAACTAAAAAGCAGAGGGAAGTTCACCATGTAATGCCAAAGTTCACGTGTCAAGCCAAAGAGACACCAAGCCAATATAATGCATAATTTTTACTGTGCTTCCCTGCCAAGAATATTTAGGCCAGATTTTTGGAAGGCCAGAATATTTAGGCAAGGTTTGTCAAGAGGGATAATATTCCATGATACGTTTGGAAATAGTCAAACTTTGAACTTCCCATATCCATAATGTACTTGCATGAAAGGTTTTCTTATTCTCTAGGAAAACATGTTAAATCTTTTGACAATTTCAATTAATTTCCCTCGGACCATGGTAATCAAAATGAATTTTTATTATGATTTCTGTTAATAGCAATCAATATCAACATCCTGCAAGAACACTTTTATTTTAAATATTAATGTCCTTGAATAACATACAGATTAACATATATAACTTAGCCAATTCATAATAATTTTTTTTCTATAAAATGCTGGCTTCTTGCAGGCATTTAGCACAGATCAGACTTTAAATATTCATTCCAGCACTTATTAAACTTTGTATTTGATGCTTTTGACAATCAGTCTCAAAGTAAACCAAGCACAAGTTAATAGCTCAAAGATATTGCTAATCACTGGAAAGGCAAGTTACCACAGCTTATCCTCTAGGTGATAAGTATATGAAGTAGACTCCAAGCCAGAGCATGGACCTACTGTCTGTGTTTCCTCTCTCTCTGGAAAAGTAAGGATTAATTTGAAATGACCCTTTTATATCAGTGTCACTAATAACTACTGAGGCTGCGATGCAACAGCTTGTTCTGTGAAATAAGGAATTCAGGCTTCTGTCTTCCTTTTTCCTTTTCTACCAGGTCCTGGCCACACACTCCCATTTGGTTCCAATTCTCAGCTGACAGAAGTCACCAACCTATAAAAACCCCAAAACCCCAGAAAAATGTGTATTATTTTCTATTGGACTGTGAAATAGAACTGTTTATGTAAGAGTTTAAAAAGTATCTTGGCCAATACTAAGAAAGACAGAGGGTTATGATTCCTGGAGCTGGGAAAAAGGTAAGAAAACTTCTGAGATGGAGAAGGGAATGACAGACCTGGCCTTTTGGAAAGCATACTCCATTAGGGCCACACAAGTGTCCATGGAAACAGAGGCTGAAATTACACAGGGAAAAGTGTTTCTTCCCAGAGACTGACTCTGAAGTCCGGTGTCTCTTTTCATGTTTTTACATTTTTATGTTTTTTTCTAAATTTGCATCTTTTCTGAATATGTCCAGGAGAAAAGGTCTGGAGTGACACTGGCGGGAGCCAGAGCACATCCTCCTTGTCTCCCTCATTCTCACAATTGCACAGCTCATTTCCGTTTGGAGCATTTTTCTTCGTGGGTGCCTTCACTCTCCTCTTCTGAATCTTTCTGAATTCTCTGGTTCCATCATTTGTCTGAGTTCCTAAGTACAGCAGAAGCATTCACTGATCAAAGTTTTTATATAATCTTTCCCATATGCAGTCTGCAATGCAACATAAGCATCCATAAGGCTCCTCCTACCAACATTCCCATTTTCTTCCAAGTCTTTGCACTTTCAGACCCAAGGGCCTTTTTCTTCATTTGTACAGATTCAGCTCTGCTGGTTCTGAAAAATAAAAGTATTATTTACACTTCATTTTTATGTGCTCAGCATGAAGAATTGGAACAGCAGCTGAGAAACCATGTTTTGTTTCGTGGCCAATATGGCACGTGTAAAACTTGTGGAGCAGCAGCTGAAAGCCTGTGTTTTTGGTTTTGGGACCAACTTGACATCTTTTAGCAATTTTTTTGGGCACCAATTCAGAAGGCTCTGATACTTCCCCCTCCCCAGACACCAATCTGGTATCTTTCTATCTAAGTTTTTTGACACCTTTTGTCTGTGGAAATCAATAAACAAAGTCTGAAAATAATTTTCTTTGCAAAAATAAACTGTTATGAATATTTCTAGTATCATTTTTGTCCAGTGTATTACTTTAAATCCAGGGTTTTCATCTTTCCTTGTCTATGTTATTTTATAGTTATTATACTTTATCTTAAAAAATTAATTATTTTTTCTTTTGAAATATGAGTCTTAAGGTGGATATGTTCTAGGTGCATATTTAAGTGAATAATCAGCAAAGTTTTACTACAGAGTTTGAAGGGTGATTGCTGAGGCTATTGAAAAATTTTATAATTCATCAGATATATTTTATGTACCTGTTCCCGTTAACATAGTTTTTATAAACCTGCCATTCATGTAAGGTGACAAATGACTACCTTATACCAGGAGTTCACTGTGAATTTAAAGCTAGTGCCTCTTGTGATAATCCTCTGAGCATTTTTTGTCTCCCAGCCACATGTAAGAGATTAACTGTATTGTTGCTTCCATATCTAAAAGCCTTTGTCCAGCAAGGAATCTAATTCTAGGGTAAGAGATATCACATGTACTTTTGCTAACCAGGGACAGAGCTAAAAAACCCTTTAATTTTACATGATTATCAAACAGTGCTTTACATCATGATAATAACACTTCATTTTATTTGATGCATCTTAGACTAAAACACACCTGAGAAGGTTGCAGGTATGACTTGAAATGTTTTGCTTCTCCTAGCTTTTAGTTGTTGACATGTCCTGTTCTTCATTGCTGTTCTCTGTTCTTTTAACTGAATATCCTAAATAAAAAACAGGAAAAAAAAGAAAATTCTTTTCTTTTTGAAAAGAAAGGATTGACACTTTGCTGGCAAACTTAATCTACTTCAGTATAACATATTTGTTAGAATTTAGGTTTCATTTTTGAAAGACAATGTTAAATACGTCTCCCTGGAGAAAAAGACCATTCCACCATCTCAAATACATGGAGAAAGAACATGGAGTATTTTTACATTCATTTAGTTCCTACATTCATTGTTTGCTCACTATGATTATACAGAATTCTTTATAAGATGAAAGGATGTGATTTCTTCAGTCCAAGAGGGCTGTTCAGAAGTATCTTTGGTAAGTATAACCTATGAGTCTCTTAATGTGGTACCATTTACAGATATTAGATATGCCAATAAGTGAAATGAAATATAAGGGATACCCTGATAAGGTGTTGAATTTTGGCCTTATGAAAAAACAAATACCCCTTGAGAATATGGTAAATGCATGAGATACAGAAAAAAATAGCAAACATCTCATTATAGTATAATTGTTCTCCTGCTGCTTCTTCTATGAACATGTACAGGATATGCAATGGCTATTGGGCTTTTGCCCTTATATGTCAAACTTTCTATCAAGTTTGAACAAATTTTACTGTTTCTGATATGCCTTCTGAGCAAACTGCTGTGAAGCAGTAAACACTATGGCAATCCCAGAGTTTGTTACCTCTCTGACCAATGTCTAAGTTTTCTGTGCTAGCTCTGAGATAGATATCAAGATCTATTTTCAAGTTATTTAATTTCCCTTCATAAAACTGTTTTCCAGGCAAGATACATGAGCTCCTTTGATAAAGGGGTTGTTTTTTCCTTTCCAGAGATTTTTCACATCAACAGATCAGCCCCTGACATCTCAGGTTAAGCTATCTCAGCATAATCACTGATACTACAGTGTTTGCAGAAAGCAAAAGAAGCACTGTGAGGGTTTCAGATGAAATATTAATCTACCTGACAGGAGCATGTCTGGAAAGTTTCATCTTCAGCATTCCAGTGATGCCTAAATTCTTCCCACCTGCTGGAATTACACTGATTTTCAAATTATAAGGCAATTTACAATTTAAAATTTGCATTTAAAAAATCTGTTTGAAGAAGAGGATCTATTTGTTTCCTGTAACTCCATAAACTTACTGGTGAGCAAGGGCTGGAAATTGAGATTTTTAAAATCTTAATTAGCTTCTTTTTCCTGCTTCAGAGAAAAGCTAGGTCTGAGATGCAAACTTTTGTAGTCTGTAAAAGACACCATTTCTCTGTTCTGTGGCTGGGAATGGATAACACTCATTTAATCTACGTACATGGCATTTTTTCTACATTGGGGTAAAAAAACACGAGAGTAGCTTTACTGTTCCAAAAAACAGTTCCTTTTTAACAAAAAAACAGGCAGAATTAGGAATATTAATACTGTGTCGAATAATAGATGCACTATGTCAAGTGAGTAAAATATTTCTACCTTGAAAAACTTTCCATGCAAAGAACACTTTAAGAACATTACCTGTTTTACTTCTGTAAAATTCAAGGTAAGATGGTATTATTTTTATTTTTATTTTTTATCATTATTGTTATTGTTATTTTTTATTATTTCATTGCTTCAGCACAAAAGGACAGGGTATGGTTAGCTTACAAAACTGAAATATGTTATGAGAACTAAAAGAGATAATTATCCTGGAACACAGAAATCCAGAGCAGATGGAGCTCTCATGAATACAGTATCAGACATTTCAATAATGGTTGAAAAATGGATCAGCTACAATTAGTTCCTACAAACATAATGGAAAAGGTCTTATTCCCATGCTCCATACTCACAGGTGTATATGCTGTCCTCAGTATATCTCTTTCAGTCTGTTTTATAATATTAACTCATCATCTTACAAGAACATACAAAAATATATCTCCAGAATATTGGCCAGTGTAAATTCTAAAATGCGTGAGATCAATATATAGGAAAGTCTTTGTTTAATTTGATAGATTTGCAAAATTCAATTTAGAATTATTTCTTATTTAATTAATTTTAGAATCTTTGAAATACCACAGCTTTTTTGTATACATATCCTCAAGTGTTCTTCATAACTCCCAAACTTCGTCTCATTTACTTGTAACTACGTAGTACAAACTGATGATAAATTATTTGATAGTCGTCACGAAACACACTATTATTGACAAAAGAACTATTCTGATTTGATACACCCATTTTTTGTTAATGTAAATCTGTAAACTTCAGAGAAGTTACAGAACTCATTTATGCATGAGGTTTGATCTTTTACATCTTCATTGATTAGGAGACATCAGCTAGTATCCTCTTATTTGCTATACTTATACATATAAACCTATATATTACTGATAGATCAGTTGAGTAGATATGTCAGCTGAGTTGTGTGCAAGGGTAGTTGATTTTACCCTTAAACAAAGAATAGAATCAATTGTGGAAATAATTTTGTACTCCATGGTCACATTGAATTTATCCAAGATGCTTTATTAAACATTGGCTCCGGTAGAACTATTTCCCAGTATTCTAAAACAATCTTTAAGGCATTGTTCTGGAGGAAATTATGAGACTCTTCAGCAGACCAATTAGAGAAAATCCTGCCTGTTTTGAAAACTGAGATATCCTAGAAGTGTACAGTAAGAATTTTCTCCACTGGCTTAAAATATAAACTGGAGACATCCACACCTGAGGTAGTCATTCTCTTTGAGCTTGTCATTAGCGGAATGTAAGGACAAGATTCATCTGGTCTAGTTTATACTGAAATTAAATGCATTGAGTGCCAATTTTTTTCCCCCAGTAACAATGAAGGGAGTGAGGATGACTAGCTGACACATAAATGTCTATATCCTACATAATAAAACAAGTTGCTATGTCTCCCACATAACAGATCTCAAAGGATTACCCTTGCACTCCAGCAACAAAAAGAACCCAATTTTCAGGTTATTTCTAAAATGAGGGGGAAAATCATATGTACGCATAGTGCTTGAAACTATAATAGGAGAACAGTTAGAAGAATTGAATGTGACCAAAACTGGACAGACGGAGAAAGAAACACTGGTAAAAAAATTGTGATGAAATGAGATTTGTAATAAAATTTCTCAAGGTCCTATTCTGTGCCTGATTTTATTAATTTTACATAAAAATAATATGTGCACATGATTAAGAGACTAACAGGGCCTCTCTATGGAAACCACACTGCACTGTGTGTGTACTGTGCTTCATGACACAGCAAGGAGGAAATGTGTGTCACGTTGGCCAACTCAGTTATGTAAGGCACTCCCATCACTGAGAACAGGAGTAAAGTCCAGGAGCTGGACTTTGATGATCCTTGCGGGTCCCTTCCAGCTCCAGATATTCTGAGTTAATGTCCATTCATCACCACTGTCACTTCTATTAGTCACCCCAGAAGGCCCAGAGAGGAACATGTAGGGGATGTAATTTTATCATCAAAAGTTACATTCTAAATAGAATTTTCTATAAAATAAGTTTTCATCATCTTGAAATAGCAGAAGGCAAGAAAGACCTGAATATCCTTATTCTGTCAAATGGTGTCATGTGACTCTAAGCAGGCAAAAATAATCCTAGTATGCTTCAGGCAAAGTGATAGAAATAGAGACGTGTTGATGCCATTATATAAGGTGCTAGAAAATTCTCCTCTGAAATACTGGATTCAGTCCATGTTCAAAGACTGTGAATTTGAACTAGAACAAACTTGGAGATTAACCTCTACACAGATCTGTAAAAGAAAAGTTGTGATAATGCATATGAAATATCATAAATATCTGTAAGCACCCATGGTGAAAACCACCAGAGAGAAAAAAAGAGCTATTAAATTAATAGATACTGTTGGCACAGTGGCAAAATGGTGTAAAACAGTAATGAATACTTTTAAACTGCAAGTTAGGAGATTTCTAATACCAGGAACAGCTTTCAACCAGAAGCGGGAGGGTGAGAAATCTTAGCCAATTTTATAATGAGTCTTGCAGAATTTATAAACAGGTTTCAGTTGCCTGTAACAACAGGGAGCAGGGCTTTATGACCCACTAAGTTTTTCTGGCCTTATGCCCAAAGATGCAGAAGGCACTGGCAAAAGAAATTCTGCTTGTTCATTTAAATGGGAAGTTTTCACAAAACTTTATAGGTATGAACAGTTGTAATAGGTTTACTTTCATGGTATTAAATGAATGCACTCATTGGTCACTGTTATTTTGAAAATCTTGTTATACTTCAGCATTATTTTTAATTGTAACAGTAAAATTAGTTGTTTTCATTTATGGTTGAGCTATAAGGGGCTTGGATGTCAGGTGTACTTCTTATTATTCATATATATATTCACAATAAGACAGAAGAGAAAGAAGAGAAACCTAGGTTGTTCTGGGTTTTGTTTTTTTTTTGTTTGTTTGCCCTTTGGCTTTTCCTATGTTGTTTGTTGAAACACAGTTTTATTCACTGCATGATAATGTTTCTGCTCTGTTCATGAGAAAAGTAGAACTCTAGCCCTCCAAAGTTGAATAAGCTATATTTGTAAGTATTAAACATCTGTAGTATGCCATGTAATTCATTCTGTGTGTTTTGTTTAAGGTAATTTTTGCCAACATTCTTTTCTTATTTATGTTTAATGAGGAATGAAATAATTTTTATAAAAATTAATAAAATCAGGAAACTCACATAAGTTATTTATTACTATAGAGGCCATTTTAACAGGGTTTGTTTTTTTTTAAAAAAAAAAAAGTAAAAATCTTTTCATTGCTACTGTCAGACAATATGTTTTCCAGGTCTTGTTACAGATGTAAAGAGTAATAGCCATGAAGTGTTATTAATTATTACTATATCAATGAAAATAATATAATAACAACAATAAAATAGTAGTTAGTGATATCTATTAGCACAGTCTTTTTTATATCACTGCCTTCTACTCTGAATTTCTCTTTCTTTTTTTCTTTTCAGTTAGATTTTGTTTCCCCAAGTGTATTCAAAATTCAGTCTATACAGACCTGGCTTGAGGTGACAGAGATTAAATGGTGAAAAAGCTGAAATCAGTGGAACATACATTAATTTCATTTATATTCAACTCACTGAGGACAAGGTCCTACACAAGTAATAAAATGGTTTCAGTGTTGATCTAGAAGACTAGGCTAGCAATATGGCTGGAGATGGAGTATGGCACTAACTAAAATTAGAATTTTAGTAAGCAGTGGTGCTTACATCTGTGAGCAAAAAAACACCACAAGCAACATCTGCTTTCTCAGATAACTCCTATCATTCTTTCTCTGAAAGAATAAAGGGTACTGAAGATTTAAAAGCTGTGGAAAAAGCAAAAATATATTAGATCACTTGGCCCAAATCCCAGATTAAGTCAACCATTACCCCTGCAAGAGAACCCTCAATTCCCAGCTCTCAAGGAGCCATGCCAGCCACTGGGAAGCATCATCAGAGTTGATTTAAAGGAAAGTAACCAAAAAAAAGAACCCAAGATTCCAAAGTCCAGAAAGAAAAGTTTTTACTTTGTCTTCTAACTCTGAGGAGGTGTGCTTCAATTTTTAAATACATTTCTAATTCTAGTTCTTAGGCAATGAATGTCATAATACTTTGGTGCTGTTTGATATTCAGTGAATAAAAAAAGGGCCTACTATTGCAAAAGGATGGGTACTTTTTCCATTACAGGATACCAACTTGCTTTGTACCAGTATGCTAAGGTGTACATAAAATCTGCAAGCCATCCTTAACAGTGTGTGCAGATGTGTACTACTCAAACAGGTATGCATGTAAAACAGGTTGCCATTTACTCACATCCAGCTGGGCATTACTGCATCTTTTTCAGAATTTATTACCTCCACTTAAATTTGCTTACAGAGATGCTCACATGAGCACTTTGTATCTTCTGAAGTAACTGAACTGAAATATTTTGGCTAATGGATCTTGGCAGATTCAGCTCGTTAGTACTTAAGCAGAACAGGCACCAGACACATATGGGCACTGACTGTATCCAGATCAGAAAGAAATAACCTGGTTGTTGTTTCCAAATGATATATCTTAACAACACATTGACAGGGAGTTTAATTCTTCACCAAATCTGAATGACAAATATAGAAATTACAGATGGGAGGAGGCCTGAAAGAGATTTTACCAGGCCATCTCATCCCTTTCTATGTCCATATTTCTATGTCATTCCTGACAAGTTCCCGTCCAACTTGTTTTTCAATAACCTCCAGTGATGGAAACTTCACTGCCCAGGCAGTGCATTCCAGTGCTGCACTAACCTTTCTGTTAGGATGTTTTTCCTGTCGTCTGATCTAATCTCCCTTGTGCTAGTTAGAAACACTTGCTGTAATCACAATACATTGTTCAGTTGGTCCACATCCCTCCTGAACTGTGCACAGAATCAGACATTAGTGCTCCAGCTGACACCTTACTAATGCCAAATAAAACAAATATTTCAGCTGAATTAGAGAGAACGCTCCTATTTACTTTTTTTATTTCAGAAAGGCATAGCATTCTTGACTCTTGTCCAGCTTGTGAGCCACAGTAACTCTCAGATCTTTTTGTTTAGCGAGACATTTTTCAGAATTTACTTACAGAGAAGAATTCTCTTAGACATTTTAGAACTGTCTGTTTTCTCTGTGGAGAAGGACTGTGGATCAGCTTGACCTAATGATATAGTCTGTAATAAGCCAGAGACTGGACAGGTGACATCCTTAAAACCTTCTCAACTTGAAAAATTCTACAGTTCTCTGACTTTCTGATGATAATTTTGAACTTGGATTCTATTCTACTATGTGCTCAAAGGTTGTCCATGTTGTGTCATTAGCAACTTTAATAAAATTATTATATCCTTGCCTTTCAATTATCACAAAAAACTTCGCACAGCTTTTAATCCAGGACAGACCCTTTATTCCAAAATTGGATATGTTCTTTCGGATTGGCTATGAACCACTGCTAAAATACTCATGAAGTGTGGTAACTGCCATGTAACAGTTGTGATTTTCTCTGCTCAACACAAGTTAGACATAAGTGTATGAAGTCTTAAACCCTCCCAATGACAACATATGTTAACCAGTGGCCTCTTCTTCCGGATAGATCTGTGCTCTCCCCAGACTTCTACCCTCTCCCAGAAAAGCTAACAGAAACACCACCCAAGTTCAGGTCTTACACCCTCCTTTCCAGAGATGTATGATGTCTCATCTCTTCGGTATTATACCCAGCTCTATTACAAGTTCCTACATGGATGAACATCAGCATGAAGCAGTAGACACTGGGACAGATGAGCCTCAGAAAATTCCTCATACCACCTTGGATTAAGAGTACTGTCAGGGTATACAGCTCATGGAATATCAAGGCCAGTACTTACATGCATCAATTCTACTCTCTTAGGACTCAACTGCTAAACAATTCCATCTTTCATATCGTCTTTACAGTTCTGCACTGCATCTCACAGCCTCTTGCTTCTTTACTGCTGGAATGATAAACCATATGCTCTCAGTACCACCATGCTGGTATTATGGAAGTAGATTCTGCCTTAAGTAGAGAACATCAGACTCTAAAGAGCAACCAGCTGTAGTCAACTTCAAAAACTCCTTTCTTCGTTTCCATACCCCATAGCTTCCTATGGGACCATGTTCGTTCTAATTAGATCTGACAGTCAGTGTTTGCAATTAAAGCCATCCAGACTGGTGTACTGCATCTCCTGTTCTCTAAATCTCCTTGTGGAAACAATGAATGGAGTCTTGCAGCTTTAAACAGTAGCCTGTTTTTTTCATGACTCAGCTGCTACAGATTCATACAAGCTCACCAGCTCCTAGGTTTCACACCAAAATGATGGCCTTGGTCCTCAAAGTGGATCATTTCTTTTCTCCTGTACCCCAGCAGCTGAGTTCTGAGAATAAAGAAGAGATTTCTTTGACATCTCTGGTTTGTCTGGGAGATGGAGAGCTGAAAATGCATCCAAAACTTCATTTCTTAACAGCTTTTACTTGACAGAACAAGTAATTAATGAATTTTGTCTCACTCAAAAGTCCATTTCTCCAGTTTGAACATGGTCTCTGAAAACTGAAGTAATCATTTCAAGATTGTAATTTTTTTAGGTGTCAGAGTAATGAAAGACAACTCTATGAATGTATAGATATACAGGTGGTAAAAAACAGAAACAGTAGTGTGATGAAAAAGGGTGGAGAGGAAAAAAATTAACATCTTTGTTACTGTGTGCAAATCCAGTCCAAAGCTCCACAGACAAAATAAGAGAAGAAACAATAGCTTTGACCTGCGCCAGCGTCGCTTTGTAGCCACTGCTCAGGTGATGTCAGGGATGCCTCTGGTACTGGACTAGCAGAAGATGTACCAAAGGTGTCTCAAAATGGCAGATTGGGCAGATGTAGTTTTTTTTCTAGAGGGATTAAGGTCTGTTCAGGCAGGTTGTACCTTTCAAAGAACACTTAATTTCTGTTTCTGCCATCAAAAACATCCCCTTGAAAGATCCCTAAGACACCAAAAAGGACAATTCACTTCTCTCCTTCCTGCATTCTCATTAGATAATTTAATCTGGAAAACGTGATGTGATGGTACAGATGTATTCTTTTCTTTGCATCTTCTTTCCATTAGCTGAAATGACTTTACAAATGACATGAGATTGTCTTCACTGAGATTTGTTTAAGAAGTTGAATGCAGGAAGCAGAATTCAAAAATTATGATCTTTAAAATTTGAAGATTTAAATCTTTCAGGAATTATACAAGTACCTGTTATTCCCATACATTATAATTTGGGACATTTTGAGACAAGTGTTCTCAAGAAAATTTGTAAAACTACTCTAAAACTTAGTAAAATTCAACTGTCTGTGTATGCAGAACAATGTGTTTATTTGCTAGGGGGAAAAAAACCAAAAAACTTGGCACTAGAAGGTTTTAAGTTCTTGTTTTTTCATTCTCCCTTACTAAATCCTGGATCAGCCAAACCTGTATGTGTTTTTGTCTAAAATGAGTGACAGTATTGGAAACCTAACCTCATCAACATGTGGTAAATGGTTTGAATTAATAATTTCCTCTGGAAATCTGTTGTATCCTGCATTTCACTTTAACCCCCTGTGAAGAAGGCCCAATGTGGAAGTATCAGTTAGCACCATAAGCACAGCTCAATGACAACTTTGCTGTTAATGAAAAATGGTTGCTGTTCCACACGGAAGCCCATTGATGGTCATAGGGCCAATGCTCCTGTGAGCCAACATCTGGTCTGTGTTAGATGCTAATTCTAATTCTCAGTTAATATTTTTGGACACTGCTATTGTTGGTAATTTATTGATATTACCTGGGTGTTCTGCAAAGCTGTTTTGATGTACGTAATGCACATTTATTTTGTAATAATTTATTAATATTACTTCAACTTATATTGTCATGTTGGTTGGGTTTGTAACGACACACATCATTAATACCTACATTCTTGCTTAAGCCCCATTTGGTTCTCTTAAATGTTCCCATTTGAAGAGCACTATCACTGTTCATTTGTGTGTTCTGCACTTAAACCTACCAAGATGTGGGAATAGAAGTAGGTGTAAAGAAGACTTCTCCACATCCAAAATAACATTATAAAACTAAGCCTCAGTAATCCACATCATAGGAGTAAAGCGACTGGAGACAATAAATATCCACACTGTTGAAGTTTAAATACTTGCCTGCAATGCCTGAATTTGGGTGGTAGTTGCACTGGCAGCTGATTGCTGACTGTTGCTGATTGTTCTGATAGATTTTTTTTAATAAAATAGCAAAATACATTTTATACTTATTTGATAGTAAGGAAGGAGCTGCCATCTACCAGACATTTGTAAGTAAAACTATATTGGAACCCATGCTGGTAACATAAGAAATGATAAAAATTAATAAGGATGTTCTGGTGGTTCAAGCAATAGTGAACTTAATTGATTAAACTGAAGAATTGCACTGCTTGAGAAAAAAAGGTGTCAGAATGAAGAGCCTGTTAAATCAAGCAGGACCCGTAGATAGAGCAACAAGGGAAGAAAGAATTCAGGTTAAGAGTAATTACACTAGTACAATTTTCCATCTGGACATTTGGATTTTAGTGGATAGGGAGGCAAAAAAGTTCATGAAGCCAGACAATTGGAGGCAGACAATGGGAGTAAGAGTCAGGGAGTGGGGGCTAGAAAAAATTAAGAGTGGATATAAGAAGGTATATGAGGGGCAAAGTAAGAAACTAAACTGTGAGTGGAGGAAGGAGTAGGACCTGGCTTGAATCCCAGGTCAGGCTGAGAACTAGGTGAGAGAAGACTTCCAGACTGGGCTGAGGTTAAGCAAAGACGTCATGAACATGAGGCAAGAACCAATGTACTCTGACCCTGACTAAAGGGATTGAAAAGAGGTGCACTAAGGATAAATTTCTTTCCTAATTTTAGAGGGCATTACTTTGTATCTTTAGTACTTTTATGTGGGGAGATATGCACTGAAAATCTAGTTCATCAGAAGGGGGGCTGTGGTTTGAAACACATTGTTAAGCAATGAGAAGATCTTGAACATCCTCTTTTATAAAGAATCCTTGGTTGCTATGGAGGCAGTTTCAAAAGTCCTTTGTTACAATATGTGTTTTCTGCTAGTAAAAAAAAAATAATAAAAAAAAAAGAGGTCACACATTTTTGGCTCAAAGTTGATAACCCAGAAATAAAAAAAAATAAAATATATCACTGAAGGGGTGTAGAATCAGAAAGTCAGGCAAAAGCATTCTGCCCACAGGGAAAAGACAGTGTGTAACTATGGAAAGAGTAGACAGCTAGGAAACTAAAAGTGTACTTTTTAAGAATAGTTTCCACTTTTTACTAGTTATCTATTTGCAGAAAGAACAAACTTCATGGGGAGGGTGAGGGCAAGCCTGCTCTTGCAGTCAGAAAATCAGACCTGTGCAAACTAAGGATGGAATTAAAGCTTCAGAAAAAATCCATCTGTCTGTTCCAGAGGGCATCTTTCTTACACTGTTCAGAAAGGTGTCTGAGCAGTTCTCAAGGAAGGAGAAACAGGCATTTCATCCCAGGACGTTTCTCTTTTCTATTCCATAATACCAAGGGACAGTGTTTAGCATTAGCCTACAGTTCAGGCTCTTGTGGCTTAAAGAAAAGGAGAGCAGACGGTGTGGGCTTGCCTTTCAAACTTCTTTTTAATGAGTTAGAAACCCCTGGTCGTGTGTCACCAGTGAAAAATCTGCCTCGGCAGTTTAATGCTGGAGAAGCTGTGTTGCTCCTGGGGAGCACCGCTGTCAGAGAGGGCCCTGCAAGTCGGCATGAGCCGGAGAGCCTCTTGCTGAGGAGCAGGGATATGGAGCAGGGATGGCATCCTCCAAGCCAGCCAGGGCCCATTGGAACCGCCTGCCCTGCTGAGTGCTACAGCCCCATTGTGTGTTTGCCTCTGAGGCTGGGGAGGAGGGGCACACACTGCTGCGAGAGGGGCCCGTGGGGGTGGACTGGGGCTGGAAAGCATATGTGAAAAGCAGATGTGGTGTGTGTTCCAGAGTGTGACAGCAGGGGCTTGGGAAAGAAGTCTCAGTAATGACTGTGTTAAGATATTTTAATAAAGAAGTTACCTAGTGTAAATAAATCCATATGTTTTGTAATCCATAGTCCCATTCTGCTTCAGCATCTGGCAATGTGGGGATTTAGCAGTGATAGAATTAATGGTATAGCTTCCTATGATATTTAATGGGGAGTGGAAAACAATTAATGACTTATTTTAAATGACAGTTTCAAGAATAGTCTTCATTAAGGAAGGCTCACAATTAAAGGAGATATGGTTGCTAAAATCCAGAAAGAATTAAACTGAACAAGAACAACTTGGAAGAGGAATCTATATGCATAAGTAGTTTGTCTTTATGTGCTATTATAACTAGGAAAGCTCAAAACTTGTCATAGTAATGATTTGGGGAAGAAAATAGACATTTTGGCTAGATTTTGTTTTCTGCACTAGAAGTACCCATTTTATCTGACTTTTACTTAGTTTTGCCAATCTTTTTCTACCTTCTTAATTCCCTTTCCCACAACCAAGAAACAACTTTGTCAAAAAAGAGCAAGGAATGGACATGGAACAGGTGGTGTGGAGGTTTTTTGCTAGAAAATACTGACAAGAAGTGTTTCTAATTTGCTTACTTTGCCAGTGAACTTTTTCAGAAATAAATAATGAGCTATGTCCTCAATCTCTATGGATATACTAGGTCAAGTAGCTTGTACACAGAGTGCCAGTTTGCCTCTAGTTCTAACCCTGTAAAACCACAGAATCATAAAATGTTAAGGAGTTGGAATGGATCTAAAGTTCGGCTGAATTTTTATTTCAAGAAAACAAGGCACAGCTTCTAGGGGAGCATTGTCAAGCTATCCTTTCTATTTTTTTTTTTTT
>WBMY01006413.1:576058-594920 GCA_013397315.1 Donacobius atricapilla | reverse complement strand
TTTTTTTGTTTTTTTTTTAAGTAGGTAGTTCTTTAAAACACTCACTGAAGAGACCACTGGAAAGAAAACTGAAAATTACCCCTTTTAATCATTAGGAGTCTGACCATGGATATGCAACGCTTCTTCCCTGACTTTTTTCTTTCTCTGGAAATGAGGTTAGTACTAGTCATCATTTTCTTAAGGTTGACCACATCTTAGATTATGTGGGATGCCTCTGAGATTGTTTCGAATGCATGCAAGTTCATAGGGAGAGTGATAGGTGCAGTAATACTTCAGCACAATCAAGGAAGCCTATGACCCCTCTTGAAAAGGGATGGGACACTGCCAAAGGGATTTAAAAAAATGGTGTCCAGAAAGCTGTTTATTACTTCTATAGTTATCTGAATGTCCTTGTTGATGAAAGTGTTCTGCAATTTTCGTGTTTGTTCACAATTTCACACACCTTTTAATACAATTTTAATTGTATTAAATTAATTCACACAATTTTAATACAAAGTAAAAATGTGAAATAGGAACATTCATACCTTGCTAATCATTGCTATAATAACCAGGTGTGTTCTCGGGAATTAGAGTTGCCTGAGGGCCACAAAGTTGCTCAGCTATTTCCTACTGGTTTTGCCCCTTCAGGAAAAGGAGTGTCAGGACCTTCCTCTCCCCACTGGCTGGTTTGTAGGAGGGTGGGTTTAGGGAAATGACAAAAGGGAGTGAAATGTTACGTTGTTTTCATAGTTTTGCCACCAGTAGCTAGCCCTAGGGGAGACAGGCGTATTAGTAGTTAGAGCTTTGCCACAGCAGATATTTCTGAATTTGAAGCGCTTGTTCTTCACTCAGTCAGGCACCCCAGAGGCTCCGCTGGTTACAAAACAAATGTGCTGCACGCTTCTACAATTTTTTACATTCATGTTAGCTTGAACATCCCCCGAAAAAGAATGCAGTCCCACAAGATTTCTTTAAAAAAGGTAATCCGTGTCCGCGGCAGCCGCGAGGGCGGGCGGGCTGCGCTGCCCTGCCCCGGGGCTGCCGTGTGGGCCGCGGCGCCCCAGGGCTCCCGGGAGCCGCTGCCCGAGGGACCCGGGCGGCGCAGGCTCCTTAATGGGCACCGTCCCGCCGGGATATCGGCCTGGCAGAGCGCTGCCGTACGCCTCCCTGCTCCAGCGAGTCCCCTCCACACACTCCCCTGACGCGCAGACAGAAACCCTTTTCTCCGAGCAACCTGCGTCTGCCTTTGGGATGACTCCTGGAATGAAGCCTGGTCTCTAGCGCTCCGGATGCTCCGGAGTATGAAAACAGGCATTGCTGTCCATTTATTTATGCCCTTCTCTTTCTGTTCTTGTGAGTTCTGATGGTTTTCTGATTTGGCTTCGGAGATAGTAATGGGTGGTGAGGGTACATTAATCTTCTCCCAAAATGCAGAATATTGGCCAGAACTAGTCAAGTTGCTCTGATGTCCCTAGAACATTGCATTCTCTCCAGTGGTTAATTTGTATGGGAAAATTTGTGCAGTTTGCTAACACACTCAGATCACTAGATCTGTCTGGGTATTGTAGTCTCTGAATCATACTGGCAAGGATGTTTCTGTGCTTATTTTTCACCTCTTTGTTGCATGGGACATGGTTCCCTAAGATCATTTAGAGGGTTTAATGAGTCCCAGCACCTTCTCAGGCACTGTCAGTCTCCGCTCAGTCTCCACTTTCTGTGACACTTTGTCATTGCAGCTTTTGGTCTCATACTGCAGATCTTCCGTAACTTCATATGGTGGTGGAGAGGAGGTTTGCCGGGACATATAAACTAAGACCTTCCTAACTAAGCCATCTCATGCATGGTTTCCTATAGTTCATAGAATCACAGAATCATAGAATCATAGAATCATAGAATGCTTTGGTGTTGGAAGGGACCTTAAAAGACCCTTACAGATCGTCTAATTCCAAAGCCCCTGACACAGGCAGGGATGTCAATAATTTTTATGGTTTGTCCTTGCTGACATAGATGGTGCTTTCCAGTCCTAGTTTAATAAAAGTAGTAAAACGGAGCCAAAATTGGAATATTAGTGATACCTTTCAAGTGTTGTGATAAAGTAGCAGACGTACTACAGAGAGACATACCATACATTGTTAATAACTTTTAAGACATTGCCACTCCAAGAAGCTTCCTCTTGCCTGGGATCCTCTGAAGTCACTGTTATCTCATTCATCAGTGATGACAGGTGAGGCAAAAGTTGGCCATGCTCCTAATTTAGTCATCTCAGTGAGATTTTTGAATAAACATTCTCAGGATGCTGCCTCTTCCAGGCCTCTAATGAACAGCCTTTCCATCTTTTAAGAACCTGACAAATGCACCAATGTTGTACCTAGCCCTGCTAGGCAGAAATAAGCCTTGTTCCTCAAATACAGTGGTTGGAATAGTACTAGAATGTCTATTATTTTTTATGTGTACAGATTAATCTGAAGAAAATGAAAAAATACTTTCCATTGCTTCTTTATCTCACTGCAATGGGAAAAAAAAAGAGATCAAATTTGGTCCTTCTATGTTTCTGGTTCTTTTGCACAAATGCATGTTCCTAGAAATTTTTATTATTATGCCCTAGGGAAGAGTGGTAGCAGAATTCAAATATTTATATGCTTATTATTCTCTGCACATGTATTTTCCATTAACATCAATGGAATTCAAACATGTACATAAGGGAAAGGAATACAAACAGTTAATGATCTAAGTGAGAGAAAGGGAAACACAGGGCCTCCAGAAATCCAGTTATCTGTGGGGGGAGGGGGCAAATTATTTTCCTGAATTAATTATATCTAATAGAAATGGAAAAGACCTGATGAGCTTGGATCATTTCCCCCTGCCCTCTGCAGGAAAGGAATTGTATCTATGTTTGTCTCTCACTCTTTGCACATTATCTACACTCAAAGACCTTCAGTGACAGTGAATCAAACGCCTTAGAGCCTTTTCATTGGCAACCAATTACCATGACTGTCAAGAAATGTTTTCCTGATGTGCAACTTTAGAATGAGAACTGCTTTCTCAACTTTGAAAATACATAGTGACTTATTTGTGTAGCTAATTGTGACAGAGAAAGGAAAGAGGTAGGCTTAAGTGATCATACAATATCTCAAATGGGAAAGGACCCATAAGCATCATCAGGATGCTCCCAGAAGGAGAAGTACCTCCTTGCAAGTCTGTCAGGATTTTTAACCCTGACATCCCCCTAAGTAGGGGTTTTCTGTCTCTCAGAGTCCCGTACCAGGGTTGAAAGATGAGACAGATCCTGCAGCTCGGTCTTCAAAGGTGTTTATTCTATTTCTTATCTCAAGGTCTTACAAGAGTGTCCGCGTGCTAAGGGAAGACTTTGCTGCAGACACATGGAGGCAGGGGGCAAGGTCGCTTTTAAAGATTTTTAACCCAATTAACTCTAAAAATGTACTATATTTATGATTTTGTGCCAATTACTATCACCTATTCTAAACACGTAATTTCTACCTCGATTTCATTCTACCAATGTCTTTGCGCCACCGTCACAGCAAGAGATGGAGTAGACGAAGAAGAAGATGATGAGACAACACCCCAAATCCTCCATCTTGCTCCAATCTAATTCCATACTAAAAACCCAAAACTACAATTTTTCACCCTGCAGCAAACTAAACTCTATTTTAAATCTTTATTATTTTTTAACTCATCTATAAGTGTTGGAAGTTTTTCCCATGGACTCAGGGCAAAGACTGTGCTTTCCTGGGGTCTCTGCCAGGGTCTCTGCCAGGGTTTCAGACCCCCCAGGGCAGTTTGCGGTGTTTTCCACCTGCCCTGGACTCTAACACAAGTCAGCTGATTTCAGCGTGTCCACAATGAAGGACTTGGAAGCATTGCGAAAAACCACAGCTTTACTTTAACTTATGTCCCTGTGAAAGGAGATCAAAAATAAATAGTCCATCTCAAAGTGAAATAATATATGTTGCAAAATTCATTGTCTCCAAAATTCCCAAATAAGCAAAGAAATTATGAGTACTGCTTCACAGCAAGTTCAGTGTTGGTGTAAGCAGTGGAACAATCCAATCTGAGACACTTAAAGATGTTTGGGTAACTTCCATAGACAGAAAATTGTATGACAGATCAGCACAGAAGTACTTTTCCCTGCCATTCCAGCCCTTCTAACATTTCATTTGGTGACCCCTGATGTCTCATTTAAACCAGTGGCAAGACACTTGAGCAGCTGGAGCACTGCAGCTGCTGGTGCCTTCCCAGCACTGTATCAGTGATGTTATCAGAGCAACCAAGCAGCTAATGGGCACCAACACATAGCATTGGGAAACTGGACACTGATGCAGATTACAGACTCTCAAGTGACCATGAAAAAGCTACTCCTTCTCACAGAACATCTGAGAATATTTGTTTGTCTATTAATTGTTAACACCTTTCAGAGCAATGAACTATTCTGTCTGGAGGCAAACATTCCCAGAAAAGCAGAGTTGGAGGAGGTGAATATGCCAACCCCTCCATCTTTGGGAGGGGTTGTATCTTCTAGACGGAGTTTTTTCTCTGTTTCAGCGGTGGTTAGTCAGGAATTATTCTGAGCTGTGGTAAAAACCAAGACAAGTTTTCCCCTCTGTAACTTTAGCTAAACTCATAATATCTTGGAATTTCACTGCAGTGGCCAGGCAGTCTATTTTTCCCCATTTCATTAAACTATCAGTAACAATGTTAGGGGAACTTACAGGAAACAGGTAACCAACTCATTTCTTGAACAGAGGCTGCCCTGTATACCCAGAGGAATAAGAAAGTTTTGATGTCAAGTTAGGAACAGAGAAGTACATTTGACTGTCTAAGCTCAGAAGGACAGATAAAGTTGAAGAGGAGCCTTGGTGAATTAATACCATTAGAGATATTCATGATGTGATAGTGACACTTTTATTAAAGGGTGAAAAGTAATGCTTTACTTTGGAAATATAATTTTCCCTGATTTTTAACTGCTGGAATGATCATTATCCTTTATTCATGTCTTAAATTCATTATTATTTTTCCACAATGGAACCTATTGAGGTTTCCATGGTATATTTCTAAATTGTTCTTGAAGGAATGAAGCAGAATATAGTCATTCAGAACAAATGAGAACTGATAATTAAGAAGAAATACTTCAGTAATTACACGGTACTTCAATTAAAGTAATAAAGAGAACCAGTTGTGATTGATCCATTCAAAGTCATAGTTTATTTTTACAAATTGGATTTGATTTCTGGCTAGCTGGGCACAGGCAAATGATCTCAAGGCTTCAAGAACCAGATAAAGAATCCTAATAATTAATTACTTACATTCAACCTTTCCTTATTTTCAAGGGAGATTTGTTTTTAATGTAACAACTTTGCACAAGGATTCCACTAAGATTTCAACAGCTTTTTTTTTAATGGGATCTGGAGTTATGTTTTTATTTCCACTGAGTAATTTTATTGCCTGACAGTCAGATTCTATACATAAATATATGCAGTGGAGAAAACAAAAATCTCCCAAAGATGGAAGCATGAGAAGGCAAAGGAAAAGAAGTCCCTGCTAGTTCTACACTTAGAGAACAGTTACAAGTAAGACTGATGGACATAGGCAGGCTGCTATCAGAATAACAGAGCCTGGAGTACTGATTATCACATTAACGATCCAACAATTTCACAGAGTTTTTGTTCATAGATTTCATGTATTGGTTTCTACACCCTAGGAACAATTTGAATAAAAGAAACTCAGAATGATACAAACTAGGCATTACACCGTCTCATATGCTGAACTAAGGCCACAGATGTAGATTCCGAAGATAAGGTGTATCTGAATCCAAAGATAAGGATTCCCTACAGAAAAATACCAAGTACCATCTAACATAATTGATCACAGATACAGCTTGTCTTTAAACATCACCAGAATAGGTGTTGCTACCCCATTTTTCTGTAACAAAAAGGTAATTGCAGTATTCAGACCAGAGGAAGTGCAAGAACCAGAATCTGTTCTTCTCTGTCTGATAATTCTTAAATTTATAATTTCCACCTCACTAAGCAGTCTCCTTCTGGTAAGAAACAGTTCTTCTAGCACTTTACTGAGTAACATTCTGCAACTTCCTTGGCAAAGATAGGCCATTTTCTAGGAAAGATAGTAAGTTTAGCAGAGTTGGTTTTTGCCTTAGGAAAGTAAAAAAAAAAAATCTGGAAATTAACATCTTAAGAATTGATAACACACCATTGTTACAATACAGGTCAGAAAAAAAGAAAATACGTAGAAAAAAATCCAAGTTTTTAACGATCACTTTCTCTCCTGAAAGAATTCTCATTGTACTCTATTTATCAGTGGTAATAAACCTCCCTTTATATTAATGCAGAAGGATAAAGTTAAACATGTTTTCCTACTTTCTCATATTTGTGAGATCATTACTACTAAACTTATAAAAATAATTACTGAAAATGAATTGTCCATAATGAGATTTAGGGACTGTACATGTAAAAGTATTTGGGGGAATTTAATTATGTGTGACTTGTGGCATTTGCTTTTGTCCAGTCAATAAAAGCTGATTTTTTATACATTTTTACCTGTTACTCTTTCTTTTCAACATTTATTTCTTCTTTCATTAGAAGGAACATGAAAAAAAGTGATCAAACACCACCTTCAGAAGCAGTTTTTGCAGGATGATTTGTCAAGCACAACAAATGGAACATTTCATTCTGTTAAGCGAAAGGAATCTTAATTGATACCTGAGAGCAATTCCTTTGGCAAGAAGAGGCTTTTACAAAATTCTCCTACCCTACCCAGAATATTGTTCAGTTCAGTTAAACACCAGAATGTAAATGGAATGCGTTTTCTGCTGGGTCTGAGAGAGTGATAATTTCTGTACCTTGGTAATTCTTTTTCAAAACAGAAACATAAAGGAAAAACCAGCTTATAGAATATGTAGGAAATATTACATATTCTGGTCCTATCTGCCTCCAGCTTCCCACCATGCTTCAGAGTCCATACGAATTCTTTCAAATACACTATTATTTTGTTTTTGCTGTATACAATGTGATAACTCCTATATTTCATAGCATATTTGTTTTTCAGATCTTTTCCCATAATGGAGAAAAAATTTGTATCTATAGCAGTATGAAAGAAAATTATCTTTATTTTTAAATTAATTTTCATGTAATAAAAAAGCTGACATTGACAAGTTTGTTTAAATCAGAGAAATTAAAAATGCAAGACTTCAGAAGATGTCAAGAGGTCACATAGTCCATCCTGTTTTCTTGGAAGCATAAGAAACAAAACACAAGAGATGAAGATGATTGAAATACCTTGCTGATTATCCCAAAATCTTTCTCATAGCATAAGTCAACTTTGTGGTCATGTTGGTCCTACTAATTTCTTAGCATCAGGAGCTGAGTTAGCCATCTGTCCCTTTCTCTGGGGTCACTGCCATCCTTGGCAAGATTTCAAAACTCTTGCTGAGGTTTTTCCTATTTCTTCCCTCATAGCTTCCTCTTCAGACTTAAGGATGTAATTTGCATTGGCCTGACAGAGCTCTATCCACTTAAAACAGCTATAATTGCCTTCTAATATTTTGCTGCCTCTGCCCTCAGGAAATTTCTTGTGGTCCTCTTTAGAACACACCATGTCTTGCAGCAAGTCAACCTGCAAATCACAGTTCTTGTTTTCTTACCCTCTGATCCTTCTCTCACACACACTTTTTGAACAGGATCTCAGCAGAACTCTCCCTAGCCTTCCTCTTTATTTGTCTCCCTTTTTCATCTGCCTTTGTCATCCATAAAAAGTGTTTGAGGTGTTTAGTGGAATATTTCTCTTGGTTGACACGTTTTTTGTCTCTTTTCACTGTGTCATGAAAATGTGATGCCACAGGAAGATGGATGGTGGCAATAGAATTGTTAGTCTTGATAATCATTGCTTTCATAGTTATTAGCACTCTTATCTACATTGGTTCTTTAATGATAAAGAAAACAAAAAAGCAAACATTTTGAGAAGCATAAATGTGTATTTGTATACTTAAATCCTAATGTCTATCATATTTTTACCCCAGTATCTGTAGTTTCTTCTTTTAACATTAGATTGAACTAGACAGAACTGATTTAAATCATCTTATTTTTTACCCAAAAGGCAATTTTAGTTGTTATTTTTAAGAATTAAAGCAAGATCTTAAAGATCAAACCTATAATAATACTTCCATTTCTCATTCACATCTGCAATGTAGAAATGTCTGGTGAACCAGTGCAAAAAGCCAGAATGGTCTCCCTTTTGCTATCTGTTTTTGCTTCAAGTACTCCTCACATACAAGAGTCCTGACAAAATGCAATCTTTAAACACCAAAAGCCTCAAGTCAACAAATCTCTGTTTCACCTGAGAATCCTGTTCAGCAGGGAGACATTTATCTGCCACTGGAATACTTTCACCACCTGCAGTATGCTGCACTGCTGCTACTCAAATTTACATATTATTATAGAGCAGAGTATGAAAAATAGGTTTCTGCACTTAGAGAGATTTTAAGATTTAAAACATATTTACCTCATTTAAACTTCACAAGTTTATCACAAATGAAATGCTCAGAACTAATTAATGACCAAAGCTCTGAATTTTCGTTTTGCTGGTTGCACCAACAGCTGCCAACTAGCCTTATATAAATTACTTTTTTGCTCATTTTCATTGTTATTCTTACTTTGAGTGAAAAGGCAAAGAATGTATCCAATTCTGATGCTCTCTGTATTCTTATACAATCCTAAACACCTTCATGTTCAAATGTTTCATAAGATATTGAACTATCCCATCTTAACTGAGAAAGAGAAGACATTCCCAAAGATGATTAAGCTACACAGAACATCAGTCAAAACCTTAAGCTTAACTACAGTTTCTGACCCTTCGCACAGTCTGGGTAAAACACCTTTTCCTGATATCCAACCCCAGCCTCCCCTGACTCAACTTGAATCATACATGGACACAGAAGCGCACTCCTGCTGAATCACATGGCATGTATGATATAATGTTGTTACTGGTTTTGTGTTGGGTATGTGAAAACAGGTGATACCTGTCAGACTGGAGTAAGAGGTGCTTGTAACTGTACTGCTGTCACAAAATACACACACACACACACACGCACACACACAAATTGTTCAACACCTCTAAAAGTTTTATTTCAAGTATTTCACATTGTTACAGCAGTTGTATACCCCATACTCTTTTTTCCTTCCTTCTTTTCACCTTCTGTTCTGAATTATGTCATATATTGGGGCCTTTGAAGTTTTGTAGTCTACAGAAATATTTAAGATGTTTGAATATATCTGATGTCTTTTTATGCTCCATATCACTATCCATTGCAGTTGAAACTCCTTTACCTAAAATCAGTAGAGTCCTTAGTAGACCCCATGGCACTCCCTGGTGCTCTGCTACTTGGAACTGATTCGATACTTGGGGTTACTTGCGGCACTTCTTCCCTCGGTTCAAGGCTTCCTGACAGTGTACACAACACAGTCATTTTGCTACAGAAATGAGGACAAGGCACTTTGGAGGGGAAGGAGCAGTGCCAGGCCAGAAAGCTGCAAAGAACCCAAGCAATTTAAGCTTCCCACTCCCACTGCTTCTTTCTTGTTGCTGCACAAACATTATCCCTTGCTCAGCGACAGCCGCAAAAGAGCAGAAGGCTGTGCAGGTAGGAGGCAGAGACTGGCTACTCCAGCAAAGCACTCACTGCCTGTCCTCATCTGCCATCTCAGGCAGTCTGTCACTGTAGGCTACTGTTTACTTTGCTTGTGATTAAATAAGCCCTGTTGGTTGGGCTTAAACTACTATTCTTTCCCATTGGAAAGGCTTTGTGAAAAATGCCACCTTTCTCAGTGCAGGTTTCAATGCTTAGCATTTTCTAAATCACTCATAAGCATTTTAAAGGCCTGTGACATCGACGACTGCTGATTCTAAAACAGGATGAGCTTTTTAATTCAAATAGTGATAAAGCCTTACAAAAAGCTTATGCAACTTGACTTGATTTGACTTTCATTGTCTTTTCTACACAGATACCCCAGTCTGGATGGTTAGTTACCATTATAGTTTAGAAAAACTGTCACTTCAGGATAAAAAAAAAAAAAGAATTTGCAGCTCTCCTGTCTGAACACAGAGTTGTTCCACAGCATCCTAATACATGTACAAGAATTACACTGATGCTATAAGCCCGGTTGCCAGGATACTTTTGCAAGACATTTTTCTTTGCTTGTCAGTTGAAAATGGTGTGAAATAGTAGTTATTTAAAGTATTTCAAGCTACTGTTCACCCATAATTCTTTAAGTAGCACAATAGCTATAAAGCATGAAGTGGAACATCAAAATCTATATGAACAATGCTTACTATTAATATTATATCTACAGGATGATTTCAAACCCCTCAGTGAGCTGAGAGAGAGGTATGACCCCCTGAAGTAAAATCGCTTTCAAAATTCCTATGCACTAATTCTGTCTCCCACCATCTGCTTTATGGGGATGCACTTTCATATAAAAATGGAGTTGAGTCTTGGAGATTACAAAGAAGAAAGAAGATTCAGCTACAAGACCCATTATGTACCCCCTATGTAAGTCAGCAGTAGATGCTGCAAACCAGTTTCCCATAAAAATACAGAATTGAACAGAATTTCAACATTTCTGAAGCACTCTTTACACTAAGCTCTTCAGTGAGCTGCCTGGAGTCCCAGTGTTAAATATCTCAGAAACTGTTTTATCATCATGAGTCTCAAAAGCTCTGCTGCTGTCTGATATTATAGGCTAAAGTATTGAGACAGAAATTATACCTGTATCCCACAGGGCACAAAGTGGGATACAATGGCACTGCGAGGGACATCTATAAGGGAAAGGCAGGGATATGCCCTGGATTGAGAATCACTTTCCAGTGAATTGCAAAGTGATTGCAATTCAAGGGAACTTGGCTGACAACAAAGTCTGACACTTAGACAACAACAAAACCAAAAAAAGTATAATTTCTCTGCCTAATTTACCATCAGCACATAAGAGAGTAATCCCTGCTGCATTGATCTCTCCTCAGTCAAAGCCTTTTTTACCCTGTAACTGCAAGGACCTGAAGACATTAGATTATGATGGGACAAACTGCGGGTTAAGGTGGGTATTTGGCATTGTGTAACAGCTCAAGACAGCTTTAAAGCATAGATACAAATATTCTGTGTGAGCTATTATTGTCATTATCTGAAAACTCTTATTTGAGCACTCTGGCTAACTGAAAAGGTGTGTCTTTTTCATCCTCCATGGTGGCCTCAAAAGTAACAAAAATCGCTGCATCTTTACTTTTTGTCTGATAATTAAATTCCCATTCTGATAGCATGAGCCGAGGGATCACAACTCTGCTAACATGGAGTAAAAGTGATTTGGAAAACTCTCTATAAACAAGTTATCCTGTGTATACTAGAAAATCCGGGGAGTTTGTGCACACAACTGTGTGAGAGCTAATCCCCAGAATGGTGACAAAAGGAAAGAACTAAAGCAAAACGTAAACACAGGATTAAATGGAATTCTTTTCATATTAAAACAGGATACAGTGTAAGGAGACAAATTACTGAAGTAATCCTGACGTCGCAGACACTGCAGTGATACAGTTTTTAATGTGAATTCTCATCCCAAGAGTTCTAAAGATTGGTGGCTGTTTGGGGGCTCTCAGTAGTTTCTCCTTAGTTGTAAAACACGCTATGAAAGACAGGTCCTGCCTACCTTTGTGCTCTGTTCCAGTTTGGAGCACACAGACTGGACCTCATTTCCCTCTGAACCCTGGTAATTTTTTATCAGCAGAGGTCCTTATTTTTAACAAAACATAAAGAATGTCAGCTGGAGGAGGAAAAATTAAGTGAGATTATGCACAGTATGTATGCAGGACTGGAAAGAGAACCCCGTCCCTCTGTTTCACAAAATTACCAAGGACACTGAGTAAAATTCCATTTCATGAGCCCTTCTTTTACACAGCATTTCCTCCACTTCTGCCAGAATTCTTTATAATGTAATATAAAGAGAGGAGGTCCATTGCTGCACTGATTTTCCTATACTTCCTTTCTGCCAAACCTGTCCTGGAGACGTAACCATGATGAAATTGTGAGGTGAAGGCACTTCTTGGTGAGAGGGGTGTGTGTGTTTATACTTCATTGAGCAAGGACAGAATTCTGTCTGTACAACAGAGTGAGAGTGAATAATCTACTGCAGGAAGCATACAGTTGCCATTTTTGTCTAAGGCAAGATCATAATATTTAATGCTAGGCTATAAATAGGTCTTATAGATCTTTCCTAAATCCTTGAATATAACAGGAGCAATTAGCAATGTACCATTTGCATGTTCAAAACCCACACTTGCTTTCTTGACAGTCATGCTCCCTCTATATTTTTTTGCCAAGGAGAAAAAAAAAAAAATCTTCCCTGGATTCCTTGTAGTTCCAGGTGTGCTGCCCTTTTCTCCTATGACCCATGGCTCTGGTCACATCCTCCTGTCACAGGCAGTCATGCACAATTTCACTGATGCGACAGTCTCCTCTATCCTCTCTTGGTTTTTTTCCCAATCACAACTTCCCTTACAGTCCAATGCATATTTAATTTTGCTATGATTTATTCCTACTTAGTGTGGTAAGCACACCCATTAACTCCAAAGATTTCTGTGATTGCCTATAGATCATGAACACACTTTCAGGATGCTGTCAAAATATTTCAGCATCAGGCTGTCATTGCAGATAGGAAGGCTGGCATTTTTAGCTCATCTTTCTCCCTTTTTTATCTGTACCCCTTGTACAAGGATTCTTTCTTTCAAATTTGCTTTTTACAGGGCGTATTTTCAATACTGTTAAAAGTTGTGATCTGTGGTGTAATGTTGAGCTGGGGGCCAGTCACCAGTGGTTTGCTCCAGGGGAAAATACTGGGGCCAATATGGTTTAATATCCTCATTAATGATCTGGAGGGTGGGACAGAGCGTTCAGATGAGAGAGAATTGGGACAAATGCCTGTGTATCTCTGCCGGCTGCTGAAATGGGCAAACAGGAATGTGATGCAGTTCGAGAAGAGCAAGTGTGAGTCCTCCACCCGGAGAAGAATAATCATGTTCACCAAAGTGGGGGCTGACTGGATGGAAAGCAGATTTGCAAAGAAGGACCTGGGGGTCCTGGTGAACAATAAACTGGACATGACCCAACAACATGCCCTTGCACCAGAACATCTTGGACTGCATGAAGTGTTGCCAGCAGGTTGAGGGAGGTGATCCTTCTCCTCTGCTCCACTCTGATGAGGCACACCTGGAGAGCTCTGTCCAGTTCTGAGCTCCCCAGGACAACAGAATCATGAACTTAGTGGAGACAGTCAGTGAAAGGCCACTGAGATGCTTAAGGAACTACAGCATCTCTCCTATGAGTAAAGTCTGGGAGAGCTGGGACTGTTCAGCCAGGAGAGCAGACGGCTCTGGGGAAATCTCACTGAGGCATATGAATAACTGATGAAGGGAGTAAGAAGAAGGAGAAAGACTCTTCTCAGTGGTGCTCAGTAGAAGGAAGCAACAACAGACATGCATTGTTTATATCTAAATATTGGTAAAAACATTTTTATGATGACGACGGTCAAGCACTGGAACAGATTGCCAAGAGAGGTTATGAAATCTTGGTTCTTGGTATCCAGAAGCCAACAGAACATGGCCCTCAGCAAACTGCTCCAGTTGACCCTGATTTGAGCAGAGAGCTTGATCTCCAGATGTCCCTTCTCATTTCAATTCTTTTTAGTCTCCTTCTACACTACCCATCATGAGGCTTATACTGACTACCAGGGGCTTCAGCTAATTTCCAGTTTTCCTCTTCACCCTCCAATCACAGTCACCACGGAGCATACCACCAGTGTACTCTGTAGTACAGCACTTTCCAGCATTAAAGGCACAGAGAGATGCGTGACAGTGGTAGCAGCCCATCAAACAACGAAGCAGATCATAAAGTGGTGTCATCTTTTAATGTCTATTTTAATAGGATTATGGAGGAAGGAGTTTATAAGTAAGACATTTACAGACAAAAGGAAGCAGTTTTAGTAAAACAACCTACTAGTTTTGGAAGCTGATGTCCTGAAAAATCTTTAATATCTAAGTTCCTTCTTACTATTTCCTATTTTTTCAGCCTGAGAGTCATTATAAAAGGGCAGTATCCTCTAAAAAAAAAAAAAAGAAAGAAAGAAATATGGCTGGTTATTATTCACTAGTCTCCAGAGTTCCCATTCTTTTAGCAAATACATGCTTTCCAAGCAAATTATTTCCTAAATTGTAGCTCTTCACTGAAACAACTTCAGCAAGTTCCGAATAACACAGCTTCAAGATCCTAACAGGGAATTGAGAGTGTAGAAATCCGTGAAGTTAGACACACTACTACAATCTCCAGCAGTATAGAGGATCTAGATTTTGTTAAAGTTCCCATAATCCATAAATTTACATTCATGACTGGCTGAAGGATAATATCTATGTAAGCTATTAGTTAGTAACTAAATACTATTTTTTTTCCTCACAGAAATGGTAATTGGCTGACCACTGTAGAGGATTTTCCTCATGCAGATCCAGACACTTATTCCTAAGTATCTGCAGCTCAAATAAACTCTCTGGTTGCACTTCAGTGGAGGTTTCTGTTTCCTTAGGTGGAGAGAAGAACAGCAGATGTTTGTGATTTTTTTCGTTGAAAAGCAAGTTGGGCCTTGCAAACCAAGACGAACAATTTTATTTTTAACTGAAGTTCACAAATATCACAGGATTATGGGAAATCCCAGAATTCCTCAACGAGTAGGTAAATATCTTTATTTAAAATATGTCATAGATCGAATGATATGAAGCTCTGTCTCAAAAAGATAACATGATTAATGGAAATGTCTGATCTTTTCTCCTTGAAGTTATTAGCACAGCAAATCATGTTTGACTAATCTCTAACACATGCCAGTGTTAGAAGAGTTAATTAACAAACATGGTGCAAGGAAGAATGGTACAGGATTTAATACTACTCAGGGGCACTAACAGAGAAAATAAAACAATTTTGCCTGTGTTAGGAGACTGTATGGAACACAGGCACAGCTCATATGGATTCTTACCCAAACCCTCATCAAAAATCATATTCTATACACAGGTAATTTTTCAGGATATTACAGTGCTGTGTTTATATATTTATGTATTTTTTGTCTTGTAAGGGTTTCTATTTTGTTTCAACATAACTTTTTTCTGTAATGATCCAAACTGTACGAGTTTGGAATGCACATATTAAATCATAGTTTATAAATATTAAACACTATATTTATTTATTAAATATCGTTTATAATAACTATGGTTTTATAATTATAGTTTATAATAACTGTAAGAAGTTTGATAGAATGTGAGGACAAATTGGTCAGGTAAACTTCATTTTACACTTTTTAAGTCCCGCCCTATCTCAGTCTCAATCTTATAAGTTTTTACTTTATCCCTCCAGCTCTCTCTTCATGTGCTTCTCTCCTGCCTCTACCATCACCTTAACTTTCACCTCATGACTATTATGATTTTTCTCTGGTCAGAGAATACCCACTTTAAGTCTCAACATATCCATAGCAGGGCTTTTTGATGTCTTAAAGCTGATGGTTCTTTTTTCCTTTCAAAATATGAACTAAACCCGACTATTTTTGAAAAATTACTATTTCTAAAAATATTTGTCTTTTTAATATTTTTTAAAATGAGCCAGAACATGTGATTGACTGGGGTAAGAACCACTGGATTTTCCTTAAAAAGGCATACCTTAAATTATTTCAAAAATATTTCATAAGTACCTTCAAAACTTGATAGATTTATGCTCAAATTAAAAAATAAAAAGCACTCAAATATATATTTAAAAATATTAATACATCTCAATCAATTATAGTCAGTCCTCCATATGGGGAAATGGCCAAAATTCCTCCTAACTACTAACAATATTTTAAAGAAAAAATTAAAATTACATTAGGAAAACTATATTTTTTCTGTTAGAAGACTGTTCTAGAAAACTGTTCTAGAAAGGGACACAGACAACTGAATTGACAATAGTGCAAGACAATCACAGTGAGCGGTTAATACGCAGTAATAGGAAGGGGGAGGGGGGAAGAGATACAAATGCCCTTTTGTAATTTTTTTCGTTTTCACTTACTTTGTTTCAAATATGTGACTGCAGTTATGCCACCTAGTAAATTGTGTAATTGAGCACCAGTTTTTCTCCCAGGATGACAGAAGCTGGCATGTGGAAAATGCTTTCCTTCCGGACTTTGAAGGGGGTGGAATGGAAAGAAACTTCATTTTAAAACACCTTTACTTTTGAAAGATTTAATTCAGTCTTTACATAAATTCATACTCACTTTTAGTTATTCTATCAGTTACACTGTCCTGGTAAATTGAAAATTCATGGGCTGCTTCTAGAGAATAATGGACTCACAGTTTGGGTTGTTTTGGGTTAGAATGGAAATTAAAGATCATATAATTCTACCCCCTTCTGCCCTGGGCAGGGACACCTTCCACTTGACCAGGTAGCTTAAAGCCCCCTGTGGCCTGGCCTTGATCCTATTAAAATGTTCAGGATTGCATGTAGCAAAACTTACTTTTGTCCCTTGACTATTCATTTCCCCATGCTCTATGTCATCTATTTCACCTTTGAATGTACTCTTTGTGAATGACCTCCCATGTCTGGTTTCAAGGATATCTGCCACTCTTCCTATTCACAAAATTCTCAAATTATGGAAATGTAAAACATTTAGACAACAGCTCTTACATTTTGAGTAGGCAGTCTAGGAAATAACAGACAAACAAGTCAATTAACTTTATTAAGCTCAAGAAAATTAGCATTTCGATAAATAGTCTTCATGGAAAGTTCAAGATTAATTTTCAATATCATAGTCATTTTATTCAAGGGAAGAATATTACCTGTGTTATAAACATTATCATATAAATTAAACACATGTTTCTGTGGAGGACACATCTGACCAGACCATGGAATTTAAACAGATTCCAGTAGTACTGCTACCGAAATAATTCACTCCAGCAATGGGAGGAAATGAGTCATAATCAAAGAGGGAACTGCAAGTAAAAATTCTTCAGATCCTGTTACTGGTCCTGATATTCTGTGTCATCTTCTGGAAATTCACTGAACTGGTTTTATTAATGATAAAGCAGAGATTATGACACTTTCTTCACAGGGGAGTTGTGAGGATGCTTATGGAGTGCTCTGTATCTCCAGGAAGAAAGTCACTACACAAGTACAAAGTATCAACAATTTCTTATCATTTCTACTATAAACAACTGATTCACTTGCTTATTGCTATAGGGCAGATGATTACTCATTCCTTCTTTACAGGATATAAAGTAGCTGCTCTGTTAAACAACAGTAAAATTTAAATGGTAGAGACATTTTAAAGAGTATCAATATGGGAAAGGGTGGAGGAGGGGGCAGGGAGGGGACTGCCCCTGCCATCAAAGTATATCCTTTGCACATTCCTGGCACTACATCAAGGTTTAGTTAAAAGCAGCACTTGAAGGCAGTTGCATGTGGTAGATTGTACAACAAGGCTCATTAGCCAATGGTGAGTCTTATGTAAAGGTCTTTAATGTGGTACAATGGCATTTTCCAGCATCTTTTAAAAGGGAAAAAGTTAATAATGTGAAAGTTTTATTACTTTTATTCTTTTAAAGAAGTGCCTTTTTGTAGGGAAATGTGGCTAGTTAGAGCAAAAGCTCAGGGAATTTCCTTCACTCTGGGAAGGACTGCAATTATACAAGGGGAAGGGACCACAGCAGTAAACTGGCAACATACCAAGGTCTTAACCCCTGAGACAGGAGGTGGAGGAATAGGTGTTAGCAGTCTTACACAAGTCCTTAAAGCATAAACATATGGTAAATCCATTACCTAGACTACAAAGAATGGAACCTTGCTAATAAACCTATTTACTAGGTTAAATAAATACAGAAAGTGTTCAAAAAAGGCGAGCTGTGTGACATTTTAAAATCAAACATTTTTCACTTGTCAGAATTTGTTGTTGGGAATCTGTGAAACATGATGGCCCTTCCAACCCCATGAACACACACAGTCATGTTCTGCCCACTTGGCCCCAGCTCCGCGCTCACTGCCACCACACGAAACCAAGAGTTTTTCTGAGTATTTCTGAATTCCTGTGCCACTGCCTGCCCAAACACTGTTCATCACCCAGCTGGCTGCTGGCACTCATAATGAACAATAAAATGTTGGTAGGATTCAAGTGTATTTACCACCTTGTTGTCCAGCTCTGTGCTCCATGGCATGTTTGATTTTATCCAGCATAAACACCGGTCTAATTCCAAAGTAAAAAATATTGAGCAGGAAAAAAAAATACAAATTGACTCTTTAGAAGTGGCATGCTGCCAGTAGCTTTAGCAACAGCTCCACAGATCATTTTTGCACCACCCTTAGTACAAATATGTTATTAGATAGGTCATAAAGGGTACTAAAACTACGGAGAACTGTGTTTTACTGTTACTTTACCAAATAGTTGCCCTTCTTCGAGATGTGGGAATGGGATATCCAGGAACACATTTTAAAGCTTCTCATAGTGGTTTCCTGGATTTGTAGCAAAAAGATGGCATTAATCTAAAGCCAACTGAAGTCAGTGGGCTGATTCCCTGCCAAATCCCCTTCCTTTGGAGGTAGGTGGTGTGGACACACAGCTGAGGTGGCAAGTGTGGCAGTTTTATAATCCGGTGTCTCTGAGATGGGGTGGCTGCTGAGGGGCACTTCTCTCCTGCAGTACTCCTTTTCTGCTGCTGGTAAGTGACATGCTTGTGATTAAATTTGTGCAGTATCAAGTCCAAACAAAATTTTATTTAAGAAAAAAAGAAAAGGTGGGGGGGGGGGGGGGGGGTG
>WBMY01006413.1:549712-575944 GCA_013397315.1 Donacobius atricapilla | reverse complement strand
GGGGGAAGGTTTTAAAATTTCATGTGCCTGTGGAAATTCAGTGATATTTGGACATTAACTTGACTGAAATCCATCTAAGTGTATAGTCAAACACAAGCCACTTGTTCTCAAGCATTGTTTATAGATAAGGAAGCAAGGTGGGAGATCTATTACTTTTGCCCATACTCCCCATCAAATTTCCCTCTGTAAATACACAGTCAAACATTAATGATGACCCTCATCTGCTTCAGGTTCATTAATAGAGATGCCTGTGCCTGCATGGAATGCCACTGACATCTAGCATGGAGCTGAAGTGCTAACAGAGTGGAGAGTATCAGATTTAAAAGAACTGAATTATTATAATTTAAAAACATTTTATTATAGAAGATAGGTAACAAGCTGCAATTTAAATAAAGTGCTTCAAATTGTGTGGTTGTATTTCTGGTTTGATTTGAAAAAAAGTTGCTATAAAGTTGCAGTTGTAACCATTAGTTATGTGATTTTAACCATTAGTTATGTGATTTTAAAGAGTAGCAATATATAAATAGTTCCCTTGCGGTACTCTTGTTAGAAGTATTCTATTGTTTAACAAATGCTGAGGGAAAATTATTTGGATTTGCAATAAAAATATATCAAAGAAGAAAAACAATCTATATAGATTATAAGGGTCATTCTTTAACAATGCTGTTATTTGTAATGAACTCTTATCCAGCTGCTGATGTGACATTCTGTATTAACTGACAGCATAAATATTGCACTGCACTCAAAAAGCCCCAGAAAAATACAGAAACCAAGTGTTTTAACTAATGCCATTCCAGAACCATTCCATCTAAATATTTTACACATATGAGTACACTAGAAGCACTACATACACCAGCTGGTATTGGATAAAATATTCTTCTGCATTTTAAAATTACTTCAATAGTGCAAAACAGAATAACATACTTAGATAAAACTTTGGAGCCATTTGGTACCTCAGAAAGTTTTTGATATTCTTTCCAATTTTCTCCTTTTTTTGGCAAAATTTGCCATATTTTTAGCCATCACAGATTTTTGATGAAAAAAAAATCACAAAAGCAACTCTGAAACTGGATACAGAATAAGGCAGATCTGTGAAGGGTGATCAGTGAACATCAGGAGTTCTAAATATACAGATGGCATAAAAGCTTCTAAAATAAAAAGGTATTATGCTTGGTTTTATATGGCAATAGTAGCTAACATAAGATATCATCAAGATGTGGATCTTGCTGATTTCTGTCTGGGATGGCAGCACTTTTTTCACTGTTTTCAGTAAAGTGTTTTTTTTTTTTTTTTACTGAGCATACTTGTAGGAACTTAGGGTGTTGATGGAGAGGAAAGGGCAGACAACCCCTTCTTTATATCACCTCTCCCTTCAAATGTGCACGGGATGATAGGGGCCATTTGCTCATTTAAAGCGGTCATTTTGTTAGGCACAAAAGGATGGGAACCCTCTGGCCAAACACAGACATTTGCACCTGAGTAACCCAGGTAATAAAATAGGGTGTGAATGACCCAAAGGTTAGAAAGGGATGATTACTTGCTGGAAATGCCTCTCTCGGTGGACTATAAAAAGAGCCAGACTGGGTAGCCCAGAGGTACCCACCTACACCACGGAATTTTAAAGGTGTTACGAGTCTTTCTTCGAGCACAGAAGAACAGGTCGGGTCTTCCTCAAGTCTTGTGGAAACCTGAGTATTACGAAAAATTACTCTCTCTCTCAAGAGATGATCTGTCCACAGTACAAGGATGCAGCAGAATCCCCTGCTTATCTCAACTCACTGCAGCAAGCAGCAGAAGTTACACAGGTGCTCATAGCTCAGGAAAGCCCTGCTGGGACAACCAACCAAGCAAAAAACACACCTACTTGTGCATTTAGTTTTGAGGTTGTTTGTTGGTTGTCACAACCACATCTAAAATCACTGGTAGTACCTCTATGAACTAAATATCCCATGCAGATGTGCTGTGAAGATTTTATTGTTCTTATGCACATTAAGCTGGAGCTGGATGCACACTAGAAGAGGCCTCTTTCAGGCTCAGGCTGTGAAATCTGAAAACAGTTTAGATGAGTGATATGCAAAATCCCCACATAACACCTGGTCACACAGGAACTTGCAGTATACATTAGGTGTATAAATATTGTACAATAAGCAAGTGTTGGATAAAACCAGAAATATTGAGGGAATGACTGGAACTCCAAAACTTTCTCCCCTCAGTAAAGTAACCTTATCCTTTGCTTGCAGAACTAGCCCACTTCTATCTCCTTACATACATAAGATGTAAAAGCCAGTCATCTCGGAGGCTCAGCAAGTTCTGCTGCCACTAAGCTCACGTGAAAGGCACGCAGATCTGCTTCCTCTGGCTGTGCTTAATATATCTATGAAATAGCTGCCTGCACTTTAAGAGACATCTTATTGTAAGACTTACATTGTGTTTTTTTTTAATTTAGCCTTCAGAGACATCTAAGTCAGAGCTGCAGGTAGGCATCGAAGCTCCGCATGAAATAGCAGACTTCACAGGTATCACTCTTTCTTACAATTCTTGGATGCACTGTCAGTAATTCCACTGCCAGCAGAACAGCTGTTTCACAGAACACTGTCCATTCTAATGTGCAGTGTTTAATGTTTAATAATCCAGTGCTGGATGTTCAAACCTATTTGTCTCCTCCTTTTCAATTACTTTGAACTATGGTTTCTGAGTCTGAGTGGTCAATTATATTCCTGGAGCCAGCACCCTGACATCAGGAGTGATAGCAACAGGCAATGGCATGACTGAAGGGATATTCTTAGGCTGATCACTCCCTAGCTCTTTTTTTTTTCTCAAAGGCAAAAGTTCCATCACAGGACCTCTGTGAGGCAAACTGGGAAACAGCAGTAAGCCCAAAGCCCACACAGCCAGAACTTTGAGGAACATAAGTGGGTTGAGCAAATTCCTTCTCTTTGCATCCACCTGGCTCCAGTGTGTTCTAAGCCACCACTCATCCCTAGCGGGGATGGGTGCTCCCAGCAGCACAGGGGGCTGCAGGAAAACCTCTTTCTTGTTAGGATTTTATACCCAGCACTCTGAGGTACTGAGCTACTCAGGTGTCCAAATGTAGATATAAATCTGTCTATCCCTGGTGTCTCAACACAAGAGTGGGTGAAGGCAAAAATCACATGCATCCAAATGTGTTTGAGGTTAACCTTAAACTGTGCACTGCAGAAGGGTGTTTGTTTAATTTTTTATTAGACTGTTTTCATAAGCCCTTCTAGTTGACTACCAGAGTCTTTTTTTTTTTTCCCAGTTTCTAAGGAAAAACTCAAAGCTCTCATTCCTTTGAATGCTATGATTGACAAATCACTGGAACCATCAGCCCTTGCTGCATGTAATTTTCTGGGAAAGAAAATACAGCTTTCTAGAATAAACTATATTTTAAAGGATTATTTGTTTAAACAGTCCACATTTTTCAGAAGGAATTATGATATTCATAAATTCAAATGTAGTTTTTTGTATGTTCTGAACAGTATATTCTCATTTTCTCAAGGCACCTGGGCTGCTATATGTACTCATTTACAGTGGTACACAGCAGGTGCTAATGAAGTAGCAATATTAATTTATTGTGAATTTAAGCAAAATAGCACAATCAGAAGGTCAGGTAGATTGTTTGACATTTCTGGTAGATTTTAGGGGTTTAGAATTGTTTTTGTTTTCTGCAGTTACATCAGTCTAAAGTCTGATTACAAAGAAAATCTATGCTCAGTTTTCCTCCTTTTTTAACTCTGTTCGGGACAGTGAAATTAATGCACAGAATGTAATCATCCATTCCTTTCTTTTTTCAGTGAAAAAGAATATACGTAAATCATAAAGACAGCTGATGGTAAAGCTGACCGACTAGAACATATTGTAGATATTAAAAAAACCCAAACAGGTAGAGCAACAACTACAAAGCCTTAGTCTCTGCATTACTTGCAAATACAAACTTGCTGTTTTCACTGGGCATTTCAGATGTGTGAGGAATGTGTTATGGAATCCTTAAAACCAAGATTACAGTCATGCCTGTGGTGCCAGTTTGAAACAAGGAAATTCACTCTGTCAGTTCAAAGCACAGTCAGTCTAAGGACACATAAGTATGGGCCTGATATTTCTGAGTCTGAGAGATTTTAGCCTGCTAGCAGCTGCTAACCTTTTCCCAAGGGAAAAATATCTCGAGAAAGCTTCTTCTCGAAACAATACTGATAAACAACTGTTTTGTTTTCAAAACAATTCCTCTCTGTGATGTTTACCTTTCTAGTTCTGTTTCTCTAATTTAACCAATGGGATTAGAGAGGTGTCGTTTCTACTCACCAATCATGTTAAGTCTGTATCGGAACGCCTTATAGAAGGTAGTAAGAACTTAGGCAATAAAGCCTTCTTATTTTTTCACCTACCAAAAAAGGTATTTGGAGTCATTCATTTCTTCATGTCCTACAATGACACACAAGTTTTCCAGAGGAGGCATTGGTTTCTAATAGGCAGAATTTACTGCTCCATTACATTTTATGCAAGAGTGGCAAATCAGATTTAGCTGTTACATTTTCATAACAATTTTAGCTCTACATTTTACACCTTAGTCTGTTCCTGTGCTTGATAAAACATTTATAAATAGTTCTCCCCACTCATCCTACAAATGCTTGGGGTTCAGAGACAGTATCTGGTTCACAGCACAGGCTATTGGAATGGAACTGAGACACAAAATTCAAGCAGATTCTGTAACATGGAAAATGCAGAGGAGCTGAAGTCAGGAGTTTGACTTCCAGGTTGATTGTTTCATTTTGTTACTCAAACACTGCACCAGACTTCTTTGCAATTCGGGCAGAAGAGACTCTTGAAATTGATTTTGATTTTATAGCCTTTCTGAGAATTTGCTCAAAACCAAATCCTGTTCCTAGGAGGAACTGAATAGGCGAGGTAACAGGAGCAAGTCTTAAGCTTCCAACTGGTATGAAAGAGAAAGTAATAACATGTACTACTTATAGTTTTCTAACAAGAAGAATTAAAGCCATTGCATCTTCATTACCTTTTTACAAATGACCATCAATAAAAATAGCAATAATTGGGTTTCCAGAGAAACGGCTGACTCCAAAAAGAGAAGTTTGTGTTGCAATTTTAACTGTTTCAGCTATTCATTGATGGTCATATCCACATAGTACAAATTATTTCCAAAGGTCTAGACTTCCAGATTTGGCAATCAATATTTTGGTGCTTCCTTACTAGAAATTTGAAAGAATCCATTCTTAGGGGTACTGAACAGCTGCTGTCCCTACTGATATTAGTTTCTTCAATAAAGTCTTTTTTGGTTCAATTGAAGATGAGGGTGTTTTTCTCTTTCCTCAGGTGCAGCTCAGGAGAGTGACAACTTTCTAATTTGGACATAAATGAATCATCCCTGCCTCACAGCTGAGCTGAACTGAGCTGGTTCTCCTTGAATTTTAGCATGAATCTTTCTCTTGGTGTTTCAGTCTGCTAAAACTGAGTCTAAGAACTGAATGTAATAAGATTAAGACTGTATAATAAATAATATACCAGAGTTTTGTGACACAAAACAGTATTACAAATATAATTTACTCCAAGACATGTATTTTGATATTGCAAATAAATGTACAGTAAGTTCCTTGTGCATATTGGGACATAGGTCCAATGCTCCCCATAGGTTGTAAAGACAGAAAACTGTATATTCCTTATAAAATGCCAGCAATTAAAATGAAAAAACAACGTGTACAGCAGCTTGATGGATTTTTTTCTAGTAAGTTGGATTAAAAGAAGTAGAATGTATTTGGCAAAGAAAAGCTAACCAGCTTTAGGAGACTCTGTAATCCAATTGCTAATAGATGATTTGTGATTGTTTTCTTGGCATTTCAGAAAATACATAAACAGCATCCTGTGTAAACTAAGAGTGAAAAGGGAAATGAATGTATATTACAGCAATATGTAGAAAACTACAAATTATTTTACAAAGGGGAGAACCTTGGAACTACTCTGTTATTACTGAGGCTAATTTCCATCTACTCCAGAATGAAGCTTTGATTCAGTAAGCATCACAGGTGATGACTCTAGAAAGATCTGATATGATTAGGGTTTGCTACTGCACTCCGGTTAATTAAGTGGAAGGATTTCTCCATCAGAAAGATGTTATGCTGTAAAATTCACATTTCCAAGTGCTTTCCTGATAAATGCTCCATATAAATTTTTCTGCCTGTGTAACAAGCAGTGATAAATTCACAAGTAAGAAAAACCTACCACCTACTGTTACAAAAGGAAAGTGGGACAGAGAGAATATGGGGTGACTGATGAAAAGAAGATGGGTGGACATGGCTGATGTTCAGTGCCCTATACCCACGGTCAGAAGCAGAGTATGAGGTCGTGTTGGTCACTGGTCTGAACAGCGTAAGATTTCTTATATTCCTATGGAATATTTGAGACATAGTTGGTAGATAGCAAGAAGGTTTAACCTAGTTAGGAACCATGTCAAAGATGAATGTGCAAAGTTTAATAAGCTATTTGTGGTACTAAGATTATTTGTTGTTTCAGGTTTTGTATGGAGCAATCTGTGCCTACAAAAACACGCGGACTGTGCATGAACAAGTAGCCTGTATTTGAGATATGGAAGATTACACTACTGGACCACCAACTGTTGGAGAAGATGAAACAGGGAAACCTTATAAATATGATTGCTTGGCAAAAGATCCTGAAAATATGAAACCTATAAGCAAAGTAAAAATGAAAGCAAGCTTTGAGATGTAGGATACTGAGCCATTAGTTACTGTACAACCAGAAAACAATGGTTTAGCCAGCTGAAGGCAGAATCCCCCTTGATTGAACAATAATAGCCTTAGCAAATATAGGGGTGCTGGGGGTCCAAAGGTCAGAGGGACCCCACCAAAGTGGCAGGGAAGAGAAAAGAAGTCTAGCAAGTAGCTTCTAGGGTTTAAAATGTAACATGGTATGGTAATGTAGTCGTTTTAATAGGCTGTATGTAAATTCTCTAGGACATGTGTCTTGTACATGATTGTAAATTAACATATTCAGCACAGAAAAACATATAATGTATTGTAGCCAGAACTCAGCTCTCTCAGGCACGCTTTTAACTGTGACTGCAGTTTTAAGCAGAGCTCTTGTACCCACTACCCTATGTAATAAACTGCATGTTTCAAGAGCTGCCTGGACTCCAGAGATCTCTTGTCGCCCCCGTCCAGACCCTCCCACAGTCTCTCACACCAACAATTTAAAATAGAGATTAATTTTCAGTGTTTCAGTCATCTGAATGAATTATTTTATCACTCTTCTACCAGCAGTTCATGATCTAGAAAATTTGAAGAATCTGGGGAAGAGCAATGACAAGAGCTCCTTTAGACCTACATGGAGCAATTGCAAGGGAGACCTTTCTCAGCACCTTCCTCACCAGTCCTAGTTCTGTAACTAGACCCTGAAACTCTGTTAACAAATTCATAATTGACTCATAATCTCTTGATTTATCAGACTTAAGTCAGTTTCTCATTTGAAACCAGTTTCTGGTTGTTGAAAATCTTTCTCCTTCAGAGTAATTCAGAGCCATTAGATGATGATTTCAGTGGTTCTCTCACAGAGTTCGAACCCACTGTTTGAACAGAAGTCAGAGAAGACTTGAAACACTCTGAAAGACTCTTGAAACAGCCTGAGCACTCTGAAGTGAGCTCTCCACGTCCCAAGGTGTCTGTCAGTCCTATTGTCTGATGTAGGAGACACCTACATGTGGCAGCCAGTAAACATCAGCAGTTACATTCTTGTTTCCACTTTCCCTGGGTTTTAGCACCTCCAGCATTCGAGTTACATCTCCAACAACCTTCTGCTGCTTCAGGGTCACAAGAAGCAATGAAGACCTTTGCTACAAGCTCAGTACTACATTTCAAAGTCTTCATGTATTTTGTTCAGATAGCAGGGCAGAAATAGGCAACATTCCACTGCACTTGATTCAATGTAGTCCTTAGAAATCATGGAGACATGGAGTCCTGGGACACCAGTGCTATTATTGCTCACTAGCAGTGCTTGAGAGAATAGAGAGTACTGGGACAGAAGCACTCTATACTTACACACAATATTGACTTCTTTTTGTTGAAAGCCTGTCTTATTTTTTTACATTGAAGATATCCCAAAATCTCAAATAAATTAATTTATATCAGCAACTCACATTTTCTGGTTTTTATCTTTGTTTGACCTTTGTTTCTGGGCTTGAGGAAAATACTACGCAAAAGGAGGGTATTTTAGAAGCAGCATTATGTGCATACAGTGAACTACTTTATATTTTATAGATGATATGCATTCCCACTATTAGATTAATATTGGGGGATGAGAGAATATAAATATATTTATTTTACAATAATCTGTGTAGAAGCCATCTTCTTACAGCCATAACCATACTTATAAATGAAGTACATTTCCTAATTTACATTTGTTCTTTCCATATCTATGAATTCCAAGAAATACATAGGGATTATATATTTAATATATATAATGCATAGTCTACTCTTCAAAAAACTTTTCTGCTAGTCAGCACACTATTACTCTGCAAAGTAATAGAAGAGTGGAATATTTCTAAATAAGTTTAAAAAATAATCAGTGAAAGAATTTGATATCAATTACACTCAGATAGGCTAACATAATGAAGTCTTCCTATCCTGCTATCTAGATCCACCTTAATTAATAAGCTTTAACCAGTCCTTACCAGTTTTATCTAGTGCTTAAAATTTTAGCTTGTCTTCCATAGTAAGTATCAAATATTTTTCTGTGATTAGTCAGTTGTAGTTATTAATTGTTTATATAATTGCAATTGTAAATGGAATGCTTCACTGATTCAGTAATTAGGGAGTCTGAATTAGAAATAATTTATTAGGTCTTAATTTATGTGCTGTGAAATCTGTTAGATCATTTGCTAGTCAGTATGTTGTCTGGAATAAAGGCATTTCTACAAAGGGATTTTAGGGTGAGGGTCACCAGTATAATCAGAAACATACCCAGTCTGGCCTCCAGCAAAAGATTATATGCTTTTAAGTGTATTTCTATTTTGCAAAATGGCCTTTTGAAGACTTAGCCATTTCAACAAAATTCCTTTTTTCTATATAAAAAGAGAAAAAGTAATTATTTTGCACTGTTGTTTGACTTCCCACCACCACCACCCTTTCCCCTAGATATAGATGACCCAGCTGATCAAGTGTGAGAAGTACATAGTTCTCTGTACTGACCTGTCTGAACCTCTGGAATGAAATCTTCAAAGTTAGAAGCAAAAGTTGGCATGAAGACTAAGCAGGGATTTGATTAAAGATTTGGAGTTACCCACACAATAAATTGAACCAAACTAATTTTTGTCAGGTACAAAGGCACACTTATGTTTTCCACAGTCTATGGAAGAAAGTGACATCAATTGGCTTTCAGTGCTAATTTATTGTATTCATCCATATGCTTATTATAATAGTGGATTTGTCAGTATGTTCACAAAAAAAAAATATAAATCCAAAATCAAAAGAAACCACCAAAAAACACAGCCAGGACTGGGGCTTTTTTGTTGTCAAGCTCGGCTGTTACAAATGATATTTGACTGAAGACTCAAAGCTTGTCTGCTTGTACATGATGCTCCGAAATTGAAACCTTACACTTTGAATGTCTTTAGAAGTGTACATGTAGAGGAGTTTAAGGAAAAACATGGGGCTGCTGAATATATTGCTTTGGGCAGGATTTATCTAACAAAATATATGTGTCTATATATCAATACAGACATACACAGCTGTCTATATAGTAGACTTATGTAGATGCCCATATGTAGATGTCAGTATTTCAATTAATCACAGACTCTACATAACCAAATAAGAGAGGTTTGATTAATTTTAATCCTAAGACATCAGCTAGAAAGTCAGATGTCATAGGCACACCCAAGAGTACCTGTAAGAAGGGAATTAAAGATGACTGAGCTGCAGTAATATAAAGTGAAGTGAAATGAATTTTACTGGAATGACCTGTAGTTTAATATTTAAAGGGGCCTCTTTTATCCAAGAGATTACCTGTTTAGACTTTTTTACTCCATTGTTAATGATTTTTCATAGTCAAGGAACATATTTTCGACTAATCTCACATATAAATATATTGTCTCTGGACAAAGATGTAAATTACTACGGTTTGATCTATGATCATGGTCAAGAAATGTGCATATTCAGCACCATTGTCTTCAGTGAAAATAAATTTAAAATACAAAACAGGCAAAAGTCTGAGCCTTTCACTCCTCTTTTATTTTTCTTTCCAAACCTAACTGTTCACATAGTTACAGTCATGACCTATTCAACCTTCCTTTGCTCTATAGTGTTTATTCAGCAGAAACTCCTAATGAACAACAACTCTCCATGAATATCAATGGTTCAATAAACAGAAGTGATAAGCAGATTATTTTTTCTCTCTGAAGTTTCCTTCTGGAGCCTGGAGAAAGCTAAAAATAAGTGGAGTGGCTTATTAGGAAAAGGAGGAAAATGTGCACATTGGAAATAGAGCAGTGTAAAGCACAGAGGGACAAACACCAGTAGGAAACATATGAAGAGTAATTTTAAATGGGAAACATAAAGAATATGGAAACATATGTAACTGAATTTTATTTGTGCAATCATTTAAAATTTCCCTCAGATGCAACACATCTCTTGGATATATTAATAGGATTTGCTGAAACTAGTGGGATAATAATGAAGGGCAGATTTTCTCTCAAACTAAATGAGATGGTTATAGTGTCAGCACAATCTGCAACCAGTGAACTTTTCTTGTATGGGAGCTCTAAGATTAGTTCCTAAAAAGATCTCTGAGAAGGCAGGCACAGGAAAGACATTAATGAGTACAAAGACAACTGTTCTTCATTTAAGAAGAACAGAATAACTTTATTTTATTTTTTTTTAATCAGAATACCTAAATCAAACCAGAAAAAAATTTGTTTCGAGAAGCAGTTGTCAGAAATGTCCTTTAGGAGCTTATGATTTACAGATTAATTTTATTCCATAATTTTATAAGTAATTCCTTAAAGATTCATCACTAGTTCTTCTGTCAATACTTCTCATTCAACATTACCTTCATTAAGAACATCTAAGCAAAGTTACCTGCACAATATCAAATGCCGAAGGACTTCCTCAGGACCAACAAAATGCTTATTGGGAGACAAAAATCATGATTATTTCTCTCACATGCTTGCTTTTATTCCCTACTTGGCTTGCTGCTTCCTGCACTGTTAGGACATTACCTGTATTCCCAGGGGTTTTCTAACCCTCAGCCAATAATCCTCACCAAGGAGGAGGAGGAGGAGGGAGGGAGTGTTACATTTCTGCGAGAATCTTTGCAGTTTGTTGCCACTGAGTGAATTGGAACAATTTGGCTTTGAGGAAGTGATTTATACACGCACATCCATCACATATAACCTGCTCTGCTCTGTTAACTCTGTGTTTGATCTCTGGAGGGTTCAGTAGATTAGGGAGGGTCTTCACACAGAGGTTTCATTAACAACCAATCGCTTAACCTGGCATGACTCCTGTTTGTGCATTTGGATGCTTTAAATAGGCAAGAAGAGGAGGAAAAAATTGTTAATGGGGATCATTATTTACCAGTCCAGGAAACACCAATCATGCTGTTAGAGAGAACATGCTTCTCATTTCCTTGATTTTATGTTTTAAACAGTGTAGAAAACAGAATTGAGGTTTACAATTTGAGCCATTCAAAAATGGTGATCACAATATGTGAATTCTGGCAGCAAAAAGTACATCAGTAACCAAAGAGCATGAATTTAGTTAAATTTATTATTTAATTACATATCCAAGCATAAACTAGAAACTTGAACATTGCAATCCAGTTTAATGAGATAGTAAATGCAGGCCAAGCAGTCACACTTTTTAAATATTCCAGATGAATGGGTCTCTGGTTACTGTCACCTGTTTGTCTGTTCAGAGTGGGGGGAGGAACTGGATTGAGTCAAAGAGTTTATACTATTATAAAACAAAGTTAAAGTACAAAGTCAGAATCATAGAACAATATGACAATTCTTGTTTTTGGTGAGGAATTTTGAGATATTAGCAGCAAACAGTTTTGGAAAACATAATCCAGAGTTGCAGCAGGGAGTCCCCATGCAAGCACAGTGCACTGTGCACACTGTGCACAGTGCACTCTCTTACAGAAAAGGGATATTCTGTTAATGAAGGACTAAATTTAGTACTTTATGATATTCCTATAAACCAAATGACTGATTTTAGACCAGCAAAGTTCTCACCATAATTTTACAGTTAACAAACTAGAGAAAGCACGTAAAAATTGCTTATTTCTTGTTGAACTCAAGAACATGGAAGAAAATAGGTAAATATCAGTAATTTGAGGGAAATCTGTGGAGAAAGCAGAGCAACTGTCAGGGTTTATTAGTGGCAACTATGGCAGCAAGACAAAAATTTGGCAATGATTATTAATATTTATTTCAATAACAAAATATAAAGGACAATGTTACAGTCTGTCATAGTATTTGAATGCTTAAATATTATCTGTTATTAATGAATAACAGTGGACCAATATATCCTAAATTCTTCCTGTCCCATGCTTTCTAATCCCTCCCCCTGCAGATGTCCAGAAAAACAGATGTGCTCTGTAACATGCCCTGATATTTAAATGATAACAGACAATATATTGAGTACAAAGCTTTGGAAATTTACTCTCTTTTGTATTAAGGTTAAAATTCAAACCTCAGTGACATTTGCAAATGTGGTGATAACACATGAGAGAGAGAGACTGGAGGGAAATACTAGATTTAGTACTTCATCGATAAAAAGCAGCAACCTTAAATGTATAAAGAATTTTATTGGTAGTCTGATGCTTTTCCTGTAGAATTGTTTCCTGTGTTTCCTCTACCTTTCATTACCTTTCCTCTTAAGCCTTCTCAAGAAACAGTCCCATGGTCAGTTTCCCAAAATGAGCAGTCTCTTTCCCATGATGATAAGGGCATGAGCACAGCTATAGTCTTATATGATCAAATTAAAGATTCTCCTAATCCAATAGAAAACAGAAAATTGTGTTCCCAACACAAAGTTTTTGTTAGCATTAACAATCACATCCTTGGACAGATGTTTATTATCTATATACTGATATCCATACCCAGATGTAACACTATATGTCCTTATACTCTTTATATATTTTTGAATTTTTCTCTGTTTTCTACAGTGATAAATTCTACAATGCCAACAGCAACTTTTAGAACCCCCCCTCACCTTTAACACCGCAACATTCCACCACCGTTTCTCTGATTTTTATGTCTCACATATTATCTGTTGATCTGTATTATAGTTAAATCAAAGCTTGTGTACCCAGGGCTGACTCTACCAGCACACTACCTGAGACAAAAAGCTTTATCTGTTCATATGACACAGAATGACAAGCTGCAAGTTCATTCCATTTTTGGTGAAAGTAATTTAATTCCTGTGTTAGAAGACATGGAAAGAAAAAGGTTGTGATTTATGATTTCTGTATTTCATCTATATGTCTTTTAGCTATTGTGGGAGATGGAATAGCATACAAGCAGTGGGAGATTAAAATCTTAAAAAGTGGTTTTAACAGTTTTGTAAAAGGAGTGTATATTCCCATAAAGGATCTTTCCCTGGTAATATTTTTAAGCTCATGAAAATCACTGAATACAGGATTTGTTTGTCTATTTGTTTGTTTGCTGTACTGAAATCAAGCTTTCCATGATGATTAACATGAACAGAAGCCTTTGGAGATTTTATTGTCAGAATAAGGAATGTCTCCTCTGATCTCCTGTAACAGATTTTAGATCTAGCCCCGCAGGAAACAGAAAGAACATAGTAATCAAATACTGGAGATTATTTTCACTATGAAGTTACCGAAGCCAGATATTGATTTCTGCATTTTCTGGTCATGCATTTCTGGTAAAACATGAATAATAAACCTTTTATTAGCTGCTTTAACCTGGCATTTCATAGTGGTTTATGCAAGGACTACTCAGATATTGAGCATTAGGATGCATTGGCTTCTTAGCTTTACCTTTAACTGAATGTGCCTCCTCTCAACAAAAAAGGGACTGGCGTGAAATACTGAAAAGAGGCTGTTAATCCAGCTGGGCAGATGTACCCAACAGAGAGAGAAATGTACTGCCACAAAGAGATAAAGGACGCACATAATCTGTCTGCAGCTAGGTACACTCACCATGGACATTTGCTTTAGAAATTAAGATACAGACAAAATCCATTTTCTATACAAGATGGTATAAGATTTTCCTTTTGTTGTTTGCCAAATGGACACCCACCTTCACCCAGAGCCAACTCACACTGAATCAGGGATTGATGCAGAGATGGAAACAATCAAGGGGAGCTGCAAACACCGCAGCCCATTTCAAAAGCATTCCTTTTCCAGGCCATCAGCTGCAGCAGCAGCACAGGAAGCCTTCCCTGATTTTACCACTACTGAGCAGCAATTTGATGGTGTTTATGCATGGCGGGACCCCACCAGCGAGGAGACCCACAGCTCTGGAGCACCAGAAAAGACGTTCAGAGAAAGGGTACAATTGACAATGGAGCTGTTCACGGCACCAGGGCTGCAAGCCCATCAAGCATCCCCTCTATCATGTTTATTGCTCTTTATTCAGCCTTAAAGAGGCTTTTTTATCCTGCACAATTTAACTGATATATGTACTTTTCTGCTATTTTTCTTGTTCAGCAAATGAACATCAGGTTTGACAAGACATCAGTAGGTCTAAGGGTTCATGGGTCACATTTATCTTAAAACAATGCCACAAGGCTTATCCAATGCTTCAGCACAGGCTGTCAAACATGTTTGCCCTCCCCATTACATTAACTAAAGCTGTTGTGTCACTGGGCTCCTCATGTCCCCTTTTCAGCTCTGCTAAGGGCTCCTTATCTTACACATTCAAGGCATAATATCTGATGCTGAAACCATACAGAGGGAGAAGTCTTATGTGTGGCCTCCAGGTGCGCCTGTAACACCATAAATATGTTTACCTCAAATCTCACCCTCTTTCATTCGTGTCCTCTGACAATGCAGCTCTAGTCCTGGATTTTACAGGGATTGCCAGGATGAATGGACATCAAATACAGAAGCAGGATTTTGCTTGATCCTGTGAGAAAGCAAGGTGGGGAATCTGAAAACCATTATTAAAAGATTAAGATGTGAAAACAAAAAAATCTCAATAGCAATAGTGAAAACACAGCAGAATTTCCCAAGGACTTCCAAATGCAATTATGAATAAAGTTTCCCCTGCATGTTCAGTTGTTGATGATGTCAAAATATTTTCCATTTTAATAGTAACTCAGAAAGGTACTAAAAAGTATCTCTTAAATGTAGAGTTTGGAGTATCCAAATAACTATTTAAAGGTTTCAGAGACAGCTTGTGAAGGAACCCTTTGGATCATTAATGCTTATTTTCAATACATCATAAAACAATAGAGAAATTGTAGATCTTTTAAAAGGGTAAATAAGACAACCTGGGTAATTATAGGTCTGTCACACTGACATTGATCCTAAGCAAAAGAGCTGGCTGGTGTAGGACTCGATTAATAAATTAAAGGAGGAAAATTAAATTAATGCTAATCAACATGGGTTTACATCAAGCTAAACTGGTAGGTTTTATGATGAAATCACAAGTTTACTTAAAAATAGAATCACTGAGAAATCATATATTTAGATCTCTTTACGGTGTTGATTTGGCACTGCCTTATTTATCTATTCATTTATTAAATAAGAAACTATGGTGACAAAAATGTAGCATAACTCATATCAGTAAAATCATGTTACTGACAGGTCTCCAAACACACTGCAAATGGAGTGGACATAGATCATTGAGAATAGAGGGGGTTTTTGGATCCCCACAAGTTATTTGTATCAAAAAACAGAAAAAAACCCACCAGAGTGGTACAAGCCACCTCATAACCCAACCATAAACAAGTACTTTGATCCTAAATATGGCCACAAATATAGTATTACCTCTGAGAATAATCACTGCGTCTAGGTTATAACCTCAAACAGTCTCTGGATGAAAAAAGAAAGGGAAAGAATGAGAGACAGAAGTATCAAGTTTTCAGCATGATTCCCTACTTTAAAGGCCAAATACCATCACTGGGAACAGAAGGAAGGGAGGTTGCATTAACTCTGTGCTTGGAAATTGTGCTGCTGAATTTGGAGCACTCCTGGTGCTGGTACACAGAGACAAAGAGCAACCCTGGGGTCTTAGAGTTTGAGTAGAAGCACAAGAATGATGTATTAGAAAACTTACTTCTTTATGAGGCACTTGAGCACTCAGTAAAGTAACTTCTGTCAAAGAAATCAAAGACATGACCGCACCATTTCCTTAGGTATTTAAGGACAAAATTTCAATATAGAGAGCCAGATGAAGATGAATGATGTTAGGCTGGAAGGGTTTGACCAGCAATTAGATAAAACTCAAAAAATAACTTGGAATAACTTATTGTTTATGGATTCTTTCCTTTCCTCTCTGGCCTATCCCTTAGACCAATGAACCTTTAACTCTACTTTGCACAGTTGTGCTGGGAGGTGAACTCTCCCAAAACTAGTTAAAGCTGATTAGGTGGTGTAATCTCTTGTTTGGCATGGGAAAAAGAATTTTAAAGCTTATAGGCAGAAGGGAGAATGCGCTTTTCATTCTTCTGTACCTCCGGTAATGCTCTAACCGCCCATCTACAGGGCAAAAGCTATCACAAGTGATGATACCACTTTTTTGATGAGAAAGGAAAAAATGGTGCTACATTTGATGTGGAACTGTGCAGTTCAGTAGAGATATTATTTGCAGAACTGAGACAACTTTGGACTTAGCATCTGAAAAATAATTTTCAGGACATAAAGGAATTCAACCTCAAAATCAAGATGCACTTCACTGCTGTTCTAGGTCTTGTTCAGAATCCCTTATGGGCCATCATGGGTGCAATTTTTACCTTGTAATCAATTCAAAAATGCACTTGGAAGAAAAAAACTTAATACAATAAGTGTCTTTTCATACAGATTTAAACATTGTCCTATCTGATCATCATGGTTTTCAAAAAAGGGAGCATATAATAAAATAAATGTGCATTAATACAATGATCTATAATTTTGCATCATTACATAAATATACTCATATCCAGTATGTAACTTCCTGTAGATCTGAAAATGAAAATTTTAAATCTATATTTTCACTTTTCTCTTTTTAAAAAATATTATACTTCACAAACAGTACTTACATATAGTTCTTCCTACATCAGACAGAGCAAACAATCAAGTGGCACTCCGCAGGGGTCTTGAAAATCTTGAAGAATATCATATAGACCAGAATTTTCTATCTGAGCTTCACAATTCTTTGCTTTTACATTTTAGTTAGACCCTTAGCTTTATTTAAATGGGGTTTTTTGATTGCATCTATAAAATATTGAAGTTTAATATATACAGCATCATTATCCTACATTGTGAAAAGCATAAAAGCATATGAAAGTAATAGCTTCCTTGACGCACAAGAGGATTAATGTGTATGAAGTGAATTTTTCTGTGGTCTATGAACTCACATTTCATGGAGACACCAAATTTATAGATGAAGAAAATTCCTCATTCAGTTTGAATTTTATAGAAGCTTAATACAGAAACATGATATATATGTGCTCCTAGAATCACCTTTGCAAATTAAATTTCAAGATGGAGATCATTAGAGAGTATACTTGCAGGAGTGATTATTTTTTAAATAATGCTACAATTTTATTTAGCACATGAGAGTTTGGTATTTTCTCTCTTGCTTCAGAAAGCTGAGTTGCAATGCATGTTACAGAAAAAGGCTTTTTAAAAAATTGTTTAGCAACATAGAAAGCAATGTAAGCTAAAGGATGACCATTTTTGTCATCAGCAGATCAGTATCTTCTAGACTTGTATGACTCAAAACTTCAATGAAAAAATGTGCTGCTAAAGGCAAAAGCATTTAAAATGTATTATCATTAGCATCTTTCAGTAAATCCTCTGTATTTGTAGAAAAAACAACAGCACATAGCACCACTATCAGACAGCTCTTTTGGGGTACATGCATGATCCTGATGCCATCTATCTACAAGGCACAGTGGTACACAAAGACTTCTTAAAACGTGACCATCCAGACTGCTTCTCACTTTTTGAAGTAGATCTTTGAATAGTTATTTCTGAATTTTTCTCCAGTACTTATATAGAAAGTCAACTGGATTCCAACAGTCATGTTGTTCCACTGCTGTCTTTCAGCATGTCAGCAAGAGTAGGGTTTTATTTGTCTACAAATCCTTAGCTAAGTATTCCTTAGTTGATTTTGATCAAATAAAATGACAACAAAGGAATGTTGAGGCAAACGAAACTATCCAAAGGCAATTTTTAAAATTTTCCATTTTGAAAACATTTGCAAATATATATGGTTATAATTAAAACTCACATCCAGTACAACAGCAGAAAATGCTGCCTAAAGAAGAGCAGGGGCTATAATTCTCTGTGAGGGTCCCTCTCACAGACAGCCTGCAATGTCATCCCCATCTAACACATGGGAGCAGTCAAGCATGTGATCTGCCTGGGAGTCTTAGTGGCAGTAAAACAGGCTTCATCCTCCCACTCCTCTTTAAGGGTGTATCAATGCTGACTTTGTAATAAAAATCAGCATTTCCTCATATTCAGCCAGCCCGTTCAGGAGACTTCGTTCGGCATGAAGCATGATTGGTCCTGGTCAGAGCAGTCTAGGCTGACCTCTGGTTTCTGATCTGCCAGTCTGGATACAAAATTAAACATCAGTTGCTCACACTGCCCTCAACTGCCATTTCTCAACCAGAGTACAAAGGAAAACCTGGAAAGAGATGTGTACTGATAAGACAAAGGAAAATGTCATTAAACTGAAAGAGAGATGGTTTAGATTATGTCTCAGGAAGAAATTCTTCATGGTGAAGATGGCAAGGCACTGGCACAGGTTGCCCAGAGAGGTTGTGGATGCCCCATCCCTGACAGTTTTCAAGACCAGGCTGAATGGAGCTCTGAGCAACCTGGTCCAGTGGAAGGTGTCCCTGCCAAAGCCAGGGCAGTAGAACTAGATGTTTAAGGTCCCTTGCAACCCAAATCTTTCTACGAAACTGTGAAAGTATGCAAAACAGAAAATAAACAAGTAAGTGAATCAACCTTGCAACCTTTTTCTAGACCTTTACAAAGTACAAACTGGGCCAATCTTTGCTATAAAAGAAAGTATAAACCAAAATGTAGATCCCGGCCTAGTCCTTGGCTGTGTGACAGACCACTCCTTAGCACAAGAGGGAATTTAGTGCGTCTTTCAAACAACAAAACCACACACAGAGCCAGCCAACTAACCTGCAATTTAGGTATTCCCGTAAGTTCTTGTCAGTATGCACAAGTAGTGTTATCACCTATAATTGACTAGAGGACTTCAATTATGCTGGTAAATTTAGCAATAATTACACATCTTTGCCACCATTCAGGAATTACCTCTCAGGGCATGGAATCTGTTTATACTCACTTCCAACACATTCAGCCTTCACATGTTTGCTCAGCTACATGGGTTCAACCAGCCATAACAATCTCATTCATTACATGAAATGCTGTTCTCCAGGAAACAGTCTTGAACCACACCTTGGTTTCTCAAAGAAACCAGTGTATCTAAAGGACAATTTGTTTGGCACAGAAAGAAAAACACCTTTCTTTTCCTGACACATCAGAACTTACAGAAAAAAATAATTTCTACTGCCGTAGAAAATGGGATTTGTGGTGGATAGACTGGATGCTCAGAGAAATCCAGGATCATCTTAAACTTGTTCCTTTATTCATCATGGTCATTATTTTTCAACTTTCCTGTTTGTTCCTTCAAAATAATGTTTTTGAGCCCAAGAGCTCACATAATTCCCTTGTGGCAGAGCAGTGAGGAAAATGAGCCATTCTTGACAGGTATAAGAAGGCATCACCTTAGGAAAGCTCTCATCTACCACTGTGGCAAAACAAGAACTTCAGAAGAAGAAAGCAGACTGTGCCATGTGAGTCACCATTTTTCCCCCAGTCAAATGTAGAATGATTTACAGGACCATTGCACTGCTGCTCTTAATTTTGCCTCTTCTTAGGTCTCACGCTAGCAAGAGTTGTGGGAGGAGTCCTTTTGTACTCTCCCACCTTACCTGGCAGACACCTTTGGTCTTCCCTTGTGTACATCCCCTAAACCACAGGTAAGGGAAAGCAATAACAGCACTGGGCACAGGCAGGTGAATCAAGAATGTGATACGTTATGCAAGAGGAAGGCTGAAATAGGGTCAGTTCATAAGAAAAGACAGTGTTTACTTGTGTCACACAAATGGTGCAAGCAGAACTCCAGGTAAAAACTTTTCATATCACTGTATCAGACTACGCCTTGTATGGGCTATCCTTGCCCACGATCTTCCCCCATCTGTTTTTTTTCTTTAAAGGAACAGATTAAATTATTAAAACTAAGGCAAATTGCTGGCATTGGTCCTATAAAATGATACATATATAATAATTTTTAATATAAAAACCTTGAAGAATAATAAAACCTGATGAAGTCTGTATGACAAACAAAACAAAGTACTTGCTGCCAACACAATTTAAAAAATCACATTTAACAATATAACTAAGATAAGCCAAGAACATGTGTAATACTGAAAATTGCTTCTTATAGCAGCAGCACCTCTGGAAATTAACTCCTTCTTTACAACCTTCTTTCTCTACATCAAACACTTATTGGGAGTGCTGTGGCTGCTCTCTTAGGAAACAACCACCCCTGAAAGACCTAATTTCTGTCTGAAGGTTAATTAGTTTAATGCAGGAAATAGTCTAGTGGAGTTGGGGATTTCGTCTTCAAATAAATGAGTTAGAGGCTTGAGTTTGGTAAGTATTGCCTGAGAAATTGTGGCAGTTGGATGTGACGCTTTGAACAACTGAGCATCACTATACAAAAGGAGAAACAATAGCATTCCACAAGTTCTACCTGAGTTGGCAATTTGTTTTTTATTAAACACTTAAAAACACTAGAATAGCCTTATTTGGGAGTGGAATTGCTTCCTGCTTACTTTTGTTACACTCTATTTTGTTCAGTACAAACCTAATGTGAACCAGAAGGTAGCCGAGGTTGGGATTTGTGAATGAACTGCAGAGATTGACATCTTGTTGAAACACATGCTTCAGTGAGAGGATTTTTCAACATGGCATATCAAACCACATTATTTTAATTTGCCTTTGACAATAGTAGTATGCAAGAGAGTAAAGAGAATTTGTATTTGCTGCATATTGATTAGCATACTCAAGATTATCACATAGATTTAAGATTGTAAGACACTGATCTCTGAAGATCATAACCTTAAAACCACAGCGTACTTTAGTACCACAAACCTAATTACCCCAAATCATGTCACTTATGGAAACACTTATGTAGAAGATTATTTTCATGCTGGCAATTTAGGTCTCAATCAGGATTTGATTTGCATTCCTTCTTTAATTTATGGAGTTTGCAATTCTTCCTTATCTTGCCCTGATACATTTTCTCCTCAGCCCATGGTTGATTTTCAAGAGCTGTAAACTAAAAGCCACCATGGAAACAATCCTGTTGATGTAGGAATAAAAGTAAACTCACTTTTCATCAGTAGGGTAACAGGAGAGGCAACTGGATGCACACAGGGTCTAATGAGTAGAAAGGTCACTTTATTGGATGCCTTACAAAAAAGAGACAACTTTAAGGGGGTATTATATAGGCTTGATGAAAATATTTCATACACAAACCCGTATTTCTGATTGTTTCAGTAGCCTGTGCAGTGTTTACTTGGACAGTTTCCCAGGGATTTCCTGCTTTTTTAAGGAGACCGCATCCTGAAGCACAGCATTTACATAAGTTACCTACACGATAAATGAGATAAGTAAAACACATGGAGGAAGCCTCTGATACCACAGACATTATTCAGGAGAAAACCCCAAGTTTAATATGGAAAGATCAACAACAAACTTTTTCCTCCTTTTGATATAAAGACTATTTTTAACCCATCAGGAAAAGCTGTTTGAACACACATACCAGAAAAGTTAAATCTTAGCAAGAAAATACAGAATAAATAGATATATTTACCATATACTAAACACTATTTAGTTTTAGAAACTTGGACTAAATGCAGTCCATAGTTAAAAGCATCACCTGGCAACAATGGCTATTGGCAAAAGCATCACCTGGCAACAATGGCTATTGGCAAAACTCCTAACCAAAATTTGGGCTGCTGACAGAAAACTACAGATGATTTCAGACTATTTTATAATTTTTAAACTGAATATAAATTCTATTCTCACTGTTTTAGACCATTAAAATTACCACAAAAGATCAGTGCTTAGAGGCGAATAGACTATCTTTTTGTGAAACTTACTTTTTTTTGACCATTTCAGCCAAACATGGCTTAAATTCTTGTTATAAGGAAGAGCAAAGCAAGTTGGGTTTTTTTTTCAAAAAGGGTTAAAATCCCTCAAACCTGCATCAACTCCTCATTACTGCATTTGGTACAGGGCTGGTTAAAGCATAACTGCATATACTGCATACTAACAATTCTCTACTTTCTATTTTGAATCACTTTATTCAAAATACTGTTATGGTTCAGTGGAACTGCAATAATCAAAACAACAATAGCAAAAGTTCTTAGTAGAATAGAACAGATTGCTTAAAACTTAAATAACAGAGCAGTTACTTGTAATACTGATATACACCAAAAAGTGTATATATATCCAAATGCCAACGAAAGCAATTTGGATGTATTTTCTATTATTATTTTGCTATCCTACATGATATTTTTCATTACTCATATAATAAGTTGAACTAATTCTAAGACAATTACAGCTCTGGTTAAAAGGATGCTGGTTCCCAACAAAGCATCTGTGGAAGGGTGGTTTTAACTGATACCATCCAAATCCTCAATGAATTTTGTGTATTGCAACAATAAATAAACAGAAGAAAGTTATCACTGGACATTTCTGCAACATTTTAGTGCTCTCCAAAGACAGCAAACTGAAGAGGAAACACAGTTTAGGAAATGTAAGTACTACGTTTCCATAGGTGTTAGAATTGTTAAATTCATCTCTATTTTACACAGAGAATGGTTTCAATTGCCTGAACACAAGCTCTTCATGCTGTTTAGACAGGGTACCTCAGTTTTCTGTTCAGCACTGGCAGGTCCAACATAACACCTACAGAAAGGAGACCTGTAAAATTTCTAGAGTGGCAATATTATCCTGCCACCCAAAACAGTGTTAGCTCAATGTTAGCTAGAATCTGAATTCCAGCAATCTGTTCTCCATGTATTAAGTTAGCTGTTTGTATTTTTAATTTTTTTGCTAAGTATTAAATCAAGAAAATTCCTTCAGGACAAGAGAAATTTTCTGCTATACACCCTAGGCGCTTCAGTAAGCAGCAGTGCTCAGCAGTCATGGGATACACTTCATGAATGTACCTTTATGTTCTCACATAATAACAACCATTATGAAAAAAGACTGATTCATTCATGTGCTGAGTATCTTGAAACAGCATTTAATATATTACTGCTGCAAAGATATTATGACAATTCTTGCCAGTCTTGGCTGACATTCAGCAGATTGCTACGTCTCTTTACCTCAGTTTTTCCATCTGTGGATCTGGACACATTTGTAAGAAACCAAGAGATATAGACAAAAATCGCTGCAAGAAGCACAGTGAGTTTTAGTCAATTTTTAATAAGTAATAAAGACCCTGCTCATCATCCACAAAATGCTTTAATTGCTGCAACAAGTAGCAACTCTGAAAAGTGGCAACTTTTTGCTTTTAAGCAACATGTGGAAAATATATTATTGTAGCGAACTCCTTATAGAAGACAAGTTTTAACCTCCCTCACCCCTTGCATAACTTCATTTTGTTAACAGGCAAGTCGTGGTGTAATTGCAGTAATAAAGGGTTTATCAAAGTGTCTCTAGCTGTTACATTTTTCTCTACCTACAAATAGAGGTGTACGGCAGAAGGGTACACACGTCTTAGTAAAGTTCATCCTTTGAATCTTCCACCCATTTTTTCCTCTTTCTTACATGCACCTAATCTAATTGAAATGCAGCTATTTTGCTTATGGGCTTAAGCAGGAGCCCATCTTATTGCATTATATGGATATTCACATATGGTAGTGACCACAGTCCAATTACCTCTTCAAATAGACCAGGCACGTTTATTTGTATGTGTGATTCCATAAACATGAGAAGACTGAAGTACAGGTCTGTGTTGCCAGCAGCAATTTTGTCTGCTTTCACAGTAGCAAAACAGAGCCATACTTAAAGCATAAGAGACCAGCAAACTCCTCCTGCCTTTGGAGCTCACTAAAAGGGGGCCCCAGCTCAGCAGTTTGGACACTGAGTGGCAAACACCATCTGTATCCTTTTCCCTTCCATAAAAGGAACCTTTATAGGAGTGTAAAGGAAAACAAAGAAAGATTACTACCAGTAGTTATAAATGAATAGTTAATCATCCAATAAGAATGTGAGTTCTCTCAAAGACATTGTGCTAAAGCAAATTAGTTAAAAAAAAAAAAAAGCTATTGAACAAGGGTGCTCCAATAAGCAAGTGATAAACTCAAAACACTAAGCAAAAATTCTCCTTAAGCCAACTTTACAACTATTATTAGAATATTGAAAAAAAAGGGAAAAAAGAGAAAAAATAAGTTAAACTAGAATTTATATTTTGTTCATTTTACTCAGGCTAATCTTGAATTGCCCATATTCCTGCCTTTTGGTCAGAGAAGTTGAAGAACAGCAAGAATGCCTACATGGGATTTGCTTACAATTTTGAAGCCAGTAAATTGCAACAAATATTGCCAGGGGCACCTATGAAAGCCTATTTTTTGTTTTTGTTTTCAGTTTGTGAGGCCTAGAAATCAACACTGAGAAGAAAAATAAATACAGTTTTGACATGCACAGTAGCAAGAATTAGCTTTGTANCAGCCCGGCCCGGCCCGGCCCAGCACAGCCCGGCCCGGCCCGGAGCGCACGCCTGCCCCGCGCATGGACACAGAGAGACACGGACTGCCTAACTTCATTACTACGCGACTTTCCCCACCCCCCCAATCATTTGGATCATTCTCGTGGGATGTACAACACCATCTGATGCTATAGTTTTTTTTTTTTTAGGTATCTATTGACTTTTAACATCCAGTAACAAAAGTCTTCATAGCTTGAGTGGAGTGAAAGCAAGTCAGCGCTCGGCTCAAGGGAGGCAGTCAAAGCTNAAGACATTGTGCTAAAGCAAATTAGTTAAAAAAAAAAAAAAGCTATTGAACAAGGGTGCTCCAATAAGCAAGTGATAAACTCAAAACACTAAGCAAAAATTCTCCTTAAGCCAACTTTACAACTATTATTAGAATATTGNCGGTAACTAGGTGTGAAGGCATGTTCACTCCCAAGTAAAAATAACAAGAGGCAGGGAACATCATATCAAGGAAAACTGTCTGAACTTAATTTGGTGTAATTCCAAGCAACTTTTTATTTTGGGNGAAAAAAAAGGGAAAAAAGAGAAAAAATAAGTTAAACTAGAATTTATATTTTGTTCATTTTACTCAGGCTAATCTTGAATTGCCCATATTCCTGCCTTTTGGTCAGAGAAGTTGAAGAACAGCAAGAATGCCTACATGGGATTTGCTTACAATTTTGAAGCCAGTAAATTGCAACAAATATTGCCAGGGGCACCTATGAAAGCCTATTTTTTGTTTTTGTTTTCAGTTTGTGAGGCCTAGAAATCAACACTGAGAAGAAAAATAAATACAGTTTTGACATGCACAGTAGCAAGAATTAGCTTTGTACCCAGACAAGGAGCCAGCCCTTTAAAGCAGAAGTTAGTGGATTAACAATCGGAGCGGCTCACACTGCATGTTTATCCAAGTCCCGACGAGAAGTCAGGCAGCGAAGCAAGGGCCCTTCATTGTGAGTTTGTGTTCCACACGAACAGCCCTAACAGCTTTAAGTTCTTTTTTGTTCAGGAGTTTGTTTCTAAGGAGAAAGAAGAAACAGGGAGAATGTAATTGGCGCAGCTGGAAGCAGCAGGCCGGCGTAGGAAGGGGCATTGCCGAGACACGAGCACCCCCACATGGGCGCTGCCCAGCCGGGGCGAGCAGCCCGGCCCGGCCCAGCCCAGCCCAGCCCAGCCCGGCCCGGCCCAGCTCGGCCTAGCCCAGCCCGGCCCGGCCC
>WBMY01006413.1:530918-549591 GCA_013397315.1 Donacobius atricapilla | reverse complement strand
TAACTAGGTGTGAAGGCATGTTCACTCCCAAGTAAAAATAACAAGAGGCAGGGAACATCATATCAAGGAAAACTGTCTGAACTTAATTTGGTGTAATTCCAAGCAACTTTTTATTTTGGGTTTTTAAGATTTTTTTTTTCTCTTTTTTAAATAGCCATACTTGCTTTCTGAAAAAATCTCAAGTTTTCCAGTAAGTCCATCTTAATGGTTTAAGATAGCAGTAACTGGAATATAAAAAACCCCAGACCAGATCCCTCAAAATAATTGCTAGCTTATATTTCATCTGATCTAAAAACTTTTTCCTTAGAGATTACTGATTATGGCAGTGGGGACTTTCTGCCATTTAGCACAAGATACAGTTAAGTTCTTGACATCTCACACAGCCTTTGAAGTGTCTCAACCAGAAACTGCCCTGTACCTCTTTCATGCTAATCCATTTGAATGCGTATCAGTAGAACCCTTCTGAAAGCAAGTATCCATCAAGCCATTGTAGTAATTTCAACTTCAGCACCGAGAAAATACAAATTTAGGAAAGAATTGACATACCTAGGTTATATGCCTGAAGTAATTTTCATTTTTAGCATCTTTTTCAGCCCTAATTAGTCATGATTTGTAATTACTCACTGAAATTCGGACACCTAATAGCAAGTTTTGGAAGATATCAGCACTTGGGAAACATGTAGCAAATTTAAATTGTCACGTTTCAACAAGAAGGCGAAGGTTCCTACGGCTTTGATTCCATCTATCCACCATTTCCCTGTGATTTAAAAATATTTCCCAAGATATATGTCTCAACTAGATGAAACTGATTTTAATCTCAGCTTCAACTGGCAAACATGAATGATCTGATTTCTTCTGCATCTAAATGATTTTAGGCATTGCAATAAATTAATTTTGATTGACTTACGGTTGACAGATTTCATTACTTTTGTCTGACAAGGCCAACGCAACACACAACGGAACTTTTCTTGCCAAGTTCTAATAAGCATCCCATGTAATGTCCCCTCTCCTTGGGATCAAGTAATATGACAAATTGTTGTAAATGCAATACTTTGTTTAAATTAATGAGAAATCTATGTTTTTTTATTACAATCCATGGGTCTCTCAGTCTGCCCTCTCCAGGTAACACTACAAATAATTATGTGCTCAATCTGAGTTTAAATTGAGTGTCACTGCTTTTTGCAAGAGGATGGAATATTCTGTGAAAAAAACTTCACAAAGAAAGCAAAAGTTTACTTGGATTTATGGTTGTCTGGCATTCCCAATGACCTGAGATATTTGGACAAAAATTTGCAGGGAAATGACAGGATTTTCACCCCGACATTCCTCTAATTAGGGATTTTCTGTCTCTCAGAGTCCCGTACCAGGGTTTGAAAGATGAGATGGAACCTGTGGCTCAGACTTCAAAGGTGTTTATTCTATTTCTTATCCCAAGGTCTTACAGCAGTCTCAGTGCGCTGAAGGAAAGCAGCTACAGGAACATGGACGGAGGGTCCAAGGTCGCTTTTAAAAATTTCTAATCCAATAAACTCTTAAACTGTACTATATTTACAGTTTGGTGCCAATTGCTATTACCTATTCTAAACATGCAATTTCTACCTTGAATCCATTCTACCAATGTCTCTGTGCCACCGTCACAGCAGAAAATGGAGTAGACGAAGAAGATTAGACACCGCCCAAAATTCCCCATCTTGCTCTGATCTACTTCCATACTAAAAACCCAAAACTACAAATTTCCACCTTGTGACAAACTAAACTACTATTTATTTTAAATCTTTGTTGTTTTTAATTCATCTATGAGTGTTGGAATTTTTTCCCATGGACTAAGTCAAAGGCAATGCTTTCCTGGGGTCCCAGCCAGGGTCTCAGACCCCCCAGGGCAGTTTGAGGGGTTTTCCACATGCCCTGGACCCCAACAGGGAAAGTCACTGATATTTCTAAATATCATTAGAAGAGTCACTAGAGAAAAAAAAGCTAAAAAGAAATTCCAAACCAGACTGCAGTACTTCAACTGAACAAATTCAACCTGTCTGAAAGCAGCACAAGAGGCATTAAGTACTTCAGCCTATACCACTGCATGAAAAAGCTTTCCCTGCAGTTTTAAGAAATGCTTTGATACTCATATGGTACTCCCCTATGAATTCAAGAGTCTTGTAGAAATATCTGCAACAATACTGCTACAATACTGTACCATCCATTTCAGAAATTGAAGAATCATTAACTTTGAGAAGTCTAGAACTACAGAATCAAAATGCAGTTACTAGCCTAGATGCAGGGGTTTAGGATAACAAAGAGCTTCAAATACATACTTGAGATCTGGGGTTTTTTATTTAGTATCTTGAATGTAAACAGCTGTCTGAATGAATATGAATCTAACTTTAGTCAGCCTAGCATTAAAAATTTACAGTACACAAATAATTAAATATTTTAAAATATAAATAAATAGAAATATAAAACTCTCCTCCCATGTTTGCTTAAGTAATCTTGTACTTACAATGAATTAAATTATGCAAAGAATGATTCTGCAAATGATTGCTTTAAGGCAAAAAAGACCAAACAAAACCATTTAATCTTTGATTTGCTTTATTTTATTAGAAGAGCTAACTCAACAGTGCTGAACACCGTTCCTCATGCAAGAAGTAATACATTTAGTTTTAATCGCTTTCTAACCACCTCTACTCAGAAACAGTGTGGGATTTTTGTACTTGAAGGGTAGAGCATTTATTAACTTAAGCCTTCTCTCCAGAGTGGCACAATCAGAATGTTCTGAACAGCTGGTTAGGAAGATAGCCAAGATGCAAGAAAGATGTCTGGGCCTCCTTTTCAAGGGCAGCCAGCTCTTGTACTGTAGGTGCCAGAATATCCACATGGCCTTTATACAGTCCACCTGCCAAAAGAGACACAATCTCAATTACGCATTCAAAGATATTTTTCAGCAGAATTAACAATGCCCAACCAGAATCATTAAGAAAGTTAATTACTCTGTTAAAAAACCCCACAAACAAACCAAAACAGGTATACACACTCTCGTCACTTGCAACCCATAGGCTGAATGTAACAAATGCAGAAGATAGCAAAGAACTAGCAGCTTTTTGTAATCCATTTATTTATAATCTATTATTTATTTATTTAGAATCTATTAATCTGTAATTACACAGGAGACAACCAGGAAACTGAGCACTGCATAGCAAGGGAACTCGAGAGCAGTTCATTCTTACCGCCCAGAGCTCTTTTCTGCCCGTATGTAACTTTCCCATCAAAATCATCCACTGGTACTTTTATGTCTGGTTCAACTTGGGCAATAGTGCAGTTTAAGTGTTCTTCAATCTCCCCCAGCAACTAAGAGAAAAAAACTCTTTAAGTACTCTTATGGTCCAAGACTAGTCAAACTAGTGTTCTGAACAGCCACATTTGAGTATTTTGAACAGGAATGGTACACAAAAAACAGTTTGGTCATAGATACAGAAGACTAACACATTTTTATTTGCTCAGACTATACAAGTTCATTGTCAATTTCAGTATGGTTTTACCCTACCTCGAAGTCTTCATTTCATTCACTACCCTACTTGCACGAATGAGGCTACTTTATAATAAAGAGCTCATAGTCCAAGCTTTTTTACCACAGATGAGATGTATTTGCCTTTCTTTATGAGGGAAAGAAGGGAAATACTGCTTTTTAACATGCATTCATAGCTGGTATACAAATCCCAGTGAAAATCTACCAAGTGGCAAACTATTTCTAGGTTAGAAAAACAACAGTTTTAAGTGACAGTTTTGCAACAAACCATCTAAACAGAAGTGCATAACTAAAACCCTCTAAATCTTAGCAGATTTTAATTAGGAAGACTATAAGGAAGCTGAATGTACGACTCCAACAAAACTGGCTGGGAATATTAAAATAAGCTTTTTTATTTACACAACTTACAGAACCTACACCTTGGAAAGTTTTTTAATTTCTTCTTTAAACGGAATCAAAGGTTTTAAACATCCTAAGACTAGCTTTGTACTTCAACTAAAAGGTGAAACAAGAACTTAATTCCTGAATCTTTTGGAAAAATTAGGAAACATTTAAGCAAAATGCTTACCTGCATCTCATTGTACCATATGGTACAACCTCCTTCTTCCTTCAGTCTAGTGTTATAACACCCTTTTCCACGACTACTGCATACATGATACCAAACCTAGAAACAATGGAAAACAACTTCTAAACTTTGTGAAATAGAGTTTAGTACATTCTTTTTGACTAATTATGGAATGAAAAAGAATTTGGGAATCTGTTTAAGTTCTCCCTCAATTAAGCATGGACCAACAAACAGTTTTTCAATGCAGGATAAGAAGGTCAGATTAACAGCTGTGGACCGAACTTCAGTAAATAATGTCTGTTCATCTTTGCTTTGGAGTATAATTACCTTCTCCTTCTCTTTTGCCACAAGGGAGATTGCCAAACCCATCCTGAAATATTGGGGGAGAAGAAAGGGAGAAATCTATTTCAGTAACTATTGCCACCTTGTGAAACAATAAAAAAAAAAAATCAAGAAAACCTGGTGACTGCTCTGAACACACACATACCTCTCAGCTCTGCCGACTCTCCCGATTCGGTGAACATAGTTCTGTTTTTCATCAGGGAGCGTCACATTGATAACTGTGTAAGATAGACACAGTCCATAGAGAACACAAGATTTTTTTTGTTTTTTTTGAATATACAAGCTAAGGTCAGAGACCAGACACCTAAAACATGATCTTGATCGCTGCAATTTCTTTCCTTAGCCTATGTACATAGTTTATAGTCTATTACAACAGTTACAGGTGTAACCTGCAATACTCGCAGTAAAGGCTCTCACTCTCAAACTGCTTTTCCCTGATTACTTTTTGGCAAGAATGGAAAATCAAATGAACATTTCCAAAAATGCAGAACAACATCAGGTATTTGAGAACTTATGGTGTACAACCAAATTAAATATTGCCTAGTTTAAGCCTTTAACATCTACATCTCTTCAAATTATGCTATAGGCCATATATTTATTTTAACTAGTGGAAAGGACTGCAAATGTATTGAAGCTCCAGTACAATTCAATAGTTTAAGTTTAAAACACTATGTCTTACCATATGGAACACCATGAATATCAATTCCTCTAGCAGCAACATCTGTGCAGATCAAGAAACGCACATCTCCTCTCTGCAAAACCAGAGTAACGAAGTGTTGTGCTAAATACAGCAAGCAAAAGCCCAAGCAACGAAACCATAGCTCTTTGCACTTACTTCACCTTGAAGTCTCTTTACATTTAGGAACACTTCAAATAAAGCATGAATAGCTTGGTGAATTTACATCCTTGTCTCCTTCCCCAACACCATAAGGCAAGCAGAAATCAATAAATGGCTTAATCAAAACTAAACTGTAATATTTTAACTTTCTTTTTTTAAGCAATCAAGTACTAAAGAGTTTAAAAGCCAATGTAATTGCTATAGTTTAAACTTGGGTTTTTATTTCAAAGTAAGGCCACTAAATTCGGAATTCAAACTCACAAAGGTCATATTGATTACCAGTACAGATTCCACCTGCAAAAAATGTGCCTCACATTTCAGGAAGTGGGACATAGAGCATTTGAGTGCAATTTAATTTAAATGGAAAAATAGGAACACAAATTAACATATGAATTAAGATATTGGGAGGTAAGGAAAAAGCCTTCAAGAATCTGCTGCATCACCTTAAATCTTTCCAGGTTTTGCTTTCTTTCTTGAGGTTTTCTATCACCATGGAGACAGACACATGAGAATTGATGTCCCTTCCTATCAGGGCCTGTAAGAATTTATACGCATTAATAACATCACATGTAAGTTATAACACAGAACAGGAAAAAATTTTCATGGGCAAAAAAATTTCACAGGCATTGGGGTGGAAAAAAACCTCAAGACAAGTAGGTAAACCTCCTTTCTCCCTCCTCCCCAGAACACTTCAGTGTAGGCATTTCTCCTTAATCCTTCAAGCTCTAAATTCCCCCATTTCTACAAATGTCTGTTTTGACCTTTCTCCTCACACATCCCTTTCACTGTTCCTGTGTTTTCTTTCACATTACTCCTTCTATGTCTTCCTATGTGTGCTCATTTCTTCCCATGTCTCTTGCCCTTACCAACTATCAATTTCACTAGTATGTTTCAGCAGAGACACTATACATCTTCTCACTGGTTCAGACTTTGGTGCACGATGGGTTTCCACCCATTTCAGAACTATCTGGAACAGGTACAAGACAGTTCATTGCTTTCTTTCACAAAGGGCACCCCTGCAGCTGCCTGCTACAAAACCCTGAGTTTTATGCCCCGTCAGTACAAAGCAAAATTTTATCTGTGCTGTGTCCCAGTATTGGTGACCTCTATAATACAAATTTGGTGTTGAAAAAACACAGAAGTGAGAAAGGTGAGCTGAGTAAGGTTGACATGAAAGCATTACCTCCGCCCTGCTGGATGAAGTACTGCTCCATATTATCACAGTCTATTTTAGTCCTGCAGAAAATAATGGCTTGGTCCATCTTGTGCTCTTTGATTGCCCGAACAGTGTACTCTCCTTTCAGAATTTTAATAGCTTCAGACCACATTTCTAAATAAAAATATGGAAGTATTTCACTCAGATTGGTTAAAAACATGAAGAGCCTTTGAACTACATACCTGTGAAGTTCTCTAGTCTTTGAGCAGACAGTTAAACTTTTATTATTAGAGCATGTAAGCTAAACCTTCAGTTTCTACCTCTCCCCTTCACGCTTCCATGCTCCAGGGTGATACAATACAGAAAGAACAAAAACACCCAGAAGACTCAGGTTTCTTGTACACACCGACAAATACTAGTCTACAAATCTGCAAAATATATATTCAACTCTCTTTCCCACTCCCCACTTACAGAAACACATTTCTCATCAAGACTATGAAAAGGTGGAAATAAAATTTTGCAGGAACATGACTCAAGGCCAGTACCTACTACAATTCACCTTTACTTCAAAACATTTACAAAAATTTCATGAACTATTTCTTAAAGCTGCTCATTACCTGGAGTGTTAGCGCCAGGTCGTGTATTGTCTTTTGCATGTACTTCATCAGTCTAGGAAAAACACAAACAAAAAAGCCCCCCAAGTCAGTAGTCCACTCTTCACAGGGAAATACGTAACTCCATTAACTTGTAACTAGGAAGTAATGAAAGTTTAAAAGTAATCTTAGCATTCTGTTCTCCCACCAGCCATGTTTAGCTACCTTTAGCAAAAGGAAAGACTTGTGTTTAGGCACACAAAACTTATTCATAAAAAGGGCAATGAAACTATTTATGTAGACACTGGATAGGAAACACTTTGAACAAAGTGAAGAATTTAAAACATCCAAACAAACCTGAATAAAAAGATACTGTAAAATACGGTTAAATCACATAAACAGTAATTCCTTATCTTTCCCCTATGCTAGGCTGAATCAGATATAAACTTAAAATCCAAAAGAAATAAACTCATACAAAGACTTAATGACAAGGTACTAACATGTGACAAACAAGTACCAAAGACAAACAGGATTAAGAAAAGCCATAGACTTGTAACTGCATCAGAGTTGCCAAGAACAAAATATGGTTCCAGGTTATTCAGAACTTTAATATTCAAGTCCTGAATAATCAACACCTTCTCACATGAATAGGTGTCAGGTGACTGTAGAATCTGGAGTCTCAAATGCAGTCTGATATGAAATCCATTCCTGTAAAAACTGCCCATCTCACATGGGCTGGAGACAGAACTACCTCACAGAATGACCCATCTTGGCAGGTTTATTTCCTTCTGCCAAGTCAGAAAAGAGGAACTAAGTACAGTTAGGCCATTGGCCATTAGCTGTGAAAAGAGTGAAAATCCACAGCGCCACTGATCTCTAGTGCAAATCAGACTGTCTGTCAAGCTCTTCCTCAGCCATGTCTATAACACTGAGAAGTTCAGAAACAGTGTTATGACATCACTGATACAATGCTGACTACCACAGAAAAAACCATTTCAGATTAAGCTGTTTCCATAGCCAGCAAAGATCCTTCAACATTAAGGCCCCTGTTCCGAAGGTTAAATAAGTAAACATCGACAAATAACCTCAATTTTCACTTACTCTGATATGATTCTTGCCGAGCCTTTCCCAGAGTTTATCAGCTTTTGGATTTACAGGCACGACTACATGGTGTACAGTTTCAGGGACGGAATCTTCTCCTTTCAAATCAACCCAGGTAGGAAAATGCATGATTTTTTCAGATAGTTTTTTCACATCAAAAGAATGCAGTGTTGCAGAGCACACAATCACCTGAGAAGAAGAGAGTCAAAGGGATACTACTGAAGATCCTCCCAGACCAAAAAGGTGGGAGTACAACTGGATGACTGTTATATAGTGAATAGCATAATGTAGCATAACAGAAAGAGTCTGGATTTCCTCATCACAGGAACCACTCTGTTGGCAAGAGCCAGGACACAAAGTATATTGTTTAACTATTCTCTTACAAAGACCCAATAAATTATTACGAAGAAGGCAAAACTATTGAAAGTTGATGAATCAAGATTATTAACATGTTAGAAATCATGAAGTCTGTATTCAGTCACATTTTGCTATATTTGTATATAAATAATTCAAATTAAATTGAAAATGCTGAATATTAGGCTTCAACATCTAGAACACTAAAAATACATCTCTCACAGGCAATTACTGAACTCACTGAACACGTGTTAGTTTTGGACAAGAGTTTTAGTAAACTCCAAAGAAGCATGCTCTGTGCCAAATAATAGTCAACAGCAGAAAGCAGAGCACACCACAAATCCAAAAAAAAAGAAAAAAATCCAAGCAAATAAAACAAACAAAAAAAACCCACAGCAAAAAAAAAAACCAAATCACAAAAATTTTATACCTGAAGTCTCTTTCCATCTGAGGTTATCTGAGGAATTTGACTGTGGATCCTGTTAATGAAATCTGAATAACCTTGGAGGAGAAGGCCATCCTACATAGGGACAAAATAAAAGAGATGAAGCTGCAAAATCTTCTCTCTGATTTTCAGTCTTTACACTTGAGTTATATAAGTAATATACTCCTACTCTCAGAAGTTCTTGCTTTCAATTAGCTGGACAGGTCAATGCATGGCAGGGATATTACTACTAAGGAGAAAAAGTCCAGTAAAAACGTAGAACATTTACACTATAGCTGCTGCGCTTCACAGGAAGCTCAGCAGCTACTCCTAGCTAACACCCAAGGCATTTGATCTTTGAATATTCAGTTATACTACAGCAGATCAGAGAGATGCCTTTATTTCATAGCATATTGAATACAACATTCAGTGGCTTCAAGACCTGCTGGGTTAACTAACACTTACATTTTGTCTTTGAGTTCCCTGCAGTTACAGGGACAGACTTCAGTACTTTGTAAATACAATTTGAAATATATTTTTCTATCAGAAAAATTCCAAACAGATTTAACAGAGAAGCTATGCGGGAACGGGGGAAAAAAAGTAGGCTACTATGGTTGCAAATGATGAGAGGATTAAGCTGGCACAGCCCACAGCTATTTAAGTGTTCCACTGAATTTCCATATACTACAGAACAATAATGTTTTACTTTTTTTTACAAATATTGTATTGCATTTAAGGACAGAACTTAAGTAGCACTTAGTTCTTTACATACAGCTTCATCCAGAACCAGGAATCTAACTTGAGATAAATTAATCTTCCCTGTTGAGACCAAGTCATCGAGCCTTCCAGGAGTTCCAACGACAATATCCACCTATGAAGTACATAAGGAGTATGGGTTGGTCCTGTAACTAACTAGAGGCATTAAAAGTTTTAACGAGACAATTGTCAGTATAATGCTTTATCTTCTATTAATTACAACTTCATAAAATCCTACAGTAACTTCAGTTGGAAGGATTTCTTGAGATCATCTGGTCTCCACTCCCCACCTTCACATGCAAATCCAGGACAACTTCCAAGTTACTTCAGGTAGCTTCCTAATACAATTTTCAGTACCTTTCTGGAAAGGGATCCTACAACCTCCTCTCTGGGCAACCTGCATTTTGGTTCTACAGTCATTTCATTAGCAGAATCTACCTCAGGGAGGAAGCCTTCCCTTGTTTCAGAAGTGCTGTGCTCCTTTTTTCCTTCCTTGAACCCCAAGCTATGTAAATTTGTTATCTAAAGCCAATAAACAGATTTGTTCTTAAATGGGAATAAATTTTTCTCACAGTGGAAAGATACAAAGTCTACCAACTACAGAAATAACTTAAAATTTGGCAGACAGGAGGGTTCACAATCAAAAATTTAGCATTCATGTGGAAGTCGAATAATCTTCCAGTTCAAGTAGCCTTAACAGAAAATTTATATTCTGGCAGCTAGAACCACTAGAAAATTTATCAATAGTGATGCGTTTTCACTTCCAAAAGTGAGTCTTAAATAAAAAACATGACCCTGTCACTCTGTTCTCCCTAAACTGCGATTGAATCAATTGTACATTCCCTGCTGCTGAAACCAGACCACTTCCTTCTATGTAGGACTGGTTTGGAGTGTAGGTTCATCTTGATAACTGCAGACTATTTTTATTCATAAAAACATGGAACAGAAGTTAATAGGAAAACTGTCTTGTTGGTTAAGGACAAATGGCAAACAATTACACCTTTATTTTAAAATTTTCAGGAGTACTCAGGCTTCAACAGAATTTGACTAAGTACTGTAAGTATTTGTATGGATACGGAAGAAAAGGAATGACTGCTAGACTGGTGCAACATGTGTTTGCTATCGACTGAACATTTTCTTTTTAACATGTTTATTTTTCTTATTACATGAGTTACCACCATTAATATACTCTTGCTACATCATAAATTACTTGGAACCTAAACTAATAAATCACATAAAAAAACACAACTTACACCTTGTTCCAGTACAGAGAGTTGATCTCTTGCAGCAACTCCACCAATAATCAGCAGCTCCCTAAAATTACATCAATACATTCGACATTTACCCATTTATTATATTCAGAAGTTATACTAAGTATCTTTCTGAAGACTGATTCTTTTATTAACAGTTGACAATTAACAGCTCTGAACAATAATTTTAAGAACAAAATAATAGAAAAAAATAATTCTGAAATTCATCCTTTCATATGTATTGTATTTCAATTAAATGAAAGCTTTGTTACCAAACTGTACTTGAATGTGATTACTTTATCACTGTTATATTATACAAATTAGCACCTTAACCAATTTAATCTTAGAAAAAATGTTTCTTAAAAATCTCAAAAATAATATAACTCAGTTCAATAAAGTTTCCTGTGTCCTTGAAATTTAGAAACATGAATAACAGTAAATTAAATGAATCTTTCATTGTAGCTTGCCCACTCCTATTGCTTAGTTCCAGCAATCTAGTAATTGCAACCTAACAAACAGATTGCAGTTTAGAATTGGGAAATTTTAGAAGCACAGTAAAACCAAAGCAACTTATATATGATTCATTTTTCAGAATTGCATCTCCATGATAATTTGTCCTGTAAGCACATTAATTAAAGAGAGCAGACCCTGTATATAAGCATTTGACGGAGATGAAAAACTAACCAAATGAGGGGGTGGAGGGAGATGGGGACATAGGAAAATGCTCAGCAAAGAAGGGTAGTAAGTAGATAATGTTTTTAGTCAAGAAAAGCATGTAGTATGAAGTATCACACTAATTATCACTAATAATTAAAAAAAATGCCTAGCTACCAAATTTTTTATGCAAGAAAAAAGCAGTTCAGAGATAAAACACACCAAAAGCCCCCTAGGTGGTCTAACTGTAGCTGAAAAGTCAGAAGTTTGGTTGGTAGCAGATCATTACTGATATTATTAGCAACACTGCAGATTATGGCTCACTTAGCTACAAAGTGGAACCCCCCACGACCCATCTCCCCAGGAAGTTACATCCATGGAAAATACCATAAATGTTAGTTGCATAAAGGCAACTAACAAGTTCACTCTTACCTTAATTTGGGATTATCAACATATTTTTTGAACTGCTTCACATTGTTCAAAGTTTGTTCTGCCAGCTCTCTTGATGGTTCTACAATCAATGCTTTTGGAGCATTTGGAAGGTTCTGTGCTTGAACCACTTGTGCATTTCCTAAGTGGAAAAAATTTCACCGTTAAGACAAACTACACTCCTATTCCAGAATTTTTAATGGAAACAAATTTAGATTTTCTATTGGCAATTAAAACCTAGTAATCCTAAATGCTCCATTACAGGTGATGTGATTGCTCTCTCAGTTATGAATAACTTCAAAATAACGTTGAGAACTTGCAAGTGGGTGTACTGGTCACGCAGGATAACTCATTCTATTGCGGGACATAAAGACCCACACATATTTTTAGGATACCGCTGCTGAAAAACTTAGCTGGACTTCTTTTATCTGATGTACTTCTAAATTCAAAATATTAAAGACTATTTGTGGTTTAAGAGTAAGAAAATCTGGTATACTTTCAAAAAAAGCACTAACATTTCTTCATCACTGCTGTATTCAAGATCTTTCTCATCGCAATTAAAGGGATCAAAAGATGCTCTGTTACACAATCTGAGTATAAAAACAAGAGAAGTTTGTAAAAATCTAACCTACCTGAGTGCTGTGATTTTACAACACTACCCTCCGGAGCCTTGCAAAGACCAACATAACCATCTTTTGGTGGAAACTTGAAATCTTCTTCACCAAAATTGAATTTCAATTCAGCATTCTAGGTTTCAACAAAGTTGTGTCATACACACAAATTCAAGAGACCATATAAATTGAGAAACAACTCAATAATGAAAAAAACAGATAGACAAGGAGATAGGGAAGGTTTTTTCTTCTCCCATTATACATTCCTCTTCTCCAAGTCGCTGGAGCTTAAAAAAACCCCAACCAAACAAACAGAAAAAGTCAACAAAAAAACCAAAGTATTTTTTCTGAAGTTCTACATTAACCACTGAAAGATTTTGCTAACATCTTTACTGCTTGAGAGATAGACTTAAAAAGACTAACTAAGGAAGACATACTATTATGTTACAGTAACGTTAGAGTTCAGAACAAATGAAACAGGAAAGCTGACTTTCAAGCTACTTGCTTGTATCAGTTGAATGGCAGTATAAAGTTTAATACACACAACATGGCACTGTTATTAGGAATTAGTTATCCATGCTTTTCTACCCGTAAATTCAAGATCAAAATTAGAATTTAAACATTTAGCTCAAATGATACTCAAAGCTAGCACACACACGTTATTACTTTGGTAGTGAATACTAGTAACCCAAAGAAAACTGACTTTACATGCACAACTGCAGTAACTGTAAGTGGCTATGCAAATTTTACACTTAAATAGCTCATTAAGAAACACAGAAAAATGAAACTCATCTGGGACATTTGTAATATTCCTGTTACCTTCAGTACACAAGCTGCAAAAAGTGCTTGGTTCCTTATATGTGGTGGGATTTCAAACGCAAGGCCAAGGTCCTTCCCTGTAAATAGGGTTAGTTCAGTCAGACTCTGCAAGTGTGTGTGTTCCTGCCCCTCCCTGCCCCCCCAGTGAAAGTATGCAATCAAAATTCCAATGAAAGAGAATAAAATTTACCATTTTTGGAAAACTTTATTTGTCCTTTTTCTGTGTCTAGATAACATCCAATCGTATCATGCATAGTGAATTCCTGCAAAAAAAAAAAAAAAGTTTGCGAAGCTGAGACATTTTCAGTGTATTAAGAAGACTTAGTGCTTATATTCTGTCAGCTTTTAGTTTTCTCACCTCTCCCTAAAAAATGCTGATTCTTGAGAGAAGTCAAGCAAGTTCAATTTATTTCAGTATGACCGTTGTAAATAGAACCCATTTTTATTTGATTACAAGTCTTCAGGAAACTGCCAAATTGATCTTAGATATTTAAACATTTATTACCACTTTAAGTTTACTTCAAAAACCAAACACAACGACAATGATACATTTAAGTCATTTACCTGGAAGTATTACGGAAAAGCATGTTAGCCATGTATTTATTAGCCAATGTAAGTCTAAGCTTAGAACATCTAATGGCATCAGAAATGTACTGACTACAATAAAAGACTACAACACTTTGTATTCTACTTTGACTACAATAAAAGACTAACTCTTGAAGATGACACCATGTGCATGTTATGTATGCTTGAGTGCTTTGTCTTGAGATCTGTTAATTTTAAAGGTATTCAATAACATTTACATATTATAAAGTGCTTCTAATCAACAGCTCAAGAGTCACTATTAAACAAGCTACAGTAGTCATAAAAGTTGCAAGTTTTATGACATTGAGTTCACTATTACCACAAAAAGACTTGAGTTTATGCTGTTACACTCATTTATATAAATTATGTTTAAACATCTCAATTCCACGGCTACCCTACACGATAACCACTACAGCAGACACTTGAGAAGTGTACATTAAGGTAATGGCAAACCCAATTCAACAGTCAGAAGCAGTGCACACTGTGTCATAATAGCAATTAACAATGCATTTTGACAGATTACAGAGTTGTGCTATTACTCCTATTTTAATTTTTAGTAAAAAGAATACGATGCTGTCACTTGGATGTTCACAGTGTACCCAGACAGGTTGGTTTATTAAAGCTAAAACTGACAAGACAAATCTCAAGAGGTCAGTTAACTTTTAACCTGTAACACACAACAAAACTTTGACTTCTAAGTAAGAGTTGATATAATTGCAGTCTAACCACTATCATGTCTCAAGCTGACAACTGCTTTTGTTGAATCTTTTAAGAAGCTTTTATCCAAAAATGCTTTAAATGTTCACTTGTACTTCTGTCCAGTGAGTCTCCCCTAGAAGTGAGCACTACTTTAAAAGACAGCTGATTGTAACATCACTAACATGCAAAACTTTTAATAATATTCTTATCAAATGCAATTCAAGCTTACCTCACCATAGCTGTCAAATTGCTTGTTGTGAGATTTCTTACCAGTGCCACCGAAGCCAAAGCCAAATTTATCAGTGCCTGAAGACAAGACAATAGGCTTTTATCTTTTGGTTGACAGGTTATGCTTTTTCCTCTCGGTATTAGCAACTGAAATCTCCAACACTACCACATACAAGTAATACACAGTGCTAAATACAGATTTCTGACCTGGATGTACACCAAACTAGTACTTCTACAGCAGTACATTTATCAATTTTACTACTCCCCAGACATCTTCATTAAAAAAAAAAAAAGGCAGAAAAACACTGCCATCATGCCATCACCAAAGACTACCTCTTGCAGGAAGTAAAACACTGATACAAAATGTTTTCAACCCTCTGATATTGGGATCCTTCCCAAGGAGTCCATTCTCTGCAACACTAGAACAAGACTCCACCTATTCCATGTCAATATAAAAACTACCTATAGGTCCTTCAGAAGGAAACTCACCCAGATCTAGTGAAGCCTGCATAGTTGACCAACCAACTCTGCACAAGCCTTGGTCATGACAGGAAACTTCATAGTAGTACTTCCCTTCAAAAGAAAAAGAAAGGATCTAATACAATACCCAAATTCATTAAAGTGGTTCAGTCTTGCTCCTTCGAAGCCCAAATAAATTTAACATTCACGGTCCTGCTAAAAGTGTCATAAAATGCCCTACTGTGTCTGTGGGAAAAGGCTGTGTGTGTACCTATGTATGGAATGAAGAAAGAGCAGGCAAAAGAGACAAAGCACACAGAGAGGTAGTGTGTGAAAGGCTTCAAAGGAGCAACAAGCAAGGGAGAAGAGTGATCCTACTGAATGCACAGGAACCGATAAACTCAGGACACCGTGCTCTGCAGAATCAGTACCAGACCACCAGCATGCCCCAGCATGAACAACTGCTTGTGCCACTTGAAGCACATCCAGCTGCTGTTAGGTACACAGACTACAGAATAACCTGCACACCCCATGAAAGGAGACTGTTTAGGGTCTTCTGAACACACACCCAGAACCACTGCAGTATCAGGATGACTCTAAGTCAAGTGTTGTTAGGGTTGGCCTCTCAACTACTGCTACAACCACAGAACCATGAAATTTTTGCATGCACACATCTGTGTGAAGTCTGTGAGGAAACAACTCAAAGTACTGTGTACATGGCCATTTCCTTAAAAAATGCATTCTGATGAATATTAGTTATGATTCTGCCTCCTTCAACTCAGTCTCCTACTGACACCTGAAGATTTTTAGTTTTCTATGTATACTTCATGTATTTGTAGCTTAGTAGACTGTTAAATGCCTAGGCATAACTTCTTTTCCTGCTTTCTCTCCCACAGCGAACAAACTCGTTGATGCATTCCTAAAGTTTTGTTGAGTTTTGTTTGTTAGTTTACCAAGGACATTTTATTTTGTACCACGTATCATAGACATCATAAAGATACAGAGGACCAGCGGGGAGGACTCTAACAGGGCAGAACCCAGGGGGGAGGATTACCTAACCAACTGCTCCTCTAACTGGACAGTATCGGCTGAATATTCTCACTGCCCAATCTTATAAAATTGCATAAATCTAATTTGGGACCTGGTTTCCACAATATTGTGTACCTGAAGGCTTTCAAGTAAAAGTTTGCTTCTCTATTATCATTTTAACTTTGTTTGGGAAGGTTTTGTTCTACTTCCAGATATCACTATCAGGGAAAAGGTAATTTATAACAGAAGGAGAACAAAACAGAGCTATTTGTCATTTCCAAATTTTAAGTCACTAAATTTGGCCAGATGGATAGAAAGTTTTTAATGCAACCACCTACATTAACAATGGCTGACAAGAAGGCATTTCAGCTGAAATCTTCTAGAATAGTACTCAAAACACATCGCTTTATATCTACCTTTAGTCACGCCTCTAGTTGCTCTGCATCCATGCCATTCTTTTATCTCTCTGCTTTGACAGCACAAACCATCTGATCCGATTGCTGAAAATTACAAGACAGTTTTTGTTAAATAAATTGTCTAAGTTATTTCAAAAGAAAATTTTATGCTTTCCTCTAGTTTATTATTTTTTTACCAAGCAAATATTCTCCAGTGAACAGCAGAACAACTCACCAAAAGCTGATCCTCTGTCATAGGGGTTCATTTGCCATTTATTGAGCACTAAGTTTGAAAGACAGTAACAGAAAAACCATTAAATCAACAAAGCAAGCCTGAAAAACTCAAATTAGAAGTTCAAATTGTTTCTACAGTGTTTGGCTTAATTTTCTGGACTAATAGCTTTGTTCCAATGAAATTCCTATGAGCTCAAAATGAAGGCCTACAATCTGAAGGAGGGGCACAAATGCTTCATGCAAAGGTATTCTACGGAAGTTTAGATGATTCCATTAAGGAAAACAGAGATTTAGTTACTTAAAAATGCAACCGAAAACAATGAAGACTTTTATAAAATAAGGCAGTTTCACACAATCACGATCAAATTAAGATAGAAAATATCCAAAACTATGTTAAGAATGATAAATTTGAAATGCATTATTTGCCATTTCTGTTCCAAGCTTACATTTAGGTATTTTTTAGTCTATAAGTTAAAATGCCATTGCTATGGAACTGAGACACATGCACACAGAATTTCTGACTTCATTTTTCATATGCCCAAAAACATGCTGTAATAAAATCTATACATGATGTTAAAACCCACAATTGTCATTTCAATTAGGTTTACTAGGTGTATTTCTGTATTCATATCACATTCTCTCAAGAAGGATTTTAACTTTTTTTTCCTTTTTAAGTTGACTTTGCTGCCACCAGTGTAGCAGTAGTTATAAATGATGACAACTTCTGTAACATCTTCAGAGTGCTGTTTGTGCAAATACTGTTCACTTACTTCAATACCACAGACTGGACATGGTTATTGGCTTTACAGTTCCAAGCTTAAATAAACGGATATCTAATAGACTCTCAAATACTGTGAGGATATTATCACAGTTACAATCCATTCTATATAGCTGAGTTCGGGCCCTGTGCATTTCCTGCTCAATTCAATGTTTATTAGAATGAACTGTAGCAACTCAAGATGTTGTTCAATTCCAAACCTAGGCAGGTGCCAAAATGAACACAACAGCTCTACTCAGCACGGCAGAATTGAAAGATCCTACACTCTTATCCCAGCCACACAAAAATATGTCTGAGACTAGATCCTACACTGTTATCCCAGCTGCACTAGAATATGTTTGAGCCTAGAAGAGCTTTCTACTCAAGCTCACTTAAGAGACCCAAACCAACTCCATGGTATCATAGCTGATCTCATCTCTTCCTGCAACAGAAAGATGCTTTTTAATCCTTTCTTCTAAGGTGGATATCACCACTACCTCACATCTTGCAAGGAATTAACCTAGCATGGCTTTCAGAAGAATGCTGTGTCGTGGTGCCTTCAGAGAGTGTCTCTCTGCTCACCCGGGCTAGCTCTGGCACGGGGGCAGCGTGTCAGGCACAGCTCCAGCTACAGATAACCAGAGCTGATCCTGTGGGTCCTGAGAACCATCGACCCACTCTTCTTTGTGGCACAGGTTATATTTGTGCGGCGTCAGTAAGGAGGAAAGGAGTCTGGGTTGGGGGGGGCCAACAAGATTTATTGGAAGGCCGTGCGTGAGGCCTCCTCACCTTGAGGCTACAACCCAGCCCACCCACGAACCCAGCTCGAACACTGACTTTTGAACCGGGGAGGGGAAAGGGGAGTGAACGAGGGAAAA
>WBMY01006413.1:284767-527183 GCA_013397315.1 Donacobius atricapilla | reverse complement strand
TCGGTAAGGAGGAAAGGAGTCTGGGTTGGGGGAGCCAACAAGATTTATTGGAAGGCCGTGCGTGAGGCCTCCTCACCTTGAGGCTACAACCCAGCCCACCCACGAACCCGGCTCGAACACTGACTTTTGAACCGGGGAGGGGAAAGGGGAGTGAATGAGGGAAAACCCAATAGGGACAATTTCAAGGCGTGGCCAGGGCTTGAATGACACCTTTGGGAGCCAACTCCAGGTTGAAGGAGGGGACAGTGTTCCTTTGCACCCAATCCTCCGCCATCTCTCCCAGAGCTTTCTAGAAGCTAGGTTGGGTTCCTGAATGACGGGCAGCTCACCGAGGGAGGGGACAGGGAAAGGACACATCCAATTTCTATGGAAACTGGGGAAGGATACATTAAGTGACAGGAGACAGAGCAGGGAACAACCATACACAGGAAACCAAGGGGGGTGAATAGAACAAACCATTTTAACATATCAAATAAACATAAAAAATCCACACTGCTACAATGCTGGAAAGCAAGGTGTGGATCAGCCAGCCTCAAGCTGAAAACAAGAGCATTACTAAGAGTCTGCAGTCAAATGCACACCAGTTCTTCCCATGATTCCACCAGTAAATTCATATTCACTGTTGAATAAAACACTGAATGATGACATTCTATTTACATTATCCAGAATTATGGAAAAAAACCCTTATCTAATGGCAGCTTAATGTTACTTTTAAAAGTAACAAAATCAACATGAGTTAGCAGTTTTGAATTTAAGGAGTGTGACATATAAAAACTTACCTGCCCCTCCAGTTTTAATAGTGGCTTTTCCTTTCTTGCCTTCCATTTGGTCTTTCAGTGTTTCATAAACAATCTGGATAACTGGAATGCTGAAAGCCTACAATGAAAAGCTACTTTCATTCCACAAGTTACACACATATTTCCAGCCTTGTTTTCAGGTGCAGTACCCACAGCCAAAAACACTGAAATATATTCCTACATATATGTTGGTAAAGACCATTACCAGTAATGCTTAAACACACATACACATTCTCTCTGCATATATGCATAGACAACACCTCTCACCACTTAGACTTTTACTTTCTGCTAATTTAAATTTGATTACTTACACCAGTTTTTCCACTCCCAGTTTCAGCAGCCTATAGGAAGAAAAATACAAGAGTTTAACGAGGACTGCAAGGACTGTTCTAGAATTCTATTTTGATAAACAACATTTATTTTTTAGGAAGTATTATTTAGTTTATGGAATCAAGAACACAGAGATCCATAAAACACCACGATGAACAAGGCATACTAATCTGACACTGCAGCATTGGCTTAGGCAGTATCAGCCACGTTGCATACAGAGCTACGTCAGGTATTTACAGCCAAAAGGAGAGCACGTGAGATCAGACAGCCCTCAATCATGTGGCAGTCCCTGTCAAGAAGTCAAAAAATGAAGCCTAATATCCCCAGATTTCATCTGCAAGAACAGCTGGAAATACACCAGGAGCTCAAAGAGGCTTCTACCTGAAGAACATACTTTCTGTTGAAGGAGGACAGGAGTGCTATGGACCCGTCCGGAAAGAACAAAATTGACCACACAACCAACAATGAAAAGACACAGGAACTCTATGAATAGGGCTATCCTGCATACATACCATAAGTACATCACCACCTCCCAAGATCAGTGGGATGGATTCTGCTTGGATATCTGTAGGGAGACTACAGGAAAGAACACATTAACACAGGGTAAGGTTCTACATAAGCAGAAAAAGATTTTTTTACTTTCATAGATATTTACAGAAACCATGGTCATCTGCAAGATAAAGCAGGTAACTGCTATTCCTCCTGGCTTGCAGAAGATTCAGCTGCACCTTAGTAAGAGACTACACCTCACATGACTATGATAAATTATAAAAGAAACTTATGAAGTATGTATTCCTTGTCTTCCTTTCTTCATGTGAATTTTTCTTTAAAGCCACTTATGCAGCCCTTACATGATTCCCATTCAAAACTGGAAAACGAAGTAAAATAACTAAATGTAACCAGCATTTTCAGACAATCACAGCCAGTTAATACCATTAATATGAGAAGAACTACATACATGAAGTTTGTCCACATTGACAACATTCTGAATGACAATTCAAAACAAACTCTGAAGTAAAAACATTTTGGCCAAACAAGTAACCAAACGTAAGAATAATTTTTAGAAAACTGACACACAAGCATTAAATTTGAAAAACACAATCATAGATCACTGGAAAACACATACTAAACTAGCATCAATTATGTGATAGAATTTAATCCAATTGCCCCATGATACATAATAAATAAACCAGAGGCACAAAGCCCCCTGTGAAACAAAAGAAGTGAAGCATTAGAGGTCGTGCTCTGCTTATCCAATTTTAAATGTTACTGCTGCAGTCACAGTTTGTATTCTTCAGTCTTTCACACTACAGAGAAGTGCATGAGAGGCAGTGACAGTTAGAGGAAAGCACACATCCACTTCGCTTTAATGTGACAGCAGAGGTGCTTTAAGAAGCATGTCATACATTGCTGAAAGGCAAATTAGCTTGCCACACTCCTACTTACAGCCAGTCCATCTCCTCCACTGCTTGAGCTATCTCAGGCATAACACCCATTTCTGTAAGACAAGGAAAAGAGGATCAAGCAGTGCTATTAACCTCACATTGCCCAAAAGACTGCCAAGCATCCACCCTTAACAGCTACAGACAGAACCATGGCGAACCACTTTTTTTGGCAACAGCATGTGCAGCCTTCACACTCACTGACAGAAATGTTCTCCTTTCCTCACAGGCATACACAGGGCACAGGGGCAGGTATAGACAGCAGCAAAACAAACACACTGGGAACAGAGAACCAGTTCAGGGGAAAGGTACTTATTTTTGCACCTTTAAGGAAACTGCCTATGCAGACAACAGGGAAGACTTTGTCAATCACAAACAGACAACTCTCTCTACAGTTGAGGTGCAAATACCAAAGCTTGCCTGACCCACTTACAGCATGTACAACAAAAAGACAATGCTTTGACTTTGATAAAAGTTATTAATTACATCCACCTTTGAAAGGTATTTTTCCCTTGGATACCCTTTCTGGCAAACTCATCTCAAAATCTGATGGTTGTAACTCAGACACGAATTAAATATGCAGCAGCATGCTTGTATGTTGATAAACAAATCCTTCACACTTAAAATAGAAAACAAAAGGAACCTGTAGCTATCAAATACAGGCATGAGGAAAGCGGATCCTAAGCATCTAAAATGATGGTAGGACACCACCAAAATAACAACTTATCTGTTGGGAATCTCTTTGGGTACATAAGGTTACTCTAAATCAATTCCTTCCACTATAAATAGGCACCTTTCTAAGCAGAGGTTTTATACCCTGGCCTCTGCACTGCCACACGCTGGGTTTCAGATACAGCACATGGACACACACTGAGCTGGGCTGGTGCAGATGGATGCGTGCAGCCAAAACTTATTCTTCCATTTGCTATAATACAAATGCTGTACGAAATGGGTTTTATTTGTAATGTGATTTCAGGAAGCTTTAATATTTTCAAGTGTTGGCCTGTACTCCTACAAAAGTAGGCAATCCTCACAAGCAACAAAGTCAACAGCAATCAAAATCAATTCCTACTGATTGGAAGTTAGAAACAAATCCATACATATTTTTTCCTGTATAATTCCAACTCACACAGTCTAACTCAGTATAAAGTACAAAATTGAATCAAACAATGACACCGTAACATTTATCTCAACTACATCCAAATTAATCCTGCTGCAGAGCATCTAAACTGATCTCTAGATCTCAGGAAGAAGCTTCAGCATTTTCCCCCATGATAAGACGCAAAAAGTTCAGCTAAAAGGAAAAAAAATAGAAACCCCATATACATTAAAACTTTACAGAGCTCTGATCTTGGCTGGCTCCCTATTTCTACAAATATCTGCATGCAGAAAGGGGACACTAAGAGTGACGTTTCTGCCTTTAACCGTGAGCTTTTGGATTACAGTTTACCATTGTATGCACATATATAGTTTATATAGTATATACATTTTGCTAAACCTTATCAGCAAACAGAGCCTTTCTTATAAAAAGCCAATTATTATCCACTGCTATACAAAGAACAGTTATGCTACACCTGTTACTGAAACCAGTCGGCCTAAGGAACGAGCCTAATTTTTAAACAACCCCTTTGCTAGATCCACATATGTAATAAAACCTGCAAAACCATCCCGCTGACCACTTCTCACAGCCGACAGAAGCCCGAGGACACGGGGAGAGGCACACACATCCCCCGCAGGCCTCGCGACCTCCAGCCTGACACATGGTCAGCCACACCCTACCGCGGGCCAGGCTGCGAGGGCGGCCCGAGGAGCTCGCCCCGGCGCCGCAGGGAGCCCGGCAGCCGCGGGCAGAGGCGAGAGGCTCCCGTAGGGCCGAGGCCCCGCGGCCCCCGCGCCACGTACCCGAGAACGCCGCCATCTTGGCCCCGNAAACAAAACAAAACAAACACCTCTGACAATGTACTTCTCTTGATTACTGTGTTGCAAGCAATTTGAATACTGTTTTTGTCCTGATGGTTTGTTTCAAGACCTTTTTTTAAAACTTGCTGAGCCCTACTGGATGTTAACTTACGCTGTAGAAACGGGTGTCAGGGAGAGAAAAATACGACTGGGTATTTTATACCCTTCATACCAGGCTGTTTGCATTGCAATGGTGTCTCATGTATTAATAATTCCTTTGGGAGTATCTTCCTTTGATGTGCCTCTTTTCTTTCACTATTATTCACTATATCTGCCAATTATTAGTTTGCTTGCTTTCAGATTAATGACAAAACTAGTGATTTTTTAAAGGCACAGATATGAATAATGTACAGATTCAACCATGAATCTACGAAAACCTGTTTGTAGGCAGACCTTGATATCAATATATAGTGCTGCTTGTTGGTGTGCAAGGTGGAGTGTAATTTACTATATATCTCCCACAATTCTTTGAAACTTACAAATCAGCTGTTACACTATTTACTGTTGCTTTACAAGCCACATTGTCAAATATAGTTTAAAAATATAGTAAAAGTAAAATGCCTTTTTTTTCTCTGTTGTTGTTTCTTCTTGAATTCTTTCTTAAGTGTTCAACAAAGCTTTCATATTGCCCCGAATCCCTAGTTTCAGAATTTGAATTTTTGTTTAACCTAATTCTAGGCTGCATAGTTGCCAACACAAGCTTACTAAACACAAGTGAAAATTAGACTGCAAGAGCAGAAGTGTCAAGGTATGAAGTAATTTTATTTCTATTTTGCAAATGTTTTATAAAGTCGCAGGAAATAGATTGAAACATCAGTTCTTTCATAATTATTTCACAGAACCAATTAGGTTGGGAAAGGCCTCTGAGATCATCGAGTCCAACCCGTGACAGAAAGAGCATCTTGTCAATCAGCACTGAGCGCCATGTCCAGTCTTCCCCTAAACAGCTCCATGGACGGTGACTCCACCAGCTCTCTGGGCAGACCATTTCAATGTTTAACGACTCTTTTTGTGAAGAAATCCTCCTTGGTGTCCAATCTCAATCTCCCCCGGAGCAGCTTAAGACCGTCCTCCCGTCCTATTGCTTCTTGCCCGGGAGAAGACTGACCCCACCTGGCTACAGCCCCTTCCAGGCAAGGCTAAGCTCTCCCCTGAGCCTCCTTGTCTCCAGCCGAACACCCCCAGCTCCCTCGGCTGCTCCTCGGCAGCCTTGTGCCCCGGACCCTTCCCCAGCTCCCTGCCCTCCCCTGCGCACGCTCCAGTCCCTCAAGGTCCTTCCTGATGTGAGGGGCCCAAAACTTGCAAACAAGCTCATTTTATCTGCTTGAGAGAGCTGAACGCCAGGAACTCAACTTGTAGAACTGAAATATTTAGGAGTTCTACGTAGCACCATTCGAGCTGGAAGAACACCTTGCGAGAAATCCACCTTTCGCTTTTTTCTCCATTTATTTGGCCGCTATTCGCTGAGGGCTCCGTGCACGCCCCGAGGCGCTGCCCGCCCACCCCGGGCCGGCGCCGCTCGGGNGCGGCATGGCCGCCGCCGGAGAGCAGGCGGAGGACGGGCAGGAGAACATCCTGTACGACCTGCTGGTCAACACCGAGTGGCCTCCGGAGACGGAGGTGCAGGTGCGCCGCGGGCGGGGGAGGGGACCCGCCACGTTGGCGCGGGCGGGGCGGCGGGGATGAGCGGGTGCCTCCGGGGAGGCGCGGGCACGGCCGTGCTGTTCCTGGCGGGCACACGGGCTGTCCGTGCGGCCACTGTCCCCGTGTGCCTTCGTGCACCGAATTCCCGCCCTGGCTTGTGCCGCCCGGAGTGCCCTGAAGTGCTTCTTGCTTACTGAACAATGTGTGGCGGGTTATACTGTTGAGCTGACAGAAGCGAATCTATGGTTTATGAAGCCCAGGTCTCATCGCCAGAAACTGCTATACGGAGAGCTGTGCAATCTGTCTTGATAATAATAGGACCTTCATTGAGTTTACCTTGTGTGAGGAAAATTAGCTCCTCTCTGTGGGCTCCTATACCAGTATAGAAATCGTGGGATAAAGGGAATGGGGTAAAAGGGAAAAGTATTTCACTTTATGTCCACAACGCACATAAATGGATGACAGCGCTTAAGAAATCAGGAAACACTGTTCTTGTACTGCAGGTTTTTGGTTATTTCTAGCTGTTCTTCCCGGATCACCAGAAAAGCTGAGAATGTCTTTCATCTTTCCTTTTTCATGTTTTCCTCTGCAAGGTGCTGAGCTTGCTGCCTCTCTCTCTGCTCGTGTCTTACCTGGATACAGACGGTGCAAGCAATGTGGTTTTATTTCCTTTTTGTAGTTGCCTTTAAGTCCACTGAAGTTTTTAATGCGTTTTCCATTGAAAGTTGTTAGTGGAAGCATTTTGACAAAGTTTTATGCTTAATGAGAACAACTGAACAGAAAAGATGTAAAAACAACACAAGTAGAAGAATGTACCTGTTAAAAATTACTAGGGCTATGCTCAAAAATAATAGGTTTTCATATATCAGAAAGATGTTTTTTGTTATTGCTCTTGATCTGTAAATCCTCAGTTGCATCAACAGGTATGGGTGTTTGGAAAATACGATTGCAGTATTACCAATAGGTTATTTCTATAGGTGAATTAATTCTATTCCAAGTAATACGTTCTTTCTATAGGTGAATTAATAGTTGCACCTATTTTAATTTAACTGTTTTGAGAAATGGTAAATAGTCTTTGATTTTAGTAACATATGGAAACAATTTGCCTGTTGCAAACCATGAGGAGGACTTAGGTATGGTGACACAGAACTGGTTCTTTCTGTGTTAAGGGGGCACATTTCTGTCACATATCTCTTCTGCTGCCATTAGTGTTCTGTTCTTGAAGTTGTACGGTAAGTTGATTAAAGAACTGACTACTCTGAGAAACAATCGTGTTGTTTCATCTCCCTTTGTGAAGTGGTCCCTCCTAGTACCCCTGTAGGTACCAAGGGGGCTGTGAATAGCGTGTCAGTGAGGTGACACTTCCCTTTAGTGGCAGCTTGGGGGGGCGACAATTAAAAGTGGCTGTCACCACGGTCTGAGGGCCCTCATCTGCCCTGGTAGTCAGAATTTCTAAGCATCTCTGAATTCTGCTTGTCAGCTTAAGTAGATGATGCTGGTTATTTTAAACTTGGTATTTCTTGCCTGTTTACATTATTTTTAAGATAATACCTGTTTTCAATAGCAGAAGTTGGAAGGTTTGAAAATATTATGCTGTATAGTTTGCTTGGATTTACATTCTTCTTGGAAACTGTCAGTACTCAGGGGCACTTCTGCTAGTCTTTTTACCATTTTAGTGGGAAATTGATTTTACATTGACAATCATAGGCAAACAAATTATTTTGTCAGTATGAGTCAGTTTTTGCCTTAAGGTGCCTTAACAGTGTTATTACTTAGGTGATTGTGACTTTCCCTTTGGAACACCTGTCTTTTTAAATTCTGTTTCTTTCACACTTTTCAGAAAAAAATCATACTCTACTTTCTTGTAGAACTGAATCTCTTGGAATAAGTGAGGTAAGGAATGGTAGAAAGGGAAAGGAAGTGGAGTGCTGCGCTGGAAATGATATTAAATGTCTTCCTATGAGGTAATCTAGGCTACAAAGCCAGACCTCAGACTTTCACAGGTCTTTATTGACTTTATTTTTCTGTTATTTCATTTTTAATTTGATGATGCATTTTTAATTGCAGAGTGCTAGAACTTACAGCTCTAATTATTGGAAGATGAGTCTTGTGATGAAGATGTAAAATCATGTTAAATTCAAGACATTGACAAAACTGGCATAGATCTCTTAGGTTGAATGTCCAAATTTGCTTTAATTTTAGTTCTTTTTGGTATTATCATTGACCTGTACTGGTCTTTCCAGTAAGAATTTTTTGGGGGGAAGAAGAGGAGGGGCAGGGGAGTTATAGCAGTTACTTGTGAAGGAAACACACAAGGAATTGACTGTACCAGCGAAGAGAGTGGTGTGGAAATCAAGCAGTCTGTATTCAGGATAGTGATGCCATTGTATACAATGCATTCTTTGAGAACTCTGAAATATACAATGAGAATAAAAGGAATTACTGAGTAGCTGATCCATGAAAATAGTGAATGAGGCAGTGTCTGTGGACAAGGTTGCAAGAGAGGACTTGTGATTTATGGAAATATAGGCAGATGGAATTCTTCTTCAATTTATTTTCCAAAATGTATCGCCTGGTCTTGTGGGTTTTCTTTTCCTTACAGTCTAATGTTTTGAGATTTCCCCAACACCCACCAGCTCTGTCCCCCCAGTAAGCTTGCACAGTGTGCAAAAAAATCCAAAACCAAGTGGGTGTCTTGTCAGAAAGTAAGTTGCTTAGATTTTATTTCTGGAATGATGTAGGGAAGGAGAAGTTGAAGTTGTTTTTCCAAGAAGGAATGAATTCAAAAAGAAATACAGTACATCTGGTAACCATCGCTCCGGCTGAAATAATAAGAATATATTATAATAAGTAAAATTCAAATCTTCAGGGTGTAATAGTAAATCAGTTTTGCAAGGAGTTTAAGATAAGTGGAGTAGCAGCCTGTAGTTTAGGCTCAGGGACAGCACTTAAAATATTAAAAAAATTCTAAAGAGATGTAAGTAACTTTAGGAAATGTTTTTTACTGGGAACTAACTCATATCCAAAAACTTTTAACAAGCTCTGCTTTTAGGGTCCCTAGGAAATTGCAGTTCTCCCTAAGGTACCAGGGTAGCTGTAAGAAATAATTTATGCTTTTACTTATTTTACTGTAATGCCTTGTTATTTCCTGGCTAATCAACCTGAATGTGGAATGTTATCTATTAGTACAGCTGTTTGCTTCTTACATGCTGTGAAATGACAGCCTGGTTACTTGAAAGACTGTTTATGGATTGCAGACTTTGCCTAGAAAGCTAATCTTTACTTCAATAATTTAAATTTGGGAGCCCAAATATTATTTTTTAAGCACAAATTTGATAAATTAGTGTCTTCCAGTGTTTGCTGCTTTGTAACTTGGTAAGGTCTGAGTATTTCAGTTAAAGAGAAATTTGCTCTATGTATTTTATATTGAATGGAAGAGAAAATTCAGTCATTGCCTACTCTAATGCTCAGTTTGTGATGCTGTAATATTTTCATTGGAAAGGTATAAGCATGATTGCTATTTTTGAGAATTTGTTTTTGGATCCCTCCGTATTGGTTATCCTTGTTCTCCTCTCAGTTTTGTATCTTTTTTCTGCTTCTCACTGACAATTTTATCTCCTCTTATAGATTAGAATATACATTCTGTGTTATTTTGTATTACTTTTTTCTGTGTTCCGAGAGTGCTTTCATTTGTGTAGTGAGTGTAGTTGCTCCCTCTGACTTGAGTAGAGCAGGGCAAGTGGAAAAGCTGTGTGAGATGGTATGGAGTTAGTGAGTGGCCACGTTATATGGTACAAATTGATGTAAGAAGAGGTTTTTTTTTTTTCCAGAAATTGTTTTTCTTGATGTTTCAGAAACTTTCATGAGCAAACTTTAGGTAGCTTAGCGCTTAGATATTAGCATAATATCTTGCACATCAAGCACTTTGACTGCTGGGCATTACAGATCATTGTGGCATTTATTTGGCATAAAAAGAGTGATTTATAATAGCTTACAGGAGAACATAATCAGAAGTCATTGTCTTTTGTTACTACCCAAAGGTTGAGGCAAAGCTGAATCAATAGACAATCTGTAGCACATTTTGTTTATTGCACCTTGGCATTTAAATTATTTGGCGTTATAGCCTGTTTTAGCTTATGCAGTTAAAGTAGACATTATATGAAGTAGTGAGTAATAGAAAATACATAAAGAACTTGAAGGCTAGGAGCCAACTTAGATTTAATCAGTGAATATATGTATGAATATTGTATTTAAATTAAAATGTGTGACATGCTGTCTGATGATTATTATTGTAATTGCAGCCAAGAGGCAACAGAAAACATGGTGCATCATTTATCATCACTAGAGCAATTGCAGGTAAATATGACTTGTTCTTACATTCATGACTTCTAAGACTATGTGGATTACTTGTAAATTTTACAATATCTGCCCTTTAGAGTGCCTAATATAATGGAAATAGGGTACAGGATGTGTTTTCTGATTGTGAACGTGACTGTGTTTTTTATGACATTTTGACAATTTTATGTCAATTTTGTGAGCATTCTTGTCTCTTCTAGTTTGTTGGGACAAGATAATAAACCATACATCCTTGAAGTAAACAAGCTCTGTGTTTTGCAAACTGTAGTTGAGCCTTTTTTTCCCCCTCTCTGAACATCTCATACTGGGCTGTTTGCTAGATAGTTCTATAAGGAAGTTTTACATTCTGATGATATTACGTTGCATAAACCAAGTGTTAAATGGCAGTGACTGAACTGTGTTTTCATCCAGTAGGAATTTCTCTTAGAATTTCAAAAGATATGCAGTGGTTTGGTTTTTTGTTCGTTTGATTTGAGTTTGGTTTTGATTTGCTGTTTGCATTTATTCTAACATAAGATTTCGTTGGCCAAGTATAAAGGATTTTTTCCCCAATACCTTTTTCTAGTGAGAATGAGATTCCCTGTGCAGTAAGCTGGTTAGAGATGTAATTTTTACCTCTTTCCATTGTAGGTCCTGCATTGCTTTTGCTTCGGTACATCTGGTACAGGTAGGTTTTATGAGAATACTGCTTAATTTTCCTGTATAGTAATATTTTTATAGCTTTTTGATTTGATGAAAGGTGATTCTTAATGGGAGTAAAATTGAACACTTGTTTAGAATGTTGGCCAAGCAATGCTTAGCATAGCCCCTTTTCATAAATTGAGTTGTAGCTGCTTGAGTTGCATCTGAAGCCTTAATAGCAAAAGACTATGTTTGTATGTACTAGTATGGCTTTGTGTGTTTATCAGAAGCTGAAGTGATCTTGCAGTTGGAACAGGTTTCTCCAAACATGTATTTGTCTTCTCTACTCCCAGCTGAGATATTGCAAGGGAAGCTGTTGTGGGGTTTTTTTCTTAAGCATCAGTGACAAATATGATGGCACAGCAGGCTTTGCTTCCTTTGGAGTAATAATTTTGAATTCTTTTTCTTCGACAATTCAGACTCATACAAAAAGCTTGATAACTTCTTGAGCAGCACTCATGCCATTTATAAATTTTCAGCTCTGTGGTTACACCACTCAGCAGGTTTGAAGATATCAGTTTCCCCTTCTAAAGGATAATCTGTTGGTTTTGAGTTATATGGAAAGGGACATTAATGTGACTTGCTGTGAAACAGTAAGGTACTTGAATTTGGCAGGGAATGCTGTTTTCACTATTGCTGGTGTTCTGCTTTATTTTTTCCCCCTCCCCTGCCTTTTCTCATGAGGGGGTGATGTTTATGGGCACCATACTGTCATGTAAGGATTCAGTTGTAGACAGAATTCACTTATTTTTCTTCCCTCCCTCTAGTAGTCATATTTAAAAGCTAATTTCAAGCTTTTATAATTTATTCTAGTTGCTGTTTTCATGTGTTTGATAAAAGAATTTTGGAGGGAGCTTGGGAAGCCTCTAGTTTAAAGTCCCACTGAAAGCAGGAGAACACTGAATTCCGACTGGTTCCTTGGGGCTCTGTCCAGCTAGGTCTTGGAAAAGTTAAGGGGTGGAGAACCCAGACTCTCTAGTCAGCCTGTTCAAGTGCCTGACTGTCTTCACGGTGAAAAAATCTCTTTTTAATGTCAGCTTGGAACCTCTTGGTTTTGGAATTACAGAGACGTTTAGGTTGGGTAGGACCTTTACAGTTATCGAGTCTGTTACCCAGCACTTCCAGGTCTTCCAAAGGGTTGACCATAGTTCCTTGTGTTCCTGCCATGCACCTCTGTTGCTCCCATCCTCCTGGTATTCTAGGTATCAATCAGAATGATGCTGTTTTGTCATCCTGAAGCCTTCTCTTCTTCAGACTAAACAAGCAGAATTCCACAGCATCCGTAGGGCAAGTACTCTAGTCCCGTCATCATCTTGGTGCCCCTTCTGTTTGCTGGTGTTCTTCTTTTAATGGGTGTATCAAAACTGGCTGGTGACCAGAGTATAAAGAGTGATAAATAAATGACCAGTTCCCTTATTATACGGTTTTGTTCTGTTAGTAAAAACAAGGCTGTTGTTAGCCTTTGTCGTTGGCAGGGTGCAGTGTTGATTCATGTTCAGTTGCAAACCCTCTGAGGTAATTGATCGTTGCCTTGAAGCTGAGTTGTGTGGCGTGTGTATCTCAGGTACTGCATTTCTTTGCTGTGTGTTCTGATTTAGCCTAATGGTTTTGGTATTTCAGCCCTGCAAAGTTTTCTCTGCCTGCTGGACTGGTTCGTCTGGTTAGTAAGCAGATCAACTGGCACCTCGTACTTGCAAGGTACCCAGCTCCCATGCTTTGCCATTTCTGACAGGAGGGAAAGTATTAATGCTTTCCTCTGCTCCCGGCACTGTCCCACTGATAGCCGTGCTGAGTTGATATTGTACTCAAGGTGGGTTATTCTTTCTGGTCAAGAGAAATACTGGAGGCTCTCACTGGTGGCCTCAGTGTGGCTACCTAGGGGCTCCTACCTGCTTCTCTTCAGTTAGTGCGCCTCTCAGGGCTGAGTGTCTGTCTGGCTTTTGAGGCAAAGTGGCTAGCAGTGCAGTCAATTTCAGATTCAAGTCCTGAAATTGGTTGATTAAAGACTTAAAACTTGGCAAGATATATAATTTTAAAATACGCAATTTATGTTTGTGGAAAGCGAATGCATACCATCAAGACATGTCTGTTATTGCATACACAGAGAAGTGAGAGTTCCAAGGCTGTTGGAAAGCAATTAAAAAAAAAAACAACCAGCTGTTCTGCAGGAATTTTAGCAACATCAGTGAGATAGCTGGCTTTTAAAAGTAAACACAAGTCTGCAGAGAAAAAGAGTTCAGTGACATGGTTACATGAAGGTGGTAGGGAAAGTTTTAGTTCATGTTGTATGCAAAGACACATAACTTACTGAATACCACATAAAACAATATGTAGTTTTGTACGTTGCTGTTCTAAAATTATCTGTAAGCAACGTCTGACTCTGACCTCCCATGCAGTGGGATTTTAGGCATCTGTTTTCTTAGTGCTGCTGGAAAAGAGTGGTAGATAGATTTCTGTGAAATGAAAGGAATATCATAGCATGGATATTTTATTTTTAATAAAAATTGGTATTTCCCATTTAATTTTTTTTAAAAAATTTATATCTAACCATGGACAAAAGCATCTAGGACTCTGATGCACATTCTGTAAGGAGTGGACTTTAAATGAACTTTTACATCTGTTTTTTCTTTCAGCAATGGTAAATTGTTGGCCGTTGTGCAAGACCAATGTGTAGAAATCAGGTAATTTAGCATTATCTGTTCCTTCAGCTGTGGAGTTCTGAGAAAGTGTTTCTGGTCATTTGCTAGCAATACTTTTAAAGAATTGTTTTGTGTTGTTTGGTTGTTTGTTTTTGTTTTGCAGTGTTATATATTGTGAAATTTCCCCATGGAATAACCATAAAATCAGAAACCTTTGTTTCTTTTTAGTTCTCAGCCATCCCCCATTTAAAAAAAAAACAAACCCAACATAAACTGTCCTTGACCCCCCCCAATTATAATAGATCTGTTTATATAAGTATATATCTGTATCTCTCTCTCTGTTTTCAAGATGTGAAAGAAAAACAATCAAGATCCTCAAAAATACTCAGCACAAATCGTGGTCTTTCTAACCTCTGCCTTTTTTCCCCCTCTAGAAATTCTCCCCTAATAAATGGGACAGGGAGCAAGTATCTAGTGTTCTTCTCTGTGGAGTAGCTAGCATTTATAATACTTCACCTTATTTTACAAGTGGTGTGGATTGCTGTAAAGACTGATGCTTTCCCTTTTCTTGTGCTCTCTTAACAACCAGCTCTCCTTTGCCAGTTCAAGAGCACATTTAGCTGTAGAACAGATCTTGATTGAGTGTGTTTACTTGCTTCACAAAAATCCATTTGCCAGAAGGTCAGACCTTCCATTTATATGTAAAAGAAGCAAGTGTATGAAAATTGTTCAATCAAAAGTGGTGTGAGCACCATAAACGTCAGTTTAAAGACTATAAAATAAATCTTGTGTTTCAACTGTATTAATGTAACTGTATTCTTGCATTGTTTCTAAAATTGTAACCTAGAGAATACTGACTAGATTTTTTTTTCTAAAGTTATCTGAAGCACAGAAATGATGCCGTCCTATTTTGTACAGCATTACAAATAAATGAGGGATGTTGGTATTTATACAGTTGGAGGAGGGTCTCTAAAATACTATTATTAGTTACTGTAGCTGCCTAAGGGTGAAAGTTACTATCTGCTTTTTTAAACAAAAGTTCATAGGAGTCTTTTTTCTGTGCACTTGGAATATTTTTCTAGTTCTCTTACAGAAAATTGAGTGTTGGATGCTTTTCATATCTAAGTTCATAGGAGTCTTTTTTCTTCAGGTCTGCAAAAGATGACTTTGTATCCATAGTTGGAAAATGTCAAGGTATGGCAACTTCATTATTACTTGGTGTCATCATTGTTTGTTATTCATGCATTGCTAATTGGTGGTGTTGGTTTACTTTAACGATAATGATAGAACTTCTTAAAATCATTGGAAAGAATCTCTTAATAGCTTTGCTTTGTGACTAGCTCCGTTGCCCTCCCTCTGCCTCTTCTTTCTATGATGATTAATATATGAAATCTGAATCTGAAATGAAACGAAAGTTAGAATTAATGGCTCTGGGCGACATAAGTGTTTTTTCTTTTTCTACCCTCCTCTGAGATAAGCTTGTTATGCTGGTAGGCCCCCTGCATTTTTTTGATGCAATTGACTTTTTGTTCTCTTCAAGGTATTATATTTATTATTTGCTTTTATTAATAATTTTATTCTTTTTTCATAGTGCCAAAGGATCCTAACCCTCAGTGGAGGAGGGTGGCATGGAGTCATGATTGTACATTGCTTGCTTATGCTGAAAGCAGTGGAACAGTCAGAGTGTTTGACCTGATGGGTAGTGAGCTTTTGGTCATTTCACCGGTATGTACTCTCTTGGGTTAAAAACACATATAATAGAACCTTTTTTAAGGATCATGGATAATTTCCGCTCTTTGACCTTTTTCAAATCATGTCTTAGTTTGCTATAAATGCTTGCACTGTGAATACCATGCAGAAATGGACAATAAAAAGTTCCACTATAATACGTCCATCATACGATCAATAAAAGTCATGTGTAGCCCTTCCAACAGCACAAAGGGTGTTTTACATCGGTCTTGGAATTGTGGTAGATCTGTAGGTGCATCAGACAGTGAAAATGTGGAATCACCACGATTTGTAGTAATAGATTATAAATCTGCACTTTGTATGCAGAGTCAAATTGTAAATTGAGAAATATTGCTGCCAGAGTACTTTGCTTGGTACAATATTAGATAATTGCTGTTGACAGGCCCCACATAATATATTTTCTACTTTGTATGTTCAGAGGGTGTATTGAACTGGTTTGTGAAGGCGGCTCAAGTGTATTTCCTCAGTATTGTCTTGGCAAACTTCATAGTAATAAGATTTCTTTAAAATCAAAATAAAAGAAAATGTATTTTGTTTGTAATACAAACTATGAAACTTTATTTTTTAAATACAATATAGTTAATTTAACTTTCTAGTTATTTCAATAACAAAGACACTTTTTTAAAATCCCCTTTCTCTCCCAATGTCTGCCTTCATTTCTGGGTAAAGACAGCAAGTTTTCCAGGTGATCTGAGTTACGCTATTGCTGGATTGATCTTTCTAGAATACAAAGCAAGTGCCCAGTGGTCAGCTGAACTCCTTGTTGTTAATTATCGTGGAGAACTGAGAAGTTACCTTGTAAGGTAAGCGTAAATTTTGACTTGCTTTGAGAAGGCACAGTGAACGTCAAAGGAATTCTTTCTACTCTTTAATGAAAATAAATCTGAACTAATGCATGTATTTTTTTTCCTGGCATACTTAGTGTCGGAACAAATCAAAGCTTTCAGGAAAGTCATAGCTTCAGCTTTAGCAGCCACTACGCCCATGGGATAACAACTGTCATTTATCATCCTGGTCACAGGTAAGCGTTCTGTTTGCTGCCTGACATTGGTATATAAATGATGAACAAAAAGTGGAAAAATAAGCATGGAAGTGTGTTGGATAGGGAGGGGGAGAAAAATCTGGTCTAAAATTGCTATTTAGTGCATCAGTAATAACAAGTCATGTTTCTTTCTACTGTGAAAGAGGAACTATGAAGTTCATCTCACTTGGCTTTTGTTATTTCATTAGTAATGTTATGTCCTTTTCTGTTTGTGTGCCTTGTGTAAGCACCATGCATTTTTTAAAATGTCAGGAATAGCTTTAAAAGAGGTTTCTGACTGTGATGAAAGATGGGTAAAAGCTGAAGTATAAATTTAGTTGTTGGGTTGGTTTTTTTGTTTTGTTTTGTTTTGTTTTGTTTTTCCCTCTATCTGGAGTTGATTGCTGGACTTGTTGTCCAGCCTGTTTTCCCCAGTGTTCTGACTGGAACTGCCAAGCTTTGGTATTTGGAGTTGTCTTGTGACGTGTTGTCTCTGTGAGTGACTTACTAGGTACAGAAACTGGACTAGAAATGAGGACTAATTGCCTGCTTGCTCTTAAACCCAACGTAGTTGGAATAGGTCCTGGTTAGCCTACTACTCATGCTAAAAATGTGTCTACATTTTTTGTTTTGTTTTGTTATGTAGCAAGATAAACTCAGCAACTCTGTTTCTATTTCTCTTCAGGGAGAGGGAACTAAAGGAACTCAACTTTGTTCTAGATATTTTTCTTCTATTATATCTGCTAAGATTGAATCTTTCAGTGCAATATTATACCACTGTATTGTTTTAAATGGAAATTAGGCTTGGCTATAGAAAACCAGAAGAAATTCACTGTTGAAAGAACTTCCCTCAATTTTCACTGTTAAGTGAGCTGTCATATCCATCTTAGGCAAAAAAAAAAGCTATTAATGAGATGTAATGTTCTTCTAGCTTATTATTTTGAGAGATTAATTTTGTGTATGGCTTTTTCTTTCTGCCTAATTAATATTTAGTGATTTCACATAATTAATATTCAATATACCAAGTTTGCAGTTTTAAGGTAATAGTTGTGGGTTATGGAGCTTTGTAGTTAGTACTACAGACAACAGAACCAACCTATTGTTTCCTTTGATCAGACCAAGGTTAATGGTTGTAATGTTCCCTGCTATGTGCAGCCAGTTGAGTGGCTTAATAAAGTTGAAAGAAACTTAGAAAAATTGACTCGTGAAAGAATGCAAAATTGGATGGATTGCATGGAAAACAAAAGAACCAGTGTTTTGCCCCTGATGGAGGCAAGTATTTTCTGTTTTGAATTTAGTCTGTGGTAGAAAGCTTGTAAATTTGACATTGGAGAATTCTAAATTTCTGAGTAGAATCTCTTGCTGAAATTTTCTTTTTATCCCAAAAAATTGTAGAATGGCTTGAGCCCAACTACTTCAAAGTTGTGCATTAAAGAAAATTGTTGATGCACCTTGCACTTTTAATTTTCAATAATGTGAACTTTGAGCACTTAACACAAGTCCAACTTTGTAATATTGTGCTTTCTTGCATTTCATTAGTTCTCAGATGATGAAATGATACTGATCTCTCTTCACTGCTTGTAAGGCTTGACTTAATGCATTACTGTATTACTGTGTATTTGCTCATGACCTATTATAGTCCACTAAAATAGGAGTTGAGAACTAAGTTTACTTAATTTTTTCAACTAGGTGTATGATAATTGCAAAGAGAATATGTCAGCAGGGAATGTTTCTGAATCTGTGGGAAAACTTGAAGCAAAAGCTTTGGGAAAAAAACCCAATGATGACTTTTACTGTTTTGGGAAAGTATTATATATCTTAATTTGGATACCTAATGTTGATGTTCTCATGTGACGCCCCCGTCTTTCATGTAGGATGGAATTTATGGTGCATATTAGTTGACAAAATTTAAATGTCTGTTTCAGTGTGAGCTCTTTGTAAGCTCAAATCCAAGGTTCAACAGCTGCTTTTGTTTTGGTATCTTAATTTGGAGCTGAATATCTTATTTCTGGGTTATCTGCAATTGCTGCAGAAAATGTTTGATATTAAAGCCTGAAGTTTGCAATGAAGGGCTTGTGATGAAGGAGTTTTAAAGGGTTCCAGATTTATTTAATTTTTTTTGTACCAAAATTGTTAAGTAAAGAAGGGCATATCAAGTTTTTCTTGGATGCCTCAACTGAGCTTGTTCTTGAGACCAGTGTTATACTGGTTATCTTCAGCCGAACTCTGTACACACCTGTGGAGTGGAGCACAACTGAGGTACTGCAAGAGCAGCCAGTTTTTTGAGATGGAGGAACTCTTGGAGGTTATCCAATCCATTCAATTTCACCTCAGGGTCAGCTAGAGCAGGTTGCTTGGAGCCATGTCACTGCAGTCCAAGGCCTGCACGTCTGTGTCCTCCCTTAGGAGCGTGGTCTGTGTCAAGGCCTCTTAAGATGCTGGAGAGCTGCTCCAGAGGGTGCTGGAGACAGCCTGGCAGCACATCACTGCGATTGTTTAGAACAGAGACAGGTTCTGGCCATCATCTTCTTGAAAACGCTGCACTCTAGCTCTGACATTTACATAGGCCTTTTTCTAGGACTTGTTGAAAGGGTTTCTAGCCCCTGTTAATCTGGTGTCCATCTGGAACAAAAGCTCAAAACACCCTTTGATTAGGAACAGCTGGCAGATCCTGCTCAGAGCTTCTAAAGCTTGCTAGCTAGCTCGTCCAGGCAATGGCAGGCATTGTGAAGTTCCTCAGAGGCTTCCCAGGAGTCCTCTGGTGGTCTCTGGAGTCCTCCAGTGGTCCCAGAAATATGTAGATTTTTAAGGATCTTGAAATGAAGCCTAGAAACAGCTGCACAAACTGCTGCATGCTGTCTGTGCTCTGTGTAGAACACCTCTTCAAGAAAAAAATAGGCTTCCTCGTGTTCATATTTCCTATTGCAGTTTTTGTTGAGAGTGACTTCTGTTTTACAGCCTTAGACCATTCTTTACACTGCAGAATAGCCAAAACTCTTAAGAACTTTAAGCATCACTCTCAAGAGAGATCTTACCGCTTTCTACAACTACCTGAAAGGTGGTTGTAGCCAGGTGGGGGTCAACCTCCTCTCCCAAGGAGCCAGGAAGACATAGAAGATGAGGCTTAAACTGTGCCAAGGGAGTTTTAGGTTGGGCATTTGGAGGAATTTCTTCACATTAAGGGTGGTGAGGCGTTGGAATGGACTGCCCAGGGAACTGGTGGAGTCACTATCCCTTGAGCTGGTCTAGTTGACATGGTAATGTTTGGTCATAGGTCAGGCTTGATGATCTCAGAGGTTCTTTTCCAGCCTAACTGATGATGTGATTCTGTCATTCATCCGTGGTACAAAGTCATCCTGCTGTACATTTGTGACTAACAGGAGACCTGGGAATACTAAATAAGTTTTACTGGTATCTTAAAAAGGATTAAATGTGGAAGGATTTTTTTTCCTTTATTCTTTCATTTGACTTCTGCAGGTGTAGTTTTGGCATCCCTGGCAGCCAGAGCTGCGCTGTGTGAGCAGCAGCTGCTACTGGGGGCAGAGCACTTTGGGGATGGTGTGGCCTTGGGGAAGGGATGAATAATGGAGCAATCCCAGGCCAGAGCTTTGGGCTCCTACGATTGTGCCTTTTTTGGTAGATACTTTACCATGTGATGGGTGGTTCATTACAATGATGCTTCCAAACAAACTTAGACACCTATTCTCAGTTTTCATCGAAGCAGTCATCAGTTAAATATAGAAGCGCTTGTTAATAAGGTGAAAGGGTCTCAAGGGCAAATACTTGGATGCAGTTTAGTGGTGATCAGCAGTAATTATAAGACTTACGTAAAAGTTTTTAGAATGCCATATACACTGTGTAACAAAACTATTACATGCACATATATAATTGGTACAGTGGGTTTACAAAACAGAGTTGACAAACCTTAGTGTGTTCAGTTCTTCAGTGAAAGAGAAGTAGCTTTTGTACCACGTCTGAATAAATGGAAATCTGATTCTTAAACAGAATGATCAGAACATGTCATATGCTGAAGCAGTAATTTTTATCGTTTTTGAGGGTAATGGGGAAACTCAAATATGTGGCCAGACTTACTTTAGATGTTGGGAATTATGACTTACCTGGAAAACTAGAGATGAGAATGAATAGAATGCTACAAATAACAAATGTTATTTGAACAATATTAAAATATTTTTAGATTTCAGAGTATTTATTCATAGACAAAGTTTACTGTGGCTATTAAGTGTCTTGGTGTATTTAGCCTTTTGTTACTCTGAGCAAACTGCTACAGACATAAGAAAACTAAAAATAAATATGTGGCGGTATATGAAATCATAATATATCTTTATATATTTTGCAGACTTCTCCTTGTAGGAGGCTGTGAAACAGATGAAGATGCAGTATCTAAAGCAGCTGGATGTGGGATATCTGCTTGGAGAATTCTGTCAGGCTCTCCCCATTACAAACAGGTCACTAGTTATGAAGATGATGTTGGAACAGTAAGTATCCTCATTTTACTGGATGAATATTGTCACTGGAAGCTCAATAAGTATCTCTTTATGAAGATGAATTTAATGTGATGTTTTTCTATTCTCTAAGCTATGATGTGTATGTTTAAACAGTTATCTTTTTCCCCACAGCATGTCTGTTTTTGCTTTTTCTGTAGTATGATTCGAAGTTCTTAATTATCACTTCTGTTTTAAATCCAAAACCAAGAAGAAAGGAGTCTGTCAATTTCCAAGATACAATGTTTTTTACTCTTAGTTGTACATTGGGATATGTTACCTGTCTTCGTTGGAAAAAAATTACAGATTGTTCTTCTATTACTTCAGAACAAAAAGTAGCACACCTGAAATGAATGTTTCCATTTAATTCTGGCTCTTGATTTCTTTTGCTTCTAGTAGAAGTAAATGTTTGATTTGGTAACAACTTGGTTATGCTGAAATCCATTTACAATATAAATTCCAGTGTTTACTTTTACAGGTATTGCTTAGTATTACAAGTGACTTGTTAATTTAATTGCAAATGAGTGTGCTTTTCTGTGACATGTTATGTACCTACTGAAGTGGACAGAATTGTACAAACTGGATTTTATTATGCTTGCATTATTTTAAAATAGGCAGTCTTATGGAAGTTTAAAAATAGTAACATCATAGAATATGCTGAGTTGGAAGATGCCCACAAAGATTGAGTTTAGCTGCTGGCTCTGCACAGGACACCCAGAATCAGACCCTGTGCCCTAGAGCATTGTCCAAATGCTTCTTGAGCTCTGTCAGGCTGGTGCTGTGACCACTGCCCTGGGAAGCCTGTTCAGTGCCCAGCCATCCTCTGGGTGAAGAGCCTTTTCCTAATATCCAACCTAAACATCCCTTGATACAACTTCAGGCCATTCCCTCAGGTCCTGTCCCTGGTCACCACAGAGCAGAGATCAGTGTCTGCCCCTCCTCTCCCCCTCACAAGGAAGTTGTAACTGCAGTGAGGTCTGTCCTCAGTAGCCTCCAGGCTGAACAGAAAAACTGACCTCAAGTAACTCCTCGCACGGCTTCCCCTCAAGGCCCTTCATCATCCTCATGGCCTTCTTTGGACACTCTAATCTAATCTTATTCTCTTTCATATATTGCTGTAGACTCATTCAACTTGCTGTTGACCAGGACCCACAAGTCCCTTTCCCCAGCACTGCTCTCCAGCCTCTCATTCCCCAGTTTGTGTAGACAGCCAGGGTTGCCCCAGATACACGATCTGGCACTTGGCCTTGTTAAACTTCATATGGTTGGTGACTGCCCATCTCTCTTAATTTGTCAAGGTCTTTCTGCAGAGCCTCTAAAGAGTCTTACAGAGTTGTTTTAGTATTTTAAATATGACTTAATTTTTGGTGCATAAAACAGTGTATGAGATAGTTGTTCATTGTATAATTTGTTTCTGTTCTTACAGGCACAGAGAAGAGGATTATTAAGGATTATGAATTTAAGATTTTACAGCAGGAGAGGAACAGAACAGGTATTAAGATCTAGATCTGCCTCAGAAATGTATTTTACTAAAACAATTGTCCATTAATGACTACCTAAGAGACTGAGTGAAAGTAGGTTTTAATTTATGCAATTTAGGAATTAACTTTCTGTTAAATTAATCAAAAAGCTTTAGCATTAAATGGAGTAGCTTGCCACTTATTTGACTTTCTTGAAAATCCAGTTAGTGCAATTGCTGAAGCTTGAAACCTGGGCTTCAGGAACAGGTCTAGAGATGTAGAGTTCAATATTAAATGTGAACCCTTATTCAAAGAAGAAGGTCTAAGAAGCCACCAAATTATTTGTTAATGAATGTGATAATCAGACCATGTTAGATGTGTTATATATTCCACAAGAACAAAGTAGATTGTGATGATGTTTCTCAAATATATGCCCACGAGATAAAGAATAAGAACAAAACTCAGCCTTCTGCACTACACCTATCCTAACAACCCAAAATCGTCCGGCCACAATTTCCGCACCATGTGGGGAAGAAAAAAATGGGTGGATTCAAACTAATCATTCATGCCTTAAGTAGGGCAGACACAAGTACTTAAGTTTTACAGTCTGAGATACTATGGAAACATTTTGCTAAGTAGCTTCAGAAGTTTATTACAGGTGAGACTTCTACTCCCAGGATGCATGTAAACCTAGTGAAACTGCTGGTCAGAATCAGCTTACTCATAACCAGCTCTGGGTATGGACTTTGTATTCTCCTCTGCCCTGAATGAGTGTTAAATTTTGAGTGCTGTGCTGAGGTGTAGGTGTGTGCTTTCTGTATTTTTAAGGTGTTGTACACAGCGCTCATGGTCTTTTTCATGCCGTAGGAACTTCTCATGCAGTACTGCACTTCCTTATCTCTCATCTACTCATGTGTAGCCTTGGTTTGATTCCTTTTTCTATCCCCCTTTCCCTTCTTGTAGAAAAAATTGCTATCCCTTCTTTTGCTTTACAAGGAAAGAATAGTAAAGAATTTGTCTGCCACCTTCACTCTGGGTCCTCCTGAGAGAAAAAATGGCTGATCTGAGTTGGAAATTACCTTAACAGATTTTTGGGATGTTTTAGGTGACTGGTTAAAAGAAGCTGCCTACTTGATTGGAAAGGGAAAACAAATCTTTTTGAATCTTGCTCAAGGGTGAACAGGGACAGATTTTATTTCCTTCGCTGAAAACGCTAAAGCTGACTTAAGCTTTTTGTTGCGGAAAAGCTTGTACTGCATGTAGCTGTACTAAACTTCAACTTCATTGTACTTGCCAGTACCAAATTAATGAAGAAATGTGGAAGCTTTTTCATCCTTGAATATTTTGATCCAATATCAGAGATTACGGCTAAAATATGTAAGGTATAGTTTTTATTACTAGTGTGAAATTAAGACCAGGGTTAAAATACGACAGACACAGCAGCTAGAGGACTTGTATATTAGAACTGGCTACACTGGGATTTGATTCTTAGTGTTGTTAAATGGCACTTAAAAATGGTGAGGTGCCAGCCTGCTGAGTTTCTCAACATCTTGTTTTGCTGTTGCCTTAAGCTGACGAGCTGCTTATGGAGGCAGCATTGTCTGCTTTGGCAAAGGACAGATTAATTTTTATAGATAAGATGGCTTGGGTGATAAATTTGAGTGTGTTAATGGCCACCCAATAACTAAATCTCACAGCCAGAAAATTATTACTGACTGCTGAGTAAACATTTACCTCCTTTCAAGATCTGTGCAGTATACCACTGATCAGTTATCTGAATGGGTTATATATTTTAGCTCTGCATTTCTAGGTCCTTTAACAATCTTTTGTTGTTTGTCCTTTGTGCAAAGTGACTTGAAAGAGAGAATTGCCATTAGAAGGCATGTACAATTTCTGGGCAAACTGCAGTTGAAAGTGCAGTACTCCAGCTGCCTAAGAATATAGTCAGAGAATATGAATGTTTTCTAATATAAATAATTCTTAATGGGTTTAAAAACTCCTTTAATGCTCTCCTTTTCAATTAAAAGCATGTTTTAGGCATGGAGTTAAGGAGTGCTCTCAACAGCTGCAAACCATTGTACAACAGTAAACAGATTTCTTGATTGTTACCACTCCTGTGGCATACCTAGAACTTTAAAAAGCCTAAGAAATAAAATAAAAATAATAGTTAAAAAAACTCTGAGTTCAAAAATATACCACTGACCTGAAAGGAATATTTTTATCTTCAAATAATACCTACCAGTAGTGTTTTGTAGAAAAGCCATGGAAACTTCTTAATTGATGGATGTGAACTAACCTTTCTGTGCTTCATTTATGTTGGGGTGTTTTCTGAGAGGGGAGGTGCTGGCCTAAAAATTGGTTAGCTGAAAACTTGGACAAATTTAACTATGAATCCTTACTAAAACGTTTTTGAAAGTGAACTAACAAAATGAAATTTTATGAACAATGTAATTTTTGGGAATCTGCATCATGTTGTCTTTCAGGGAAGACGAGACACTTTAAGAACTGAATGGTCTTTCTGAAAATGTAAAATTCTGTTGGGAGAGGGGTGAATAAATCTAAAACGTATTTTCAGAAGTTGCCATTCATTGCCAGTGCCACTAAATTTGACTTGAAGATTTAAGTGTGTATTTAGAGTGTCTTGTGGAAATGGTGTACAGATCCAGTTATAAATGCGCAGGATTTTGTGAATCCTTAAGAAGGTATTTTGTTAGAAGTATGTTTTGCCTCTTAAGGTATCCAGAGCTGAAGGAGACCTTAATCCAGGAAAATTTTTGTAGCCTTGATGAAGTTAGCTTACAACTGTTGAATTATTAGATCTGTATGGACTTAATCGGATGTTCTCTATGTTGCTATTTGGTCTGTTGTCACTCAAGAGATTCTTGGATTTTGGTTCTGTGTCCTGGAATGACCAATGTGCTCCTCCAAGATCTCGTAATGTCTGTGTTTCTTGTATCCCTTTTTTTTTCCCCTTTAATTTAAGAAATTGATTTGTAATAATGCCACCCAGAAGTTTACTCCCAGGGAGGAAGAGCTGTACTAAGCTGTGGTTTGGGAATAGTCTTCCTTGGGTGGACCAGAGAGACGGGATAGTAGAAACTGAGGCTGCTGAATGTTTTTTCTGTACAGAGTGACCTGCAATTTTCGCTCCAAATAGCCCTGCATTGCTGTCAGGGTGTTCTCTTAGGAATGCTGCATTTCCAGCTTTTATTTGCCTATAACAACTTGATACAGAAGTTAACATTCCTCAAAATTTGTTCATGTTTAAAATAGTGTTCTTCCTTTATGCAGGTTGGTTTTACTCTTCCATACCACAACTGATTTCTTATCTTTTTCTTATAGAATAAGGGTTTTTTTTGTTTGTTTTTAATTTAAGGCACGCTAACTTTTCAGAGTGGAAGATTGTACAATTTTTTGTTTCCCTAAAATAGAAAAATATATATATATTTGGAGGTATTTTTTGGGATGTTCTTTGGCGTATACTTTTTTAATGTGTGTATTTGCTTGAATATCATGTTTGGCAGGATGGAGTTTTCAAGATGAATCTTTCTCCTGATGGAACTCTTTTGGCAGCTATTCATTTCTCAGGAAAACTGACGATCTGGTCTATTCCATCTCTCAGACAACAAGGAGAATGGGACCAAACTGCTCAGGTAAGAAGAATGTACATGTTTAGAAATTTGGATTATATATCTTACTCCTCTGGAGGTGTGTTTTTGTAGGAGATGAGAGGAGTTTGGGTAACGGTGTGTTAGCTGCATACTAGCTTCCCAGTCGACTCTGTTTTTCAAGAACCCTATACTTACTTTTATAGTAATCTTTCTGTGTTATACCCCTAAACTGTAAACGTGAAAAATGAAGAAAAAGAGCCAATTATGTTGCAATTAATTTTTCATGAGGCATTTTGATGCCAAGTAGGTAACACTGTTAGAATTAGACTACAATGCCATTAGACTGAAATGCCTTTGTAGAAGAGAAGTAGAGACTAACATGGATAATTTTGTTTCAGTGGTTGAAAGCAAATTCTCCTGGATGTCTCAATGTATTCTATTCCTCCCTCAAAACTCACCTGGTTCCAGATGACGCTGTAGAATATTTTCTTAATCAAGTTGCTGTTAAGTCCAGTGCTTTCTACAGGAATTGTTTGCAAAACTAAGTAGGGGAACTTACTTTAGGAATTACTGAGGCACTTGCAAACTCTTATGTAACTTCTCGGAATTTCAACACTGGGAATTTAAAGCTAATTAATTTTCAAGGAAAAAGGCAATAAGACTTTATTTTAATGGAGAAATGCATTGTGAAAAGTGAAAAATCTGAAATGATGCACACTAGTACATGAAGTGTTCTGAATTTTCTCCCATTACTTTCTTGGCTGATAGATAAAGAAAGGCTTTTCACTTGAGGTACTGTGTGTTATGTTCGAAATCTACAAGATGTAAACCATTATCAGTTCCAAACAGGGTAAACGAATGAGATTAAAATGTAATTTCAAGCTTACTTAGAAAAGCATTTTTAAACAGCAACCAAAACGAACAAAAAAAGTCAAAGAAATTCTGCCCTAGTGTTGGGATAAGTGTTGGGATAAATATGCATATTTATTTATCTCTGTTTTTAATATACATGTCAGATTTTGCTCAAGGATGCTTATAGTGAGTTGTATTTTTTCTTTCTTTTTAGCAATAATGAATATGTATTCTGAAGGAGCATTTAGGACTTTATAATTCAGTGAGGAGGATATAAAGGAATATTTATTGCTTGACTATTCTCAATATTTTTTTTACAGGTGAAACTGGTGTCCATGTATAATGTGTATTTTCATAATATGTGTGAAATTAACTTAGAGTAGCCTCATGTTTACTTTTAATTAGTAGACTCTCCTCTTTCTATTGAGAAATGAAGTCTGAAAAACACCTTCTGCTTGCCCCAAATGTGCTTTGGTTATTTCAGCTTCCTGTACTTCCACTGTGTTGCACTTGGGGGCAGGATTTCTGTCACTGCTAAATCACGTTTAAAATAGCAGCACTGCGACATAATTCTAAACCTTGCAATGCATCAATTAATAATGCTGCTGCTTTTCTTGCACTAGTCTTTTAAGGGGCTTTTGAAAACAGCTGGGGAAAATACTCATAGAACTGTGCTAGACTGTCACACAGGACCACTACACAGACTCTTTTGGAGATTATTTTATGTGCCTGCAGTCCTATGTATAGACATGAAAAACAAACACTTGGCTTTTGGTTGCTGGAGAACTTTTATTTCAGAAATCATTAGTGTATGATTACTGTTTAAAGCTGGTCAGGCCATGACTTGTGGTTTTGTTTTTTTGGTTTGTTTTTGTTTTTTTTAATTGTCTGTAGAGAAGTACAACGGTACTGCAGCAGTTGTTATGTTTATGCTTGAGAAGAGTTTGAATTTATAGGGAGCATTTCAATTGAAAAATGAACGCGTTAGCAACTGAGTAAATAAGCGGGTTCTGTGTTACAAAGATTAACTTGAATGTAATTTTTGTTTTTAGCCAGGCTATGATGAGCTTAACCCAGACTGGAGACTCTCCAGTGAAAAAAGAAAGAAAATAAAAGGTATGCAGTACAGTTAGATCATTATTTCATATCACCGTGTAGTTAAAAATAGTAATGCAAATATATGAAGGCTGAAATGGCTTAATTAAATCTCAGTCAGGTTGCCAAAATTGCATGATTTGAATTTGCAGCATGGCAGAGCTAAATTAGTGTCATAATAGTTTTTTTTTTCAGATTCTGTCCTAGGAATGCTTTTATAGCCATAAAGAAGCTGATATTTCAGTTAGCGTGGGATTTCATTTTTTCTTCCTGTGAATGTCTAATAAATTTTGAAAACTACTGTAATGTAAAGATATCAGTTTAAAATTTGAAAAACAATTCTAAAACAATTTTCCTCTGACTGGATTTATCTCGTCACTCCCTATTGTATTCCAAAAGTTCAGGCCAATCTGTGCAGCCATTTAGCACCAGGTTGTTGCATGGCTGTTCCAAGAGTGCAGAGATCAATAGCTATCCCATGATCCATTTGCTGCTGCTTGTACACATCTATATTATTAAAAGATTCCTGTGTTATGTAATATTTCTCTTGGTAATTCTGTCTAGGGGTTAATTCATCTGACCTTCATAGGTAGGCTGCTGATTAAGCAGTATTAAAAAAGGAATAATCTGTTTCTTAGTGCTGTTTGAGGAAAGGTTGTTTTCATCAGAGGAATGGAAAGTGACGTGTGGGGAGCAAAATGAGCCCACTCTCTGATGAACATTTTATCCCAACACCCAGTTAGCATAATCAAGGCAGTGACTGGAGATGCCACAGCTTCCATCCTCAGGCCTAGACACTTTCTTGTTTATTTGATTGTTTTAGTTTAATATTCCTAATAACGTCCTCTTGAAATATGTTGATGTGTTTACTTGTCCTCAAAGGCAGCGTAGCCTTTTCTGATTTTCATTAGTATTAGGTTTGTTGTCATGTCAAGGATGGCCTGATAGGTAATGAAGTAGATAATTATCAAAGATCAAAAATCTGTCACTTTTCATGCAAGTAAATCTGTTTACTGCGAATTTTTTCCAAATAATTGATATATATTTGTAATTGAGTGATTTTTTTGTTTTCAACGGCTTTAAACAAAAATTGTTTAGTAAACGATAACTGATATAAAATATGAACTTAGTGAACCGAGGTTGCGAATATAGCAATAAATAACTGTTAGATTAGACCATATTTCTTCATAATGGAATTCTCCTCTGTTTTTACCTGAGGTTTAACATGATCTTTCTTTATATGGTGCATTCTTATTTTAGATAAAGAATCCTATTACCCATTGATAGATGTAAATTGGTGGGCAGATAATTCTGTCATCCTTGCTCGCTGCTCTGGTGCGTTGACTGTGTCATCAGTCAAGACATTAAGGAACCTTCTGGGAAAGGCGTGTGAATGGTTTGAGAGTTCTCCTCAGGTCACTTCTGCTCACGATGGAGGATTTCTGAGTCTGGAGGTGAGGAATGTGCACAAGGAGTTATCCTTTTGGAATGCAGTGTAACTGTTTGCTTTTTTATATGTGATCCTAAGGTAGGAGGGTGAAATTAGAAGATGTAACTACTAAGAGGGAAAGTGATTCTGCTTCCTGATCTGTAGATTGACATTGCAGGGAGTTTCTGAACTTGCTGCAGCTTAACTGTTCAAAGAAAAACTTGATAAAACAATAAATAACTTGTGGGGAGTAGAAGCAAAAGTCTCAGAAAGAAGGTTGAATCTAGATGAGAGGAAACTTAACAGGAAAGAATTTGTGTTGACAGTAACCTTGCCTTGTATGTTAGTGCATCTGAAGAACAATGCAACCATCCCTCTTCTACTTTGAAATACATGGCTTATAAAGAAAGAGTGAACACATTTCAGTTAGACATGAGGAACACAATGAAGGCAGAGCCATGTAAGAGATACATCTTTTGTTTATTTTTAGTAGGATTCCAGAAGGGTGTAGAATATAATAAAGTTAATCAGTAATTTTCTTTAAAATGGAGAAAATTACTCTTTTCTAAAGCTTATATTGAAATAGGTCTTAAACATCTTAATCAAAGGTTAACATTAGACTCAGAAAATCTCAGTACACACCAAAGCTTGTATGTGTACTTGTGTGTTTTTGGAAAGTTGTATTATTCTGTAAATAATATATACAGCCAGTGACTGGCATACTAGGATATAGTCTGGGTTTGCATTGAACAGAAAACTGCTTTGAATAGCTGGCAGTTGAAAGCACTCCTGTATGCTTCAGTAAGCTATAGAAAGTGTGGGAAGATGTCTCCACTGTTCTGCCCTGTCCTGGCTGGTGTTGCCTAAAGGCAGGTGACTAAGAAGCCTTCAGTTCAGTAGGTGAGGGATGAAGCCTCAGATCCAGGAGACAGATGCAGTCAGGGTTTGTGGAGCAGGTTAAACAAACTGAGAAACAAAAGGGTTTAAAGGAGAGAGGGAGGAAGGATGTTGATTGTGAAATTTTAAGTCCTGAAGTGGAGATGTACTCAGTTGTTAGTAAACTAGTATTTGTACTAGGTGGATGCTTCTTGTTCGTGTTTTCTGTGCAGTGTGAGATGAAACTCGTTCCAAAAAGACTGCGCTTGGAGAGCAGGCCTGGTGATGAAGATGAGGGAGAAGACGACTCGGACTCAGATGATGAAACTTCTGCTAAGGACAGATATTTCAGCTACCTAAAGCAAGGCCTGTACTTTGTGACGGAAATGGAACGATTTGCTCCTCCACGGAAACGACCACGTACTATTACAAAGAATTTCCGTCTTGTCAGCTTGAGATCCACCACTCCAGAGGAGCTGTACCAGAGAAAAGTAAGTCTAGAAGGAAAAGTCACGTCTCTTAATCCGCTTTATTTAGAAATTTTTATTTTTTATTTTTAATTCTTGCTGTGTTGACAAAAGTATTTAGGCACATATTTCTGAGATTCTCTTAACTGACAGTGAAGTTGTGCTGTGTCGCCTGATCAAAGGGATTCTTTTTTAAAACTAGCATTATAATAACTGAAATGAGGTGATGTTTCCACTGGGAGACGCTGTGCATCATTGGCTTGTCATGTGTTTGCATGTAGTGAAAGACTTGGCAAATATCTTTAATGTAATCAGTTTAACTTCTTGTTGGCCCAGGAATGGGTTAACTTACAGTCTTTTGTGAATGTTTTGCGTGTTTTTTCAGCTATATATACAGATTAAGCCTCTGACTCATTCTTACCCAGCAGATACTGCTTCGTTTTAAGGGCTCTTGGACAGACTGCTTTGTGTGGGCCATTCCAGTTGTTCTGATGGTAAACCAGCGCACTCTGTAACTGTTACAGTTCCCAGGGAATGCTGATGTCAGACTAAATATGATGTCTAACTAATACGATGTTACCTAAATAACATCTTCCTTTTATTTGAGGGGAAAATCTCTGATTTTCCAGAGGTGTCTATCAATCTGAGTCTTACTTATCTGTATTTTGAACCACTCTCTTTCGTACCTGCCGATGCATACCCACAGTAATTATCCCTCTGCCTCTTTCAACACACAGGATTAACAATTCATCGTTCAATATGGAAATCAGATGACTTTCATTTTCATGTGTTTGCTTTTTAGATTGATAATGAAGAATATGGGGAAGCTTTGTCTTTAGCCCAAACGTATGGCCTTGATTCTGATCTTGTGTACCAAAGACAGTGGAGGAAGTCAGCTGTTAATGTTGCTTCAATTCAAGACTACTTGGTGCGTTTGTGTTCTGTGATTTTTTTTTTTTAAGCTTTCTTATCAGACTGAATGGGTTATCTTTACAGAAATGCAATTCTCAATTGTGTTCTGATTTGTGCAATGTAAATTGGTGGCAGTTTGAAGAACTGTTCTGTAAATTCCATTTCATGTCATGTGTAAGAGAACAGTTTAACTGAAGGCCTGATCTAGAAACTTTGGCAGTTAATGAAAGTCTTTCTTTTGGAATATCTTCTAACTTCTCATAATAGCAACACACTTTCTGTGTGTAATCTCTTTCCCCGCATGCAGCAGTAGATTATTGCCTAGCAAATGAAGAATAATAATTGGAAATATCAACTGTTTAAACTTCTAGTCATTGTAGAAAATGAATTGGGAAGGTGCAGTTGGTATCAGTATTGCGAAGTTTGAGATAACAAAATTTACAGTGACTGTAACTGCAAACTGTAACTGAACTTTTCAGTAGAATTCAACAAGGGGTTTTTTTGGCTTGGAAAAAGGACTTCTAATTTAGCAGAAAAATGGTGTCTAAGTTGTACAACCTCGTGGTTGTGGCAAAGTATTAGTAATAGAAATATACTATTAGTATAGAACAGTAACATATAGTTTAGTATTAGTCTAGTATAATATTAGTAATAGAGTTTTATTAGTGTATATATAGCCGTACAGATAGGTATGTTAGTCTAGGCTAAAGTATTGCAAGAGATTAAGAGAAATGTAATCTATTTTTTTAAGGTCAGATATTGACTGAATGTCAAAATTCAGCCATTCTGTATGTGATCTGTAATGTCAACCAAAGATCAGCAGATAAGGCAAATACATTTTGTAATTCTGGTGCCTTTTCTGTCACAGAATCTTATATGTGAAGAGGATGGTATTGAAAATGACTCTAGTGCTATTGTGGAATATATACACTTGGTTTATAAAACATGTATTTTACCCCCAAACCATCACATTTTATTTAGTGTGAAGAGGAGTGACATTAATTAGAAAGTACAAATAATAATTTCTGTTCTAGCTGTTGTGGAAGTTCTGTTAAATCGTTTGGTATTTCTGTGCTCTTTTCTGCCTCATCTACTCTGAGGGAATTGTGTTTATTGTGTTCTCATCTCTTTTATTGGTTTGCATTGTCAGTCACCAGAGGAGCTTGACATACTCTTAAGTGGAGGAAATACATGAGGAAACTTGAACCTGGTTAAAGTTATCTCTGGTTCCATTGCTTTGGATTGGACCATGTAACACTGTGTCTGTGCTCTTGTTCTTGGACAGAGCAAAATCAAGAAACGTGCATGGGTTCTTCATGAGTGCTTGGAAAGAGTTCCAGACAATGCAGATGCTGCTAAGAAGCTACTTCAGTATGGCTTGAAAGGCACGGACTTGGAGGCTCTTGTGGCCATAGGAAAAGGAGAAGATGGTGGCAGGTTTGAGAAGAGCATTTTTTGTTTGTTTTCTTTTTAAAGAATGGTGTATGAAGTATTTTATAGTATTCTGTAAATTTTTTTTCTAATCAAGTTAAAATATTGAGAAGCTTTTTGCAGGACATAAAGAAAGGTCATGCTTTGACTCAGACTACTCTGTAGATGTCCACAAAGTACCGATACATTTTACCTCTGTATGAATATAAAATACAGTGTTCATTGCAAATATATGCCTTGTAGCTTCTTCACCAGAGGGAATTTATGGTGTCAATATTTTACTATGAGAATCTGTTTCTCCTGTTGCTTCTGAAAGCTGCAACTAACCCTATAAATGTGTTTTGTTATGTCTTAACTGTGTTGATCAAGCAGAAGCAAGACACAGTAGAGACAGTTCTCCTGACACTGAGTTCTCCTCAGTGTTTGGTTTGTGGTGGTAGAATAGAAAGAGGCTGTTCTTTCTTTGTGCAGTCTTCTGTTACCACTGTGTGCTGTAGAACTGCTGCCAATCCTACTGCTGGCTGTGGATTTTAGAAACTTCTATCAAGTTTGGTTTGGGTTTGTTTTAGGGAGGGGGTGGAAACAAGAGTTAATGTCTCTTGTTGGCTTGGGAAGAATCCCTGCTTGTTTACAACTCAAAAATTCAGTATCTTTCTGTAAATGTGCAGAGTTTTAGTCAAAATATAGACAAAAACCTGTTCTAATATGTCTATTCAAAAATTAGTTCACTTTTATTTTTTCTCTTCGTTGCTTAGATTGTTGATTTTTGTCTTCCAGATTTATTTTACCAGGGGAAGTGGACATTGAAATTCCCTATGAAGATCTTTTGTCACCAGATGAAGAAATGGATACTAGAAAGGAAAAAGAGGCCAAGAAGCGTCAAGAACTGCTATTATCAGTAAACTTCTCAAAGTAAATGAAATGTTAGGCCATGTTTTATTCAGAAACATAGTTTTATAATAACTACATAGTTGCAAAAATATAATTAATTACTCTTCTATATATTACTCGTACTAGAAAAGTGGTTTAAATTTTAGTTGGCATTATATTGTGTCAAAGTTCTTGTTTTACTTAATTTCTTGATATATCCCAGTGCAAAAAGTGATTAAAATGTGTAACCTTTGTCTTCATATGCACGTGACATAAAATATTAATGGCAAATGTGAAAATTCCTCTTCTGGGAACAGGCTGACCCTGGAACAGAAGGAGCTGTGCCGTAGCAGGCTGAAGCTGTTAACCTACCTTGATCGCCTTGAGACCTATGAGGTGAGTCCGAGTTCTCACACCATAGCTATTCCTGCAGCTTCTGCATCACATCATCTTATCCTGTTTTGTTATTTATTGTGGTATCAATGTTTACAGCCCTGTGGAAAGGCTACAGTCTGTTACTGGAAAAAAGTAAGAAGTTTTCTGTTCAAGGACCTGTGTTTTTCCTGTTCACTGTTTCCAAAGGACGGCTTCTTGTCCTGAGAGGTGCCGTTGGGCAAAACCCTGCTTTCAACATCCTCTGTCTTGCAGGGAATTGAATTATGCAACAGCATGGGAGATAGAGTTCAGGCAGGTTTACTGTGATTTCCCTGTCAGACAAATTGACAAGTTCTGTGCAGGTTCTCTAACAGATATTTTTCTTCCATGAGCTTACTAATGTGAGAGTTTCTAGAATGTCAAAAATACTAAGTTTTTAAATTTTAAATTTGCAGTTGGCAATGCACCCACTCCCAGTATGGCTTTTACCACAGCTCTGTAACAAATGATGTCTAAACCTTAATTAAAATGAGGCAGAAAATTATCTTAGCTTACTAACCAAAAATGCATCTGTTTTTTTCATACTGAAACAAAAACCCCAGCATAGGTTTCAGCATATATCTCATACTTACTCATCCTAGGATAAAAAGATGTGTAGATTTTTTGATGCTTTTGTAAATCTTGCATAAAAAGCAGTCTCTTTTTTTTTAAAGGAAATCCTTGGAGGCCCTCATGCAGCTGAGCAACATTATGATGGAGAATTCTTCAAGAAGTTCAGAAATCAGAATATTGTACTTTCAGCAAGAACTTATGCTCGGGTATTAATATTTACGTTGATAGAATGCAATGTTGTTTTGGTATTGCTCTTTGAACTTAAGTGCTTTTTCCTCTTCCCTTTGAACTTGGTTGGATCTCAATGGAAATTTAAGAGGTGGCATCTTTGTTTGATTTTAAATAAATAAATGCTGTGAACCTGTCCTTATTTCCTTTGTTGCTAAAGAAAATTAAAAAATTAACATTTAGTTGTATTGTATGACCTAAGCTTTGTTGCTCATTTTTTGTCTAAATCAGTCTTAAGCTCTGCAATTTGCTGTTCTGTTCTTCAGGAAAGCAATGTCAGAGCCCTGGAAATTTTGTTCACTTTCCATGGATCAGCTTTACTTCCACACCGACAGGCAATTCTCTCCAATTTTCCAGAGACTACTTCACCACATGAGTATGCTTTGCTGTTACCTGAAGCTTGGTAAGGATGCATCAATAGATACTAACTCAAAGAGAGATGATTTTTAGATTAATACATGAATTAGTTTCCATGTATGGCAGTCTGCTATTGGTTACTATCAGGGATTGAGAGCAGGTTTGTCAGTATGGTCTTGACTTGACTAGTCATCATTTTCTGCTTTACTTTATGCCATTTTTGGAATCTTTTTGGTCATTAATAGGAGAGCAGAGATTTCAGAGGTTTTTGGCTCCCTTACATATATAAGAGGGGAACATGGACCTTTCTGACCTGAAACTCTCCAGATTTTCACATGTGTGTACTTTGATTGGTTTGTGATAACAGACTGTGTTGGGAAATAAATAATACAAGTGTTAGGTCCCTGGAAGCAAATACATTTTTCTGGATTTGTTTTGTGAAGTAGTTTAACACTTAAGCAGTAAGTACTTCAGAATCATTAATCTTGCTACTGATTCTTGATCAGCTTGGTAAAGTAGAATTATAAAAAGCTATAAATACAGACTTTCCTGCTGTTTCATTTCAGCATAAAAGGCTATTTTACTGTGTAAATTTCATCTAAATTTTTACAAGAGAGTCTTCCTTGAACATCATATTTATGTTCTGTATGTTGATTAGAAGAATTATTTACTTTCAGAGTGTTTCTTTTAGACACTTCTATTGTGAAATTACTTTTGACGCGTATTGTTCAATGCTCATAAGGAGATGGACAGATTTCATTATTTGGTATTTTACAATAGGGTTTTGAAGCCTTACTTCAGAGGGAAAGTTTTTGCAGGAGCTAATAAATTTTTTTTTTTGTAGTCTTCCGTTATTATAGTTAAGCTTTTCACTTCAAGGTTTTACCAGTCTCATTTGGGCAACTCTCCTTTTAAAACAGGATTTATAAATTCATCAAGTTATTCTCCTGAAACTTTTCCTAACTTAAAATACTTAGCAGTTTTGTCATCTCTGAAGAGAAAGAACATTCTTTATTTCATGATAGTTAATGCTTTCCTTTTTATTTGTTGGTAGTATTGGGAACACGTTTAGTGATCTAGTGAAGGTGTGAGAACACTTGTTTCATCCTTTTCTATTAGGTAAAAGGACCATGAAGAGAGATCATTGCAGTGTTTGTAAAATTGGTAAAACGTATTATAATCTTTCTCTTTTGTTAAGTTTTAGAATGCGAGACATAGGGAAGAATGGTCATCTTAAACCTGGTTATGATCTACTGTTGGTCATAAATAGACTTCTTGTGTTTCTGTAGGGTTATTTGTTCTGTTTTTTTTTTTTTTATTTTGTTGTTTGGTTTGTTTACAAGGCTGACTTATGTGCTGAGAGGCAAGATGACAGCTAAAATAAAGCATTTCACTAGTGATCTAGTAGTAAAGATGTGAAGTTATGGGGTAAGAACTTAGTTTTGTCTGCTTTTGAAAAATGAAAGTATATATTTTGAATCTTTATTCTCATGGCAGACAGAACTTTCCAGCTAGGATGTATGTGCTTTTTATCTCGTAGATTGCAGAATAGACAATACTGTGTGTCTTTTGAAGTTTTTGTCTTTGGACAACTACAAAATTAGGGTGATATACACAAATCCCATATACTTATAAAAACACAGAAATATACTGTATATTTGATAAAAACTTTTTCTAAAACTGTTTCTTTGTTACAAAACTGATTGCTCACATAATACTGTTAAATATGCTCCCTAAACCAATATTTTATTAATATAATTAAATATGTACAGATGGTAATATCTATTATTGAGAATAATATACAAATAAAATAGATTTAAATTGTATAAAGTAAAATTTTCTTACTATTTTAAGAAGGCTTCTGGCAGTTCTTGTTTGAGTGTGCGTCAAAGAGAATTGAATTTTTTAGTCATTTTTTGTGACTTTATTGTCCTTTTAGCTCTTTAATTTGTTTTTTAAGGAGTTTATTAGTAGGGATAAAATTACTGACATTCTGTAGATATGTTGTCATTGTTATGAAATGTCATTTAAATAAGTGTGCTGTCTAGTTTTCTTCGTATTAGAAGACAGTAAGTAGACATATTTGCTGTAAATTGATTGAGCAAGATTATGGTAACATTTATTTATTCCCACAGAACATGAAAAAGTTGTAAGTAGTGACTGTAATTAATACACTTGTGAACAAAAGAAAAATATTACAAAACTATAAATCCCAGTGTTTTAATTGGTAGAAAATATGTTTCAGCATCACCACACAGTCTCTTTAGCTTATGTAGCTTGCAATTACTGGGGTCTCAGGACAAGCAGTGAGAATGAATCAATCTGTGTTCATGAACTTTGACTTTAGGTAAATAGATTCTGTTTCAGGAAAGGACTGTCTGATTTTCCTTTTGAAATTTCACGCTGTTGCAGTTGGGGAATAGAGTGTATCCTTCAGAAGGTGGTTTTTTTTTTTCCTTTCCAGTTGCAAAAAAGGCTGCTTTCTTGTGATTTCTTTCAGATCCTTGTTTTTCCTAAAAAATTCTTGGTTGCCATGTCTGTACCGGCAGCTTTCAATAGGGTATTTGGTTGCTGTGGTGCATGTGATGAGACCACTGACACACATCAGCTGATGGCATTGCCCCTTAAGAGTGCAGCCTGATCCAGTGGCCTTGCATAGGGAACACCTTGGTCATGCCTTGTTGTAATGCCTTTGTTGCTCAGTTTCCTGCAGCTCAGATGCCCTGCTGATCAGAAACTGTTTTGGTGGAGGTGTCTTCTATGTCTTCTGTGTATGTGTGTGTAGGATGAAGTACTGTTTTGAATTTACCATATTGTGTCTGCACACTTTGAACAATGAGGGACTTGATTCCCAGCTGGAGCTCTCTGAGGTGACACCCATCCCTATGGGAATTCACTGCATGGCTCTATGCTCACTTACTTCTTCCATCTCTAGGGGAGTTTGGAAGAGGAAAAACAGGAGGTTGTATAGCAGGTGCTGCCTTGTTTGTGCATGGAACAGGTGAGGTGGGTAAATAGGCACCTCCATCTACAGCCAGGGTAAGGCAACTGAAACAGTTGCTTACTGTGCACCCCCTCCAACATGAATGCACGTACAAGTGCTATATAAGAAGAATTTCCTAACCTACACAAAAGGTTTTGTAAAGGTTGTGTTATAACTGTTCAGCTGCATCCTCCAGTTCTGCTGGTGATAGTAAATTCTAAGTACCTACTGAAAGAAAAGCTCCTTTGGTTAGTGCATTCTGTACGCATAAAGCAGGTGTTTTTCTTGTACTTGCACATGTCATTTACATTAGGATGGCATTTAAAGGGCAATGTTGCAAAAATTGGAGGTCCTGTCAGTCAAGGAAGAACTGGCATAACAAATGGAGAAAAAAGTAGATTTTTTTTCTTTTTTCCTCTTTTGGGACGGCTTATTAAGAAACACGTAATTTTTTTCCTGTATCTGCTTGTAAAAAGTCTCAAATGGTAGATATCCTTTTGTTTCTCATTTTTGGCATGTCTTCTATAGCTTAGCATCTTTTGGGGTTACTCAGAACAGTTCAGGAGTTCTCTGTCTCTGCTGGGAATTTATGTATGTATTCATGAGACTTGAAAAAGTCTGTGATTTAAGTAAGCTAAACATCTCCCTATTTGAGAAGGAATCTGAAATACTAAGACATGTTGGTGGCTATAAATGCTATTGGCTTCAAATTGGTGTTGTGATAGATGGACATTACTAAGTAGTGTGTTTTTGCAGAACTGGGATTGTAATGTTTTCCTACTTCTTTTCATATTATTTCTCAGCTTCTTTTGTAATAATGGTTCTTGGGTCTCTGCTGTCTCTTGTTGGGATTCATGCTTCTTCTCAAAGATCCATCAGATGCACAGACTGCATCTGTTAGGACAACTAGAAGGAAGGTGGTAGGAGTTTAGGTGTTCAAAGGAGCTAATAGCTCTTTATAATCTCTGTTTTAATAGCTATAGTTAGTGTTCTTAGTCTGTAGTTAACACTGTTGCCCTTTTAAATGTGATCTAGGAAAATAGTATTTTACCACCATTATAAATACATACCCGGAGTATTTTTCCATTTTTTAGGTTTCTTATCCTTTGTACTAGGCTTAACTGCTATATTGTAACATTACTGCTCACATTTTCAACTCAGAGAAGTCTGGAACTTCAAATGTACAATTCATCAGCAGCCATAAGTCTGCTATATTGCACATTATGCTATAGTAAAAATCTTCCCCCTAAGACAGCAACTTTTTATATGTTGCTGTGTTTTTGCTTCTTAACTTTCTCAAATACTGGTGTTCAGTTGTGACATAAAGTGAATTTTTACTGGAGAGTTGTGGATGAACTCCATTTGCCTGATGAACTGGGATGGGAATGTGGAAGTATCTCCTAAAAACGTAGTGAAGGTTTTAAAACCTGAAAATTTCCATGTAGTTGACTTTCATCTGTGAGTGAGTAAGTTCTACTAAGAGTTCATAAGCAGTTAACTTTGCCTTTCCGTAATGACACCTTCTCCTGAACTAGGTTTTTAGTTCTTGCCTGCAGCACTGCAGTTTCAGAAAAGCTCTTAGAGCTTCATCTCTTTCCTTTCTTATATATGCCTGTGTATAGGTTTGATGACGGAATGTCTGCAGAGCTGTCTAGTATATGGTACTCTCTTTTTCATATTTTTTTTTCTGGGGAAGCTGAACTGCCTTTGTTTTTACTGTAAGTCAGTGGTGTTCACATTAAAAGAATTAATCACATGGTCAGTTCTATTTTGAATTTGCTTGAATTCACTTGTGTAATGCTACAGTGAAAATAATAAAGGTGTGTGTTTTATATGCATATATTTTTTTCTTTGCACTAACAGGAAGAAAAAAACAGTTCAGAGGGAGAAATGTAGTTAATATTATTTCAAGGATGTGTTTGGTAGAAAAAAACAGCAGATCATGGGTTCTACTATGAAGTAGAAAAAATAATTTTTGAGAACTTGTCATGATGATACTCATGTTCTTGTCTGGATTGAGGAGCAGGGATAGTTCTTGTCCATGTGAAAAATAAAGCAATGGTTTAGAGGAAGAGAGAGACCCTTGTGCAAACTACTTGTGTGTGAATCTGTGATAACAACAGGAATAGCTCATTATTAGCCAGGAGGCTGCTGAAGGCAATGAGCTGGCAAAAGTACCATAGATGTTGGTTGTAAGGAGTTTTTGACGAAGAGAACGAGAACTTGAAGCCATGAGGGAGCTGTGGAGAACATGAACTGTCAGGGAGGAAGGAGGGAAGTTCCACAGAACCTGCTGTGCTGGAGCTGAGCTGGCCTTCAGTGGAGAGAGCTGAGTGTGTTCAGCATGGAGGAGGTTTCAGACAGGCCAATAGGACTGTCGCCTAACTTCCTGTAGCATGTGAGCTGAACTGTGGCTGTGCTGTTTATCCACAGAACATTGACAGGATTTCCTTTGTATTTCTGGCTGCTTAATGCTGGACTTGTCCTGACTTCATCTACCATGTGTGTGTTTTGCCTGCATAGTCCTGAACTGGAGTTTGCCTTGCCTTGTCCAGTCTTCTAATGAAGTGTACCGCTGCTGTTGTCTCATCTGTTGTTCTTTTACAGGGTTTAGAATAGATTTTCTCCCAGGAACAGTCATTATGTTTTACAAATGTACACTTCTGAAGTAGTGTTTGCATGATTTGGTGGCAGACAGCTTTGATCTTACTTGGAGTTCAGCTTTGTCTTAGAAATAGCTTTTACAAAATCAAATAGGCTATTGTCTCACAATTTTAATTGTATACATGAAGAAAAAAATCCACAGTGAGCTTCTGAACTGTACTTGTGTAGTGTTAGCTGACATTTCTGATGTTTAGATTATTCATTCTAGGTTGTTTAGGAGGGAGGAAGATTTCCATCTCCCCAAATTTTATTAGAGGTTAACCACGTCATTAAAACATAGCTGGATTTGTTTATATGAAATCAGATATACCTTTCTCCTCTGATGGCAGAGTTGCTTCAAGAGTCCTGTCATTGCACTGTGCACAGTGGGGATTCTGAAGGTTAGTTAACTGGCGGCCAAAAGCAGTGGGATACCTTTTCCAGCAGTTTATGCAGATCTGTTTTCCCCAAATGCATGATGTTTTAGGCAGCAGCTGTACTTTGGTGTTGATGAATTTGTCACATCCTATGGATATTTCTGGAAAGTGAAACACTTTCCTCTCTGCCCACCCCTTCTGTATCCCCTAGTATATTGAACAATTGGAAGCCTAAAAATATGTGTAAGCAGTTCTGTAGTTACATTTACCAATTCACTGTTCAGATACTATAATGAAAGAAAAGGGTGTTTTCATGGCATATGAGCAATGCAATATATGTCACAGCTGTTTGAGACTGTATATCTGGGATGCATTTCTTATATTTCATCCTCAGCTGTGGAATAATTGTGACATAACAAACTCTTTCAGAGACATAAGACTTGCAGAGCAACACAAAGTGGCATTGATTTCTGCATTGCTCTCTGGGAAGATAGAGACTTTGGACAAATAAGTTTCTAAATTAAATTAAAAGAGAACATTTTTGTTATTTTTTGTATGTAACTCACAGTCTTCCAAATGAGGAGGTAGTGAGTGTTTCTAAACATATTTTTTCAGACTGGGAGATGTGATTAAAAAAGACAAAGCAAAATGCCCCAAATGTACTTCTAAAAACATCAGTGTCTTTCACCAAAAAGATACTGTTTCATAAATGTGTTGGGGCAAATTGCACTTTGCATTCAATGTGGATGAGTCTACAAGGCAAAAGATGTAAAGAAAAAATATTCTGAATTTTCAACTTGAAGAGTCCTGGAGACAAGCCTGTTGTATGAAATGCTTAAAAGGGTAAAAAAAGCAAACCCACACAGTTGGTATTGGTAATGGAGAGAATTGTCATCTGACCTTAAAACTTGCGTTAGACCTTCCTCTTTTGAAAGCCTGTCCTTGGAGAGAAAAATAAATCTGCAGGTTTCAATAAATGCTGTTGGTAGGGTACAGAAACTACAATAGCATGGACTTCTTTTGTCAAAGAAAAGAATGGGAAGAATTGCTAAGCCAACGTAAACAATAGAGTGAAAAGAGCAATAAGTCAGCTCTTTTTGAAGAAATAGAGTTGAATACCTCTGTAATCAGTGAATTTACTGGATTCCAATCATACTTATTCTACTGCTGAAAAGAAAAGAGAGAAGTGTAAAGGGCGGGGGAGAAGCAGTGGCTCAGGAAAAAATAAAAAATACCTCAAAGCCATGCTAATATTTACATACAGTTATAGTATGGCACAGCTGATAGTTTCTTTAGTTGGGAAAGAAAGCCACCTGCCTCAGTGACGGCCGTGATCTGTCGCTGCTGGCCATGTCTGGAATTCCAAGTGCGGGGGAATGCAGACTTAACCTGCACGTGTCTCTGACCTCTGGGGGATTTCAGGCACAAGAACAAACCTGCAGAATTGTGTAGCACAAGGAGAGTGAACCCTGGATCCAATAGCACAGTGTACACTGCGTATACAACAGGCTGCCTGCGCATGCTGAATTTACCGCTTCAGCCCTGCTAGATCTCTGTGTGGTGTGCAGGGCATGTGGAGGTTTTTGATGTGCTCCCATTCAGCTGGATTTGCTGTACAGGCGTTGTAAACAAAAGTGTGATAGAAAAATGGGAGTTCTGCCTCTTTTCAGTTATGTGTTCATGTCTGTTTGTGTCTCATCTGTCTGTGTTCTGGAATTTTTTGACTACAATGGTATTTTGACACCTGAAGTCCTTCTCAACTGACTTGCTTCCGTTTTGACAACTACTTTTCCAGAGTTTTGTTGCTCTCTGTTTCTGCATGAGTCACTGAAATTACTGACAATAGAAATCTGAGGAAAAAAAATAGTCTGTGCTAAAACATAAGTATCCGTTTAAGAAGAAACCTTGTGATAAATGTTGAGATAAATACAGTGCTCTAATCTTTACTTTTATAAAGGGCTTAGGTACAGGGATGTCTCATTCTTTGCTTATGTCAAGACTGCTTTATTCTAGTCCTTGTGTTTAATTTCAAATAAAAAAAGTTTTTATTAATTCTTCAGAATGAGGAGAGATGAGATGGTAAAGAGCAGTTGGATGCAGTCATGTAGGGGGCAAGAGGGAGTTACATATTTTATTAGTGTTGAGAAGGTGAATGGAGTTAGGAGTCAGCACTGAGTGCTGTGGGTTCTGCGAGGGTTTTTTTGTATATGTGTTCCGAGCTCAGCAAAAAACTTGCCTGTTAAGAGTGACTTTACATAAATGCTGATTTCTACTAGAATGAAAAATCTTGCAGCTGTATCTTTTTTGGTGGTGTTTTCTTTAAGCATTTAGAGAAGATGGTTCCTGAATGCTCTCAGACTCTTGGTGAGAATTTAAAAATCTAAAATTAATTTCTCAACTTAGTCCAGTGGTGAACCTGAATACTTTTAAAAAGGCAAATGGAGTCAGAGCAGAAAATACTTTAAAAAGTATTTTCCATGGCTTATACATACACCTGACTTAAGATATTTAAGTTTTTCTGCTGGGAGAACGGAAAAAGGAAAGAGGTAGACATTTTGCAGTCAAGATTGCACTGCGTGACAGTTCTTTCCCATGAAATGAAAAATAGTTTCCTTTCTAGTGTTTCACGGTGAGATCTGTTAATAAGCTTTTATGAAAGACTTCTGAAGTATGCTTTTAGCACTTCTGGAATTGAGGCATCTGGACAACTGTGAGTTTCACTGCTGCAGAACCTTTGGCTGAAACGGGAGATTGATCTTGGTAGGTTTGGCCAGAAGGCAGATGGCCAACAGTAGGAGAGGAAAATTGGTACAGGCAAGCACACTGCAACGTTTACTTGAAGTTTCTCAAGTAAGAAATAACATGCATCTATAATATATGGCTCAAATACCCTCAACTAGGGATTTTCTAGATGTGGTAGACTTTCACGAGACTTTATTCCAGGAATTCATTCTGTTTTTGAACCCAAGTTACATGGTGGTTTATCTTCTATGCCATGCAGCAGGCAGTTAACAGCTTAGCTAAGTATTGTGTAAAACAGTATCTGCTGTTTATTGTAAACGAGGCCCAGTCTTATCAATATTTACACTATTGTAGGAAGTAAGAACAGTGAAATACCATTTCCTATTGAAGTGAAATGATAATATAAAAAACATAGTATCAGTCTTGGCATATTATTTCTTCCGTCTAGGATTCTTCAATCTGCTCTGGCATTTAGAAAAGGGAGATCATACACTTCTTGCCTCTAGTCATTCATATTGCTTGTCTTCGTACGTTTCACCTTTGTTTTTATTATAGCCTTTTGAGAAAACAGGCAGAGAGAGGCAGAGTTGCACATTGCTTCATCACTTGATGGATTTTGGAGTTGCAGGGAAAGGGGGAAGGAAAGAAACTTTCATAGAGGGCACAGCCTGGGAACTTGAATTGAGTAAGATCATTCTTAACCATTACTTTTTTTAAACAATAAACTTTCAGCTTCAGTTGATGCTATAAGCCTGGGATGTTAGGGAAATTCTTTTTAATATAGTCTGTATGAAGTTCATGGTTTCTGCTATTTAGAAAGGATCCTGTGTCATTGTTGGATACATAAACATGCACACATACACACTCTGGTGAGAAGGCATGAGCTGTTTATTACAAAATTTGATTCTACTTTTGTAGTATTTCTGCAAAGGCCAGGGACTGGGGGAGAAGGCTGACACCTCTCCCCATCCCATTGGTCAAGACAACTGTCCATCAGCTGCCCATATCTCTAAGAAGAAAATATGTAAACTAACTTAAACTAACAAAAACATTGCTTCTATTCATAGCACCCGTGTGTGAGAAACTGAAAACTGTGAAACCTGTGAGACACACAAGAAGGCTGAAAAGTCAGGGCGACAATTAGGGAAATTAGTGTAGTCTGTATGTAGTTCATGACTTCTGCTATTTAGAAAGGATTCTATTTTAAAGTCTATTTAAAAATATATATTTTTCAAGCAGTTGGAATTTAAGGGCAAACCCAAGTGGCTTTTGTGTTATAGGGATAGGGAAAAAAGTATCAATTTTTAGATGGAAAGAGGGAAATGCAAATTATTTCCTGAAAATAGTTAGGGATACGGGATGATTGCATGTCTGCATAAAGAAGTGTTTGCTAGTAACTGTTGACTTTAGGCTGGGGTGAGTAACACTTGCATAAAAATTAAACTTTTTAATCTCTAATGGTGGTTTATCAGAATCAGTAAAGTAACTCAGCTTTGTTAGGAATAATTGAAGGTTAGAAACATGTAATTTGTATTGTTATATAAGCCAATTAAAAATGTGCAAGTTTTGCCAACTTTAATTGTAAACCTTTTGTGCTCCTGTACCTGTAAAGAAATGACTTCTTAATTGGAACTATTTGTCCTGCATGTGACTTTACTGCATCTATGGCAAGTATGCTGGATATAACAGCAAAATGATGAAAAATGTGTTCAGTGTGGTATTGGCAGTACAGGCTTGGGTCAGTAGATTTTTCTTTAACTTTTTTTTTTTTTCTTTTTTTTCCCCTTCCAACCTCATATGAAGGGATCGTAGCGTTAGGGTTGTGTGTGTGTGTGTTTTGAGATGTCTTGGTTTCTTGTCATTCAGATGTCATTTGTGCAGGGGTGGTTTTAAATTTGCATTCTAAACGTCTGTATTTATTTCTTCATTGTAATTTTCTCTTTTAATAATTTGTTAGTCTAATGAGGAGAATGTTTAAGTTTAAATATCTGTTAAATGTGTGCACGTCTTTCCTTACTATTTTGCATGACTTCTTTCTCTCAATAACAACCAAAGCAACCACTGAATGAACAGCCAAACCAAAGAAAATTTCCCCAAATTTTCTTTTGGGCTTTTGAGATCAGATAGGAAGATTTGTTCAGGTGGGAAACTCTTACTTAAGAGAGTCATGAAAGTGCAGGTAACTACTGGGAACAAGAATTTACTTTCAGAGTAAATACAGTGAATGACTTGGACTGCAATTTTCCTAAGGGTTCTTGCTGTAATTATTTACTTACCGTGTGTCTCCCCTGTTGCTCCATTCTCAGGTAAATGCATCAGAGACTGTTGAAAAAGTCAGATTTTGAAAGAGAGGGGTAGGGGAACAGTTTGTGTTCTCTTTAGTAGAATAATAGAATAGTTTACATTGAGAAAGACCCTTAGGATCGAGTCCAGCTTCAAACCTAACACTGCCAAGTTCACCTCTGAACCATGTCCTAAAGTGCAACACCTCCATGTCTTTTAAATACCTGCCAGGGAGGGAGACTCAGCCAAGAGGTGAGTGAGAGAAACTGACAGAGAGGGTCAGACCTTGTTTTACAGGTTCCTTGGTACTCTTTGGGCTGTTCTTAGTGGAGCTGTGGGAAGGAATGACACTAAGGGAAGGGCAGGATCCAGTGCACATTCTTTGCTTTCTGATTCTTCAGCCTCTGAAACCGCTCAGGCCCTCAGGCTGCTTTTACAGCTTCTTTTGCCGGCTGGTCCTTGCCAACAACTGAATTTCTTCTTGCCCCTGTAGTTTATAAAAAACCAATTGTTATTTTATTGTGTTACTAATAAAGAAATCATCTCAAACAGGCCTGTAGGACTTGACTACATCAAATAATTTTGTCAAAGTGCATTACAAATTTTGGAGACAGAATAATAGCTAAGACGTTAATATGTGAGCTAATGTTGGAGGAAAAAGCTATCAGTAATGTGAAATTGGAGTTGTTACCTGAAAATCTTCTCTTAATGTTCCTCTTATCATAGCGGTTCTGCTACAGTTTTGCAGACATGTGAAACAGCTCCTGAAATGAAACCCTTGTCTGTCCGTTGCTGTATAAAAGCTCTTTTTTTTCCCATTAAGAAGGTGGGTTCATATTAAAAAAATGACACCTAATTCCTCCCAAAAGAACATCAACACAAAAACCCCCAAACCAAACAAACCAACTGAAAAACCAAACAAGCCCCCTGTCACATGAAAGCAGGAGGTCTCCTCAAACTTTTGATTAGTCTGAGGCCCTCGTGCCAGACCAGTCTGTCAGTGTCCCGTTATGGGGACTCTTTATGGAGTGTTGCTAGGTCAGAGGCCAATCCTGCACCAAACAGTCACCCCTGCTGGATCTCCACACCTTTATTCAAGTGTGTTCCCCACTGCCAGTGGCTGCCAGCCCCCTTGAGGGACTCAGGCTTACAGTTTATGGAATAAGACACAGTTAATAAAATTGTGACAGGTTGAGGTTCAAGGATTGCTGGTGATAGTATCTGACTGCAAAAATGAATTCAAAGCAATATGTCTTACATAATATAACAAGCTGTACTCCCTAACAAAAGTTAGCTCGAGATACTCATTCGGTGTGCATGCAACATGGTTCTTAGTGGATATCCCTGTGGGGGAGAAGACAGGTTCAGCCCATCATCTGATCCCTGAAGTTACAATGGAGTGTTTCCTGTCTTCTCCCCATTCTTAACTTTAATACTATTTCTTCACATTTATAGACTTTTATGCCTGTTCAGTGAGGGTTGGAGGTACCTTGTAGGCAGGGAACGTTGGTACCGTATCTGATAGAGTGTTGGGATCGGAATATGCACCAGTCCAAGGAGAGTCTTTTTGCCACAGTTGATGATTCAACAACAGGACGTCTTCCTTAATCTCCTTTGGGTTTTAGCTGCTCTGTGATTTAACAGCTAAAAAGTAGTGCTTAATTCCCTCCTCTGCAAGGATTTCAGCAGAGCCTGGCCATGGTGTCTCTGGGCTGCTCCGCCCTTCATTTAGGCCCCCTTGGCACATATTGTGTGGGGGAAATCAGGCACACTGACCTCATTCCATGCAGGGAGGAGCAACTGCATTTTCCACTGTAATTTCCATGCTGTAACTTTCCACTTTTCTTTAATTTTGCATCCATTCTTTCCCCTTCCTTCATACCCTCCTGCTTCCACAAACAAAATAACAGACTAACCAACCAACATCCCCTTGAAATGTCTTCTTAAGCCTCCTGGGAAATTAATGGGAAAAATTTGCGAAGAGATAAAATTACCTTAGACAAATTTTATTCTTTCTTTTCTGTTAAATAGAACACAGAAAAGGAGAGCATTATCAATTGAAATATCAAATTCTGCTTGTACTGTCTTGATTTTATTTTGGAAGACAGTATTAATCACACTTTGGCTTTTCTGGTATTTGACATTTCAGCTGATAAAGAGAATTTTTTCACTATAAACTGGGCCTTCCATAATAACATTCTCATGTGTGACATTTGAAATATGACTATATAGATTTAGTTTATGAAGTCAGTTTTAAACATTAAATTATTGGTAAATTATGTTATTTAAGATTTAAACAACTCCAGCATCCTGTAACCCCAACATGTATGGGCCAGTGATGAATCTTTCAAAAATAAGAAAGTGACTTTATTCCTGTTTATACTGCAAATGTTAGCTTGGAGTTTTCTTTATGAATTATTATTTAATGATGTTGCTACACGGTGCAAATTATAAAGACAGCCATGGAACTGTTCAGGTGAACTAGAATTGAAAGCAGGTGTTGCTCTGACACAGGAATTAGCAGCTTTCCATCCTCACCCTTTATTTCAGTCAAATGACTTCTATAATTTGCAAACCTATCTTTACCATTTTACTGTTGGACTACTACAGCATGTATAATTTGGAGGGTTGGAATGGCTATCTTAAAACACAGGGTATTGCTTGTTAATGCACAGAGGAGGGAAAGAAAAGAGTGACCAGCCTTCTGGGTGAGATGTGTATGGGGCAGGGCAGTTTATGAGCATGGCTTGCTTTGTTCAGTGAGTTTAATGGCTGTTGCTAAATGAGGTGGAGTTACTGATTTTTAGTTTATTGTTTCGACTCTTCCTATATTGTGAAATTGATTTGTTGTGTTTACCTTTAAGCTGCTGAGTTCCAGTGCTCTCTTCAAGGGATGAGAAGATTGTGTCAGTTGTTAGTTTATAAATGGGGATTGTCTATGTAGTATTGCTGTTGCTGTTTATTTTCAGGGTCAGGAGAAAATGAATTAAATTCAAAGTAGCTTATTGTTTCAGTGTGCTGCAACTCTAATGTCTCTACTTTGTACATGGTTTGTTTCTTAGTTCTACAAGTGCCAGAACCTATAAAGTTCTTCTCTTTCCCATTGATTATGTTCTGCATAGCTTGACATCGTTTTCTGGTGTTTTATGCTGCATAAACATCTAGCCTTCTACACCAAGCCATTACTGATCATTCTAGGAATAATCCATGATGTTCTTAACCTGCATCTCAACAGGTTTTGTTTTTTTTTCTTCAACATCAGTATTTAGAGATGTTTCACAGCAGAAGTTTGTAGTCAGAAACTCACATTAAACTTGAGAAGATCAGCAGAGCAGGGCATATGTAGTTTCAGTATGAGGATTTGTGCTAAAATTTGAACAATTGTATTTTTTTTTCTAGTTAGGAGTATCATAGGTTTGACTTCATTTCAGGCTTTTGTGACAGCATATGAAGTCAGAATACTTACTGTGAAATGGTAAAAACTCTTGACAGAATATAATGAGTTTTTTCCTTTGTTTAAAGCATGGTCAGTAAGAAAATTTACTAATCTTATTTGCTCTTTAATGGTATAGGTAAAATATTGGTTTTTATGGATAACATACAGGCAAAACCAGACTTGTAAAGCTGAACTAAGAAGTAATGAATCTTAAATAATTGATACTGTAATTGACTGACATGCTTACTGTGAATTCACTGAAATATTTTTGTATGATTTGTATTCCATTAATTGAGTGCCATAACAAATGAAAAAGACATAAAATTATGTAAAGCTTCTCTTTGTCATACCAGCTACAAGAAGGGCATATTGAAAATTCTACCTTGGAATGAGCAGAAACATCGTGAAGAAGACTGGTGTGAAAAAACAGAATGCAGGTAAGTAGATATAAAAGCAAAAATATAAAGAATTTGTTTATTAATTCTTAAAATGTGGGAATTGACCCAGTAAGACTCACTTACTATTTTTGTACACACAAACTTGTGTTTTCATCTTTCTTTGGGTGACTGACTGAGCAAACGGAAAGCAGAGGTTGTGCAAACCCATATCTTCAGTAGAGAGCGTTCTTTCTTTCATGATCTGTCACATATTTGAAATGTCTTACTAGTTCAGTAGAGAGGATTCTTTCTTTCATGTTCTATCTCCTGTTCAAAATCTCTTAGTAGTTCCTTTGCTGATGAAAACTAACATTCACTGTGATAGGTTGATCGTATCATTTTCTTTCGGAAGTTTTAGGAAAAAGACAGATGTTAAGAAAAATATAGGTAAACAAATACATACTTAAACATATCCTTACTTTTTTTTAAAGGGTGGTTATTGAACCAACTTTGCAAGATGAAGGCCAGTTTCTGTATGAAATACAACCTGAATTACTGAAGTACAGGACTACTGATCTGTCTGTAGATCTTGTCACTGATTGGTATTTGAGCAGAGCACAGGAAATTGAAGAATATGCAATGCAGGTGAGAATAGCATTGAGGAAATGATGATGGCTGAGCAGCGTTCTTCAACAGAATCCTTAACAGTCTTAATGCATATTAATAGGACACTTTTCTCTCAGTAATGTACACTCTGTCTCAATTTTATTACAGCTTTTGGAGTACTTGTTTTTTCTTTTGCAGTGTACTTAGGCTTGCTCTAAGGTTTACTCAGCCAAATAATTAATCCATAGAAATGAATAAGGAAGCCAGTAGATTCTGTTTCATTTGGTTTACCATACCAGACAGTAGCTCTTTTATAATCCATGAAAAGTGTTTACCATTGCATTTTGTGTTTGTAGGTAAGGGTGGGAAATTTGTGCAGGGTTTGTTGGGAATTGTTTTTATTTCCTGTCACATGCTCCTGTGTTATGTGTATTGATATGTGTCAGTCACATGTGTCACTGTCATGTCAATAAATGGTATTGTGATTTCTGCCTGGCAGTTCTATTGTGTGTCTGTGGAACTGCCATGCAGCTTGCTTCTGCCTGATTTTCTGTGTGTTAAAAGTGTTTGAAGTGCTAGGAGATAAATATAAGCCCTGCACCTAAGAACAGAGCTCACCACTCTTGTGCTCTGGTATTTTATTGCTTCTCAAGCCAATTTAGCTACATGAAAAGGAGGGTGACTTGAAGTATCACTATAGGTTAGTTCTGATGAGTGGGTTCGTCTATTCTACAAGCTTGTACTCCACCAGGGCTCTTTTTAATCCTAGTTGCCTGTGATCTTAACAACCAATCAGTAGGTATGGAAATAAAAACAACTTACAAGGATCAGTTAAGTTATATAACATATAACATATAAGTGAAGTTGCATTCTGCTCTTCAAGACATATGTCTGCCTTGCTGAATATTTACAGCCAGTATTGTGTTCTTTGAAATCAAAACAGAACCTTTCGTATAAAGGTAGTTTCAGTCACTAGGGAAAAAAACCTGTTGTTGGTTTTTGTGACATAAAATGCAACGATTAAAATTGTTAAATCATGGTCAGCTAGAAAAGTCATATTGCTTGTCAGTTACCTGATTGTCTTAGTTTAAAGCAATCCTTCATATTCCATATACTGAGATGAGCTGTGTGATCTCCAGAAGGACTAATATTCTAATTTTCTTGCATCTATACAATGCATCTTGGTTAAAAGATATAAATTATATAAAAGATACAATGATAGAAAGGCATAATGATATCATCCCCTAAGAGTAAGCATTTTATGTGCTCTTCATAAAGCAGAGAAGGGCAATCCATTTTGAAATATACAGTCCACAAAAACTATGAACTTCACATTGCCTATTAAGCATCAGGGGAATAAAACAGATGCACAGACAGGACACAGGTTGAAGTTGGTCTTTGGCAAACAGTTGTACAGCAGTGTTTTTTAAATTATTTTTCAGGTTGACTGTGCTCTGTCCCTTGTTCGTCTTGGCATGGAGAGGAACATTCCTGGTCTGCAGGTGCTTTGTGACAATCTGATCACTCTTGAGACAGTGGTCTATGAGACTGACGGTGATCGAACTTTGACTTTGAAGGAACTTTTAGAGATGAAGGACATTGAGAAGCTGAGGCTATTGATGAAAAATGTAAGTACTTTGAATAAATCAATAAGTATACCTTCAAATCCAGTAACTCAGGTTACCCGGGATCCTGTGTATATAAAGACACTGTAATTTTTCTGATTAATTTCTGTATTTAATTCAATAAAAATTCTACATTTTCACTGTTCCTTGTTGTTGTTGTTGTGATAGGGTTTATTTCTTTTTCTTTCTTTCTAACAAAAGCTAAATTTGCTCAGTTTTCTCAAAGATCCACTTTTTCGCTGGCTGAGGACTTAAGGTTAATAAATCTTACTTAGAAAGCTGTGAATTGCTTTTTCATTGGCCTTTTTTAAGGACCTTCAGTATAGCTTTAGATGATGCTGCAGATACAATATTGAATGTGTTCCCTGGATGTTTTTTGGTGTCTTCAAATATTGTCAAGCAATTTTAATATTTGCCTCTGCACCAGATGTGTGTTTGTATCTCTGTATTGAGCTTAAGCATGGCATTTCAGAATAGAGAAAGATCTCTTGGAAGGGTTGAAAAATAGCTAGAGATGGAACTAGCTATGGATCTGAAATTCAGTTGAAGAACACATAAGCACCAGAGGAAAATAGAGGAGAATACTCTGAAATTAAATTTAATTGGTTTGTTTGTTTGTTTTTGGATTTATGTAGCCACTCATCACTTGTTTTTCTATCTTGCATTCCTGCTGAATTACTGAAAGTAAAGCTACTCTGACATGCTTCTTTGGTCTTTCACTTATTCTGAAACTGTGGGAGGAAGACAGGCTTTCCTCATGTAATGTGCTTTACTCCTGTTCTGCACAATTTCCCCAAGCCATTGGGTAGCAGAGGGATTGTTTCAGTGCTTCATAATCCGTTTGTGATAGGTGAAGATAACTGTTTCAGTTATATTGGTCAAAAAAGGCTTTTTTTTTTTTTGCTTTTCCTCCTTATTTTGGAAAATGAAGATGAACCTGTTTTTCTATTTCCTTTCTGTAACTCTTTGTGCTTTACAGTCCTCAGATGAAAAATATGTGAAGAATGTTTATCAGTGGATGATCCCTTTTCTGCACCGCTGTGAAAACCAGTCCCCTGGTCTTGCAAATGCCCTTTTTAAAGAGTATTTAGTAACATTGGCAAAGGAAGACTTGACTCTACCTCTGAAGATATTTCAGAATTCAAAACCTGCTGTAAGTGAGGAGGTCTGTTAATTCTACTGGTTTCTTTGGAAATTCTTGTCCTGAAGAGATTAATTCAGAAATAGTTAGTTCATTTAAGTCAGATCATCTTTCTGATCTTTCACATTTTCTTCGATCCAGAATTTGTTATGTTTTAGAAAACATTATTAACGTGTTTTCTACCATAAATTATGATGCAGCTAAACTGTCCTTGATGAGACTGTCAAACTAAGGTAATAATGATTCTGGCCCAGTAGAGTTAAAATTACTGAATGGATTCTTCTTTGAAATAATTTCCTGGTGACCTGTTTAAAGTAAATTCCTGGCATATTTCCTTTATAAAACGTTGGTATGAAAGAGTTTAATGATTTCACTATTTTTTTCTTGAGGAATTTTACTAGGAGTAAATTTCAAGTTACTTCCCCCTCTTCTGCCTTCCACAGCAAATGTAAAGAATAAAGTGGGGGCCATTAGGATTTAGGTGAGAGTTCAATGAGTAAGGGTTGAAGTTGCCCTCTGTGTGAGTGTTTCCTGCTGCTTCTGTGGCTTATGTAATTATTCCAGAGCACACAGGCACATACTTGCATGCTACTGAATGTTCTGAGTGTATGGACAGAAATCAACCAGCGAAGCACAACCACAGCTTTTATGTATGTTGGTACTGTTGTACATATTAAATGTCTGACAAATGTTTGCAGCAGTTGCCTTCCTCTGTCATGCACCCTCTCCACTTCTCAAATTCAGAAAGGGTATAATGGCATACCACTGTTCTTTTAAGTATCTGAACTGCAGAAAACTAGCCAAGATAAGTTTCAAGTTGTGACTTTACCAGGTTGTTAGTAAGAGACATTCTAATTGCACCTGAAGACAGTTTATTTACTTGGAGTACACATCTTTTTATATTCAAAAGAAAATTAACTGTTGAATTATAAACAAGAAATAAAAACTAATGTATTTTCTTTTCTTGTTAGTGTCAGCAAAAAATTATTCCTGATCAGGACCAGCTTATGATTACGGCGCTGGAGTGTATTTATAGCTGTGAGCGAGATGACCAGCTCTCTCTCTGTTATGACATTTTGGAATGCCTTCCACAAAGAGGATATGGGTAAACATTTTCAACTGGTCGTTTGTAAATATTTTAGAAATATTAGATACAGTTGTGATGCTTTAAAAAGGGTTGTTAGGTTACTAAAGGGCTGACAGAGTTTCTGGAATATTCTGTTCGCCTCTGAGCTGACTTGACTGTAGTGTGTGTATCTAAATACTTCTGCTGTGTACATACTCTACCAGTTAGTACAGCAAAACAAGAGTTAAAATAGCAGCCTAGACCAAAGTTTCTGTGTTTTTGTATTAGACTTTTTATAGTCTGATGAATTGAGACCAAATGTTAGTGCTGTCTTACTGATTTTTGTTACAATCTTGCACTTAACTTAAAAGCAGCAATATGTCCCTTTGAGAGAGGGAAGGTAGAAAACCTATTGAGGGACAGGTAATACTCAAGAAAGTGAAAGCTTGAAGAGGAGATATCCTGTGATCTGTGAGGTGCAAACTATTCTTCCAGTATCTTTTACGTGAAGGAGGGAGAGAGCCTGAGAAAAGTCTAAGGAAGAAGGAGGACCTCTGCTCTTGGGAAACCGAGGGACCCTCTAAATTTTAACTGTCTTTACAGCAAGAAGCCCAAAAGTTTTAATATTTCCAACTAAACATATATTTGCTTTTAATCAAGGAGTGTGTCAGACTGCTTATCTTCATATCTATGTAATACGAATTAAAAGAGGATATTATAAGGAGTATGTCTGTATGTACGTATTTAATTGTATGATATCATTTCAGGCCGGAAACAGATAAAACTAACACTCTTCATGATGAAGTAGATGAACTGGAACAAATTCTTAGGTATTTAATTTTGCTAAAATAAATAGTGTATTCTTACAGAAACTGCTGGGCAGAGCCAAGGACTTTTTATGATAAGAAACCAGCAAAAATATTTCTCTTTATTTATTTTAATGCTGTCAGCAAGATTATCTGCATGTTTTTTTATATTCAGAACATAGAAAATTTGAATCTATTTGGAAACTATAAATCTCTAGAGATATTTTCCTTGGAATAAAAGTTTGGGGGGTTGTGTTTTGGTTTTTTTCTGTTTTCCTTGGGTTTTTTTTGTCAGGGGCTTTGTTGGGGATTTTTTTTTAATTTGTTTGGTTGGGAATTTTTTGTTTTGTTTGTTTTATTTTTGGTGGGGTTTTTTGGGGGGAGGGGGAAGAGGGTTAACCTGAGGAATTTGTTTTGATCTTGATACTCTATAATGCTTTGAGTGATCAAAGACTAAAACTGTGAAGGTATGTCATCAGGTATTGGTGGTATGTGTTTACCCTACACATTACTAATGTACATTAAAAAATGTAGGTAGTGTTGCTCTGGCTAATCTATAGTGTAAGAGATTTTATGGAGACTGTTTGCGTTTGCAGTGCATATTTTGAGAGAGCTCTAAGAATCCTGCTGCTGCGGCAGTAGCCGTACAGTCGTGCAGGACTCGCGAGCTGACTCTGTTTGCAGTGTGTCGGAGCTGTTGGAGAAGCACGGCCTGCAGAAGCCGGTTTCCTTTGTGAAGGACACCAAGGACAATGCCGAGGAGGCACGGAAGCTGATGATTAGGCTGACAAGGCACACAGGTCGCAAGTTAGTATTCCAAGGGGAGTGGGGGAGAAGAGGGGAAGGGCAGTGAAGTAGAAGAGCCTGCCTGCCTGCTTTGTGGCAGCAGGGAGCTGTGGTGCTCACCCTGCAGACGGTGTACATAAACACTTCTGTTGAACTGATGGTTACCATGTTTAGTGTTTTGGCTGCATTCTCCAAAGTCAAAAATCTCTACCTGCCTTCAAACCTGCTTTAGTATGTTCGTGTTCAAGTAAACAAGCTTAAAATGCATACTGGCTGCAAGATACTGCAGGATGATGAACTGTGGAAGTTCACAGATTGTAAAAAAGGCCCTTTAAGGCCTATTTAATTTTATTGACAGTGTAGGATTTGTAAAATACTTCCTGGGTTTTTTTGGCATGTTTTCTTGGAACCCTTTTAATAGGGTAATTTATTGATTTTAGGTGTTGATTCTACCACTTAGATTCCCAGTATAATTTTTCAATTTTTCCAGTTTAACTCATCTTTCATTTAACTCATCTTTCAACTGTATATGAATGATTAAATACCTCTTGGTATAAGCAGATAAAAATTTTGAATCCTGGGAAAACCGGCTATAATTGTGGGTGATTTTTCTTTCTTGTTTAAAGCAAATATGCACAACAGTTTATCCATGATGATAGAGTGGTATTTATATTTTTAGTAGTCTGAAAGCTTTTTAAGACTTTTAGAAACTCCTCTTTAGAAAGATCAAGACAATGCCTCTGTAGGAAAAATGTTGATTTTTCCACTTGTGTTGGAGACCCTTTGTTTTGCCAAAGTAAAAGCTAATGCCACATGAGAAAATCACTATTAGCTGGAACTAGCTCATGTAATTTAAAAAGGTCTTTTTTTAATCCGAAAGGCTCAAGGTAACATCAAAAAACATTCATAGTGTTTTTACTAGTAAAACTTTTGGTAGAGCATAAGAAGACAAAGCTTTGTGGATCAACAGAGATCCATAGATCCAGAGGGTCAAGAATCTGAATACCACTCAATTTTAAGAAACAAAATAAAGTTGCAGCTTTTTTCTCCTGTGATTGCGTGTCATTGATTAGTCCTTTGAGATTGCCTACAATGAACAGCACTTTAATGATCCTCAGTTGCTGTTACAGACTTGGGTTTTGCCCTGCAGTTCCCAGATCAGCAGGAAGATAGCACTTCCAACTTCCTGATGTATTGTGGAAAATTATCAAAACCTACCTGGGGGATCTTGGGAAAGATTGCTTAAATCCCTGTCTTGTCCCACAGAAAACAGAAAAAGCACTTTGGGTACTGCATTGTTGTCAAACCATTTTATACCACACACACTGTTATAATATTAATTAATCTTAAAAGCCTTCTGTCTTTGAATCACTTCAGGTTAAAAGTCTAATTAAATATTGAAATAGAATTTGAGAAGACTCATATTTTTAGTCATGGAATCTACTGTTTTTCTTTAAAATTGTTGAGGAAGAGAATATTTAATTTTAAAAAATGTTTTCTAGGCAACCGTCTGTTGGTGAGACACAGTGGAAGGAATTGCTCCAGGATATGTTGGACATGCAGCAGAAAGTGTATAGGTGCTTACATTCAGATACTTGCTATGAGGTGAGTTTTATGTCTTCTTACTGACTTATGTCCCAAGTAAGCTATACATTCTTATTTCATATTGTTGCTCAAAGGTGTAAATATATTCTTCTGTGTTGTTACGTGGTTGTCTACTGCCTTTTTTTACAGTATTTTATTTAAGCAAAAAATTTCTGGTGTTTGTTACTCATTTTATCTAAATCTCCAGTAATAAATACCCTGTGTATCTTTTATTAAAATTCAACCTTTTCGAAATTGAGTCAGCTTTGTGAGATTTTCTTACATAGCCTGTAATTCTGTGTACAAATATGTTTAGCAATAAACGCTCCAGACTAATGAAAATAAAACGTTATCTTCACTCAAGCATTTCTTAAACATGGAGTTCTGATTTGATAATATTATCCAAGATCATTATAGGATTATAGACTTTCTACTCCTTGCAATTGAAGTAAAATTTTGTGAGATGAGAAATCTAATTTCATTGAAGATAAAAACCCTTGCATGTGCATAAACTCCAAACCCATGTCATTGGTATTTGCAAAAGACAGGTATTAGACAGAGGTAGAATTTACTGTGACATATATTTTTTATTTACATTTTCACTTTAATGTACTGCATTTTATTACAGATGCATTACTATGTCCCTTATAATTAGTGTTTATATCTCTACAGAAGCAGGTTTTATTGCAGTTTACAGAATTAATTGCTTATGGCTACCTCTCTGATTAGCTCTTAGAAGTTTTAAAAGCAAATCAGAAAAAAAAAGAAGGAAAAAGACAATGCTATTCAATTTATACATGAGAAAAATTTTGTACAGCTGGAAAGCTGCAACATGTTTAATAGTCATGGTTTTGTGGTGGACTACAACTTAGTGTACTTGAAATTCTTTTTAAGTGCGTGTTAAGAAATTATAATACTAGAGCACTCTGCAAATAAGACATTTGCTTTACTCAGATCTTAATGTAAGTTTTCTATTAACATTACATTGTCTTTAAACTCTGAACCATATGATTAAAAAAGAAACACAACAAAGGGTTTTGGAAAAAATTATGTACGAGTGCTGAAAGTGCTTTGAAATGTAGTGCTGTTATATGCAGTTATACTTTGATAACTTCAAAATTGATAAATTGATGAGGCAGTAAGGATTTGCAATCCCATGTGAGGCTTGGGTATTTTTTAGCATGATGCTTACTCTCTTCTTCTTTCTTGCTTATTGAGTTCTGTCCTCTTGACTTGATCAGTTTTGAGAGAGGTAAATGTTCTGTGTGTGATGTGTTGAGGAAGAAGGGTCAGCTATGATATTTTGCATCTCTCGGTGTTCCTTGAGGGTTAATATGTTGTGAAATGGAAGATGATCTAATTGTATAATGTTCTTTAAGGAGCGCTGAACTGTTTTCCTTGCCAGAGCATGAGATGGTTTGGAGCAGTTCTTCCTAGAAAAGAAGTATCTTAAAATAAAGTATGATAGAATAGAGTGCTAAATAATCTCATTTATGCCCTCTTTCCCATGAAAGGTTGGACCAGATGATCTTTTGAGATCCCTTCCAACCTGGACTCTTCTATGATTCATTGATTCTCTTGAATTTCTTATCAACTTTAAAACCTTTGATAAAGGCCATATTATTGCAGCTGTGATATTTCTGAAATGATTATATTTTTATGTTCCTTTTCATTACGACAATAATGACTGTGCTTAAAAAAAAGGCAAATTATTTTTGTAAGGAATTGAGGTTATATTGAGTGTCTTAAATTGGGCAAAACTGTTACCTTGAAATAAATTAGATGTTTTGTGGCAGATGCAGCATTATATGAGTTTGCATTCTTTGAAGATAATCTTGATTGAAATTTAAAGAACATATTACATACGCTGTTCTAAATATTTTTAGTTACTTTAGGAATACAGTATTTCTTCTCTTACATTGTTGGTTTTAAGTTCTTAATACTGAACTGCCCTTTCAGATTCTTACAGCGTATTAGCACCTCAGAATGTAGGTATATTTTGGTGTCTTAAGTCATACTGTAAAAAGACAATTAATATGCTTTTTTTTTTTTAACTTCCAGTAAATAGAAACTAGCTACTCGTTAATTAGCTTTACTTAAGTGCATTGTAGAAATACGTCCCTTGGTAGAAATTAGATTTTCTGCTTGGACTGAATATATTCTTTTGACTTCAAACATCCCTGTGTTCAAAGGAGTTAATGCCACACAATACAGATAAGCTTATTTGAAGCTCCTGCTCCTGCAGGTTATTAAATTACTGTTCTTTCTTTTAGATATTCACCGAAAGTCTTTTGTGCTCAAGCAGTATAGACAATATCCACCTGGCTGGGCAAATGATGCATTGCAGTGTTCGGTCAGTGGATCTGCCAAGTTCATCAAAAGGGAAGCCGCAGTACCGAGTCAGCTACGCGAGAAGTGTTGAACTAGTTCTGGCTGCTGGGAGAGAATATTTCAATTCTTCAGCAAGTTTGACTGATAGCTGTATGGAATTGGCCAGGTACATTTACAACTATCATATACATAAGTACATCTGATTTAATGATGTCATAGTGTTAGGATTTATCTGTGAGTATTCCCCCCGTCAGTCTTCCGTTGAGAATCTTTTTCATAAGCAGGCTCTGGAAATACAGAGTAGTGTTACTTTTAATGCAAGGAATTTAAAGACTCTTTTAATGCATACGGGTTCTGTGACCAGCTTTTCTCTTAGGGTTTTATGGTGATATTTCAAAGTTTATAGCTCAGATACTTGCAGTGAATGTATGACTGTGTGTTTATTCTGTTTAGCAACATGTTTCGGTCCTCATCTGATTTATGTTCAATCAGTTGTTTCATGGTAACTTAACTTGAGTTTCTGTGAGTGATTATCGTGTGTAGGTCTCCTAGTAGCCTTTGTGTATGAGTTGGTTTTGGTAGAATGTATTTACAGAATCACAGCATCACTAGCTTGGAAGAGCCCTTCAGGATCGAGTCCAGCCCAGCCCTAACACCTCAACTAAACCATGTCTTCTTTTAAACATCCAGTCTTCTTTTAAACACGTCCAGGGATGGTGACTCCACCACCTCCCCAGGCAGACAATTCCAGCTTCTCTAGCTCCTTTATTCCACTCCTGTTTTAATCTTCACCCTGAAATATTTTCCAATGTGCCTGAAAAATATGATGGGTTCAGATGGGATGTTCAGCTAACATGCAGTTTTGGTTTTGACTTAAAATGTGTATTCATAATTAACATGTGGAGAAAAAAATATGATAGACTGGACAAATCAAATACTTTCCTGATTTAATGTGTATGGTGAATTAAGCCATTTAAAATCATTGAGATGAGTTGCCATCTGGACAAGCTCAAGACATGAAGCTCGTAAGGCTCATGTAGTTGAACAAGACAAGCGCTGGCGCTGCACCTGGATCTGGGCAACCCCCTCTATCACTCCAGGCTGGGGGATGAACAGATCCAGAGCAGCCTGGCTGAGAAGGAGTTGTGTGCTCTCAGCCCAGAAAGCCAAACGTGTCCTGGGATGCACCTAAAGCAGCGTGGGCAGCGGGTGAGGGAGGGGATTCTGCCCCTCTGCTCTGCTCTGCTCTGCTCTGGTGAGACCCCACCTGCAGGGCTGCATCCAGCCCTGAGTCCCCAGCACAGGAAGGACATGGACCTGTTGGAGTGAGTTCAGAGGGATGAAATGCCTCTCCTGTGAGGAAGGTTTGAGGGATTTGGGATTGTTCAGCCTGGATAAGAGAAGGTCTGGGATGACCTAAATGTGTCCTTCCAGTACCTGAAGGGAGCCTGCAAGAAAGACAGAGAAGGACTTTTTACAAAGGTGTATAGTGGGACAAGGGGGCTGATGGTTTCAAGCTGGAAGAGGGTAGGTTTAGATTAGGTATTAAAAAAAAAACCTGCGAGTTGGTGAGGCACTGGAACAGGTTGTCTGCAGAAATTGTGGTTGCCCCATCTGTGGAAGTGTTCAAGGCCAGGGTAGACAGAGCTCTTGAGCAATATGGTCTAGTGGGAGCTGTCCCTACCCATGCCAGGGGATTTGGAACTAGATGTTGTTTAAAGTCCCTTCCAACCTATAGTCATTCCATGATTCTATGATTTTTTCATGTTAATTTTCTTTGTTCAGCATGTATTAGTAAAACTACATATGAATACACTGTACCAGAATGCAGCTTGTATTTAAAGAAATTATCTAAAAGCCTATTACAATAATATACTATTCATATAATTTAAAAAATATATTTAGAATAATGTGCTCTTAATAATTGCATGCATGAATTCATCTTCAGAGGAATTTAGTGGATTTTTTTGTTGTTTTGTTTTTTTTTTTCAATAAGCTTTGTTTTATTTACTNGGTCTGGGATGACCGAAATGTGTCCTTCCAGTACCTGAAGGGAGCCTGCAAGAAAGACAGAGAAGGACTTTTTACAAAGGTGTATAGTGGGACAAGGGGGCTGATGGTTTCAAGCTGGAAGAGGGTAGGTTTAGATTAGGTATTAAAAAAAAAACCTGCGAGTTGGTGAGGCACTGGAACAGGTTGTCTGCAGAAATTGTGGTTGCCCCATCTGTGGAAGTGTTCAAGGCCAGGGTAGACAGAGCTCTTGAGCAATATGGTCTAGTGGGAGCTGTCCCTACCCATGCCAGGGGATTTGGAACTAGATGTTGTTTAAAGTCCCTTCCAACCTACAGTCATTCCATGATTCTATGATTTTTTCATGTTAATTTTCTTTGTTCAGCATGTATTAGTAAAACTACATATGAATACACTGTACCAGAATGCAGCTTGTATTTAAAGAAATTATCTAAAAGCCTATTACAATAATATACTATTCATATAATTTAAAAAATATATTTAGAATAATGTGCTCTTAATAATTGCATGCATGAATTCATCTTCAGAGGAATTTAGTGGAGTTTTTTGTTGTTTTGTTTTTTTTTTCAATAAGCTTTGTTTTATTTACTGTATCAAGCTGAGGGAACTGAATTTGTGACAAGGACTCTTAATGTTTCACTTCCAGTCAACTTTTCACAGTGTTTTGCTTTTATCTTCTACTATATGGCAATACCAAAGCACAGTAGTGGTAGGAGAAATATTTCCCAAAATAACTACGTATTTAAGTACATATACTTTCCACATCATCTATTAAATTCATTGCAGATCTGAATTCAGGAGGGTTTAGGTGATGTACTTATAACAACCAGTTGAAGGCAATGCCAAAATAGAAATTTGTTAAAATATTTAGCCAGCTATAAGAGATAGACTGTGCCAAACACCTCCCCATGTGCATGATAAAAATAGAATTCTGAAATTCCATAAGGACAGTAAATTACTTCTGGTGGTTGTTTGGTTTTGTTTACTCACCAGTGAACTTTTCCCACAAGTTTTATTTTGAATGTTTTCATCAGACTTCAGAAAAATGTGTTTTGTTCTTATTTAGGTGCTGTCTACAGCTTATTGAAGACAGTCCGAGTGCTGTTCAGGAGGAGTTGGACCTCATTCGTGCTCTGGGTTACCTGGAAGAGTTTGGTGTGAAAATATTACCGCTGCAAGGTACTGCTTCATTTTATTCTTTATGTGATTACTTGAATCACAGGCATAAATATGCATGAGGAATAGTTACTATTACGTAAGTGTGATATGATTAAACGAAAGAGTCCATATAATGCCTCCAAGCAGTTTACAGTCACATAGAAAACGTAATTTTTTTAATAGAATTTTTTAGCTTGTGAAGTAAGAACAGTATTTGCATATGGTGTCTTTGTTTTTTGACTTTTAGCAGGACTTTAAAATGGAATATCAAGTATGTGAAACTCCGTGTGACTTGAACAGAAATTGAGCTCATCTTTTATTTGCCAAATAATCTGCACTTGCTTGTGTGCTTTAAAATAACAGGTAGCAGAGAGGTACTTCATGCAGAGGCAGTTTTCATGTCTCCACTGGGCTGTTTCATTGTGAGGTATATAAAACCCAGTGACAGTGGAAGTGAACTTGTAAGAGGTATTTCTTCTGATGACATGGTTAAAAGTAAATCTTTTGGACCTCCAACTCTAGTGGAACAGAACGCTGTTGGACAAAAGTTGGAAAGAAGTTATGATTGTGTACAATGAAATTGCATGAACGCTACTCATGGAACTGGCTGAGATGAGTGCTGAGCCATGAGATGCGCCGATGATAATGTTTTACTTTTGAAACTGTGCAGAGAAATACTGGGATTTATGGAAAGCACTTCTGCTGCTTTCCACTTCATGGAAAATGAAATGAATGTTCTCAGTGGCTATTGTTACTTTACCTTGGTGTTCTCTTTTTGTTCTCTTTTTTCCCAGGTCTTAATTCAAGTAAATTGGTGCTCCAAATGTTAGATTCAGAAATCTTAAAATTTCTGGACTAAGACTGTCTGATTTCTAGATCTTGCAGTACTGGCCTGTTGATTTCTAGTGTAAAATTATTTTTCAGTCCATTTGTTCAGCCTGTAAAAAAGTGCATGTATTTTCTTCAACTTTTTTTGATTTGGAAATGGAGGTATCATTTTAAAAAAGTAGTGACATAATACTGCATTAACAGTATGTGTAATACAACTGATCTAGATTTATTAGAATATGTGAAATCATGCATGTAATTTCATTAATGATCCTGACTTATCTTTGCTTCACTATCTTTCATGTAAATCAGATTTATCTAATAGGAATAAAATTATGTTTTCAAGTTTTAATGAAAGCCTTGAAATGATCTGTTTCTTTGATAGAATGTCATTAAAGTAACACTAAGGAGCAGCTGTTCCCACAGCAATAGACTTATATTTGCAGTTCTGTTTAGTTTTCTGTAGGTCTTCCCCCACTTCTGTTTTTAGCAAGTTTAGGTTTATGAACTACTGTTATGCTATATTGTAGTAAAATCTGGTTTGAAGACACCTTACTAAAATAAAACAGGGAGACAAGTCCATCTTAAAGTGTTTGACCCATGGTATTATATCAGATTACTTTTAGGTATTATGTATTAAAAATTCCTGCTTAAATAATCAATGACTGAAAACATTTTATTGTTATATACCAATATATGCCTGTGATAGAATATTAAAAATGAAACTAAAAAAAAGAAACTAAAAAAAAACCTAAAAAACAAGAAACTAAAAATATGACCTCTTCCTGCTCTTCCATTCTTATTCATTTTAGTCTAATTTCCAGAATTAATAGTTTTCATTATACTAATACATTTTTGCTCTTATTGAGAGGCCTGATATCCTGTTTTAAGCCCAATATGCTAATACAGAGTTTATCCCCATGCAGGCATTCACTCTTACTGTGTTAAGTGGAATATCTGCATGCTGTTCTCTGTGTTCTGAGAACTTGGGTAGTATGAAAGCATTACCTTTTAAAGCAGCAGCCTGAAGTTAGCCACCCACTAATTAGCTAAATACAGCACTGGAATCAGTTCATGATATTAAATTATACAATTAAAATAATTGTCTAATCCTGGTAAAATCTTTTTTGAAACACAGTACTAATTATAAGCTGCTCAGGATATGGTTGACAGAACCTGGTGATTTGCAGACTATCCTTCCACTTCCTCAAGAAGTTTTTAACTAAATTAAAATGAACTGAAGCACTAGCTAGTGACAGTTCTTTCAGTCTGTGTGATGTATCTTGTCCATGCTAAATAAATGACATCTTAGTTACAACAATCTAAACAAAAGTTAATGCCTGTGTTAGCAGTCTTACAGGATGTTGCAAAAATTATAATTAAAAAAAATTGTATAAAAGCATATCAGTTAACTGTACACATTTTAAAAGAAAGAATGTGAAAGCATGAAACAAAAAAGAGTTTTCATTCAGGTCAGTTTTCCTCTTTTTGCTCCCTTCAGAGCCTGACTTGCTAATGATTGGAGCTGGATATCCTGTGGTGTTATTTTGACTTTCTTTTTACAGTTATAATTGAGGATCTGCATGCAAGTAGCTTTGAGCTTGTTTTCAGATTGTGTTTGCATTCTTACATTCCCCAGCACTCCTCCTGTCCTGTGTTGTTTAAGCAGGAACACAGCAGTCGAGTTCATTTGTGCAGTCTCTAAACCAGTTCTGCTTTCAACAGTGCGTTTGTGTTCCGATCGACTCAGTCTCGTCAAGAACTGTCTGGCTCAGATGTCAACAAACTATAAACAGTCTGCTAAGCTCTTGGGACTGGCAAACCTGCTCAGGGTTGCAGGTAAGCTGTGTTAGTAAGACGCTGAACTGCAGTGCAATCAGTGTTTATGTTACGCTTCAGGAAGTCTGAGTTGATTGTTAGAATATGCATTCAAAGATATCACTAAAAAGTCACCTGGAAGAGCAGTCATTGGGGAGGAATGAAGCATTTCACATGAGTGGAATATTTCATGTGTAAACAGCTGAAATAGCTGCTATGTTCTGCTAATATCTGAAATAAAAAAATGCCTTGTCCAATGTAGAGTTGGAATATAGGGTGATTTCAGATTGGAGGAGTTGTGGCTGAGAATATCTCGTTTTACAGTTAATTGGTAGTACTGAAATTACTGTGAATGTTATTACCTCTGTAAAATAAGGTAGCCTGATTTAATAATGGTTGCATTTAAGATATGGGGAAAAAATAATCTCTAAAGCATGAATTTCAGATGTTAGACTTCAGTCTATGCTGCATGTATCTCCTTTGGGCACTAAAAATAATGCATTGAGTATTCATCTGAGGATCCAAACATCTTCAAAGATGGAATCCTGAGGATATTAGGGAGATTTTTAAATGATTTTTTTTACAGCCCATCTGAAGTATCTGCTTTTTGATTTTTTTTATTTTTGAAAAATACTTAATCAGTGCAGCTGTAAACACAATACTGCTGTATTTTTATGATTTAGAAATAGAATATAGAAGTATAAAATACTTATTTTTAATGCAGCATGACATATAAAATCAATGCATTCGAGCGTTGTCACTGAAACATGCCTGGCTAATTTTTTTCTCCATCTCTATTTGTTAAATCATTTAAGATTTTTTTTTCCTTATGTTTTTAGGAGGCTTAGTACTGGCAATTTTTTGCATAGTATTACAAATAGGGAGGGAGATTCTCGAGACAGTTGTGTAAGGTTGAGAACAAAGATATGGAAATTAGACTGTTGACCTCTCAAGGTGCCTTGGTCCTAAGGAGAGGAGTCACAGGAAATATCCTTACTCTAGTCAGCACAGTGCTGCTTCATGAAAGGTGGAAGAGGGGGACAGGATGGTTCCATGTTGGGTAGCTGGATCCAATCTACATATTTAATATGTAATTCATCGAAAAATTTGAATGACAGTTGTAAGGAAAAAAAAGTCTCTCTTATTAGTTCATAAGACAAGATTACTGTACAGCTCTTGTCCTCACTTTGTCTTACTCACATCAAGTTAAAAACTGTGAATTCTTCTTAACATTCTGAGTTCTTTGGGCTAAAGCTGAAGTTTTTTTGTTTTGCCTTCTTTTTGAATCTGTGATTCTCATTGTGTGAAAGAAGGAAAACCAAGATCTAGAGAGATTCTAGAAAGCTTTGTCTAGTAGTGTTTTCCTAGTGCTTTAGTGGTAGGATTTACAGTGCCCTGAAATGTACCTTTGAAAAGGTGTGGAACTCGTGGCTCCCAGAGACTGAAAGTGGCAGTTGCTGCATAGTATGGAGAGCACTTTAGGCAATTTGTTGAGTTCATTGATGCAGTAGTATCTGTGTGCTAGTGTTATAATCACAGAGAGACTTACTGACTCACCACTGAAAAGAGAGATTTAAGAGATACTTAAAGCCAGATGATGAAATGGCTCCCCAATTCTTCTCTTCCATGCACTTACCAGGCTAGAGAAAACCAGAAGATGAATGTGTGAGGTGGTTAATTTTTAAACAGGTGAATGATTTAAAAACTACTACTTACTGTACTGTACTACTACTTACATACTTACCTTGCAAGTGTTGGGCTCTCGGACTTCAGTGGTTAACCTTGGGAGTAATGCTGATGGTTGCTTCTATGGTAAGTATGGAATTTTAGTAGAAAAATTATATTTCAGGGGTGAGTCTTGGTGAGGAATACACTACTTAGACACTCTTCTATTACACTAAATATACAAGTAACTTGGTCACTTTCAAAGTAATATTTTGGTTATAGAATAACATTTATTTATCTGAAAGGAAAATACAGCAAGGCAACATTTTCAGTAGAGACCTTCTGTGGAGGGCAATGTGATGGGGTGTTCTTTTAAATTTTGTTTTACATAAGTAGTTTTAAGCTTTTGTGATTGAAAACTGTTTCACTGTCACTGAAGGATAACTAGTTGTGTTGCTTATACTGGAAAGCTATTATCTGTATAGATTGTTCATTTATGAGTAAGATATGGATTTGGTATGAGAATGCCATGGTTGTGAATTTTATCTAAACTTAATTGTTGGAGATGGTCTATTGAAAACAGACATATTTAATTTTAAGAAACTCAGTGTTTTTAAAATATTCTTGTTTGCTTGTTTTTCTGTATTTGGAAGCTGTAAACAGCATACCACTGTTACTGTAAATTTTTGTGCCTGACTCTAGCCCATTGACAAATATCCAGAAGATTACCCAGTAGCATACAAAGGAACTATGATTGTCATAGTTTCAAATCATGCATGTAAATACAATATTTTTCCAAATTATTTAAGAAAGGCTGTAGAGCATTACTCTTTGGTCCTCTGTGTACTTCTGATGAGCAATAGGATAGGCAACCTTACACTGAATTTAAAGAGTCTTAAAATTTAAATACCTTTTTAAGGTATCTTTTAAGGTATTTTAATTAATACTTTTGAAAACAGATTTTAAGTGTAATGCTGGTATAGCTTTAATCAGTCTGTATATAGCTTTAATGAGGAGCCCTGTATAATTTGATGCTAGAGATTAAAAACATAAACTGAAATAAGATGTAGAAATGGTATTTATGTACCTGTCAACTTGTAATTTAAGTTACTAAGTTACCATTACTTATTAATATTATTAATACTATTTTTAATATGATGAAGAGTTATATTAGGACTTGGTGGTCTTATTGTATGTTAACAAACACTAGTATTATTCCACAAATTAGTTTATGGGCAAAAGGGCAGATCATGCATACAGATTCTAAGATTTTTGAATTATTTTATTTTAAACTTAATATTAGAAAAGGAAAACCTTCCCTTCAGTTTAGGTACTGATAGTCTTTGTTTGCGGGTGTAAAACTGCTGGGGAAGGGTATTGTAATTTCTAATAGCTGACGATGAAAGCAACTGGTTTTACTGAGATATTTTGAGATGGGTGTGGATATTGAAAAAGGGGATTGAACTTTATGGATTTAATGTAGAGTTAGGTAAAATGCTGCCAGGAGAAGGATTTGATTTTTGTCCTTAACTGATTTTCACTGCTTACACAATTACCCTGATCTGTGAGCAACCTTTGCTGTCCTAGAAGTTCTGATTTTGTCCTCTGGGGCATACTTACTGGTATTGGTTGTGCGTGTTTGAAGCTGTGGTTCCTTCTGTTCCAAATCCTCTTTGTAGAGTGCTGTCCTGTGTTTTGTCTGCTCAGTGGAGGAATTTGTTTCAGTATTTTCCCTCTTCGCTTCCCCTGCCACTCCACCCTGTATAATTACTGATAGGGAAAGACCTGCTCGCTACATCTGTCCATGTCTATGTAAATTTTTTATGTCTGTGTCTATATAGAGCATAAAGTGTATGCTGCGTTTTATTATACGTAATAGCCTATAAAATCCTAAGAACATACATATTTTAATTTAAATTTTAAAAGAATGCATTTATTGTGAATGCAAGGGTAGATTGCACGGTCATTACTAAGGAGCTTTGTGACCTATGTACTCTGAATACAGTTTGCCTAGAGAGCAGCGCTGAAAGTAAGTAATAGAATTTATATTCATACTTATCAAAGTTAAAATCTTGCTTAGGTAATGATGTATCAGCTAGCTTCTTAATTACTTTAAAGTATTTGATTAATTACAGTGAACTCTACTTAAGCCTCATGTCACTACCTCTGTAAAGTAAGCCCGCAACTGTTATCTTAATTTCACAGATGGGTAAAGTGAGTGAGGGAGAATGTGCTCAGCATGGCAGCCAGAAAATCTGCACCTGCTCAGGGGGCTGGAGCTGCTCTGTGTCTTGTAATCCTCACTTAATTTGTGCTCTTTGTAAAGAACGTGGGTAAAGAATTCACTTTATGCAATTACTTGAGTAGGTGTGTGCAAAAACAAGTAGGAAAAAAAGCTTCTGTATCAGAAATCACGAGCGTCTTCTCTACTCTTACTGAATATCAGAAAGATCTACTGGGTGTTGGTCATTTCCTTTCTCAGGCTCTCTAGAAATGTTTCCATTGTTCTCTTTTCTCACAACTTTTTATGGTAATTTATTTAATTTTAATATCCGTGAGTGAATCCAGTAGCTTTAAACTTTGGTCAGATTCCTTAATTAAAGCTTATTTTTGAAATCCATTTTTCTTAACACTGTCTTTCTTGCATTTGAAATTAACCATGTAGATGGATTCTGATATCCCAGATCTCCTAAATCTAGGTGACATGGAATTTCTGAAGTGTATGTACAATGATGGTATCATTGCTTTCTAAGTTTAAATGGCATGATTTCATTCTGGATAATGTTATTTTGTCCACTCACAAATAGCATGCATCTTACCCAAGGTATTTCAATAAGCCTTTTTCTTTATATAATCCAGTTTGGATCCAAGCTTTGTAAAAGTACTTGAATATCCTTTATTTCTCAAGGAAAAAAATCTATGATTTCTGAGCTTTCATGTTTTTTCTTATTATTTTTATTAAAGCCTCAGAATAATTCAGATTATCGTTTTCCACTTTCCAGTTTCTGAATTTAATTTGAGCCTGTAGGTCAGGTGTTGTGATTAAGGCTTGAAGCAGAATTACTATGTAATATAATCAGGTCACCATTTGGAGAATTTTATCGTTCTTGTCTTGGTTTTAAGTCATGGATAGTTGTCAAAATGGCAAGGGAGACAATTTAGAATTCAAAACTTTTCCTTTTATAAGACTTTATTATTAAAATACCATCAAACAATGTGTTACAAAGCTGAAGCAGTGAGTTTTTCCAATGTCTGAATAGAAGACAATGACTAACCTGCAGCAGTGAGCATTATCAGTCCCTGCATGGTTAATGAAAGGTGTGTGAAAAAGGGCTTCCCTCAGGGATTCACTGAGTAACCCTGGAGCCAGTGGTGCTTCTGTGCCTTAACAGTGAGCGCCAAGATAATGGAGGTGTCAATGAGTGGAGGTAAGAAGAGCAAGTATAGCCATGGACTGGAAGGAAAGTCACCCTTACATTCTATACTTGTGCTTTTGTACAACATGCAGAGACGTATCCTGCTGCACCAAAAGTCCTTGATACAATACAGCTGCTCGAACAATTAAAGAAAACATTCCTTGGTCCAAGTGTTCTTTCTTCTTTCCTTCAATCCCACTGGTTTTTAAGTGGGCATAAATAGCAGTGATTATTTTGTCTGAAATCTGAGGGGTAATAGTTTGATTGTTCCTCATGACTTTTCTTTGTGTCTGCTACTTAATCAGATCTCTCAGTAAGAAGTCAAACTGTCAGGGTGGAGTGGGCTTCAGGAGGTGAGTGGCAAGTACGTGTCCCTCACTTAGAGGAATGACAGTTCACATTTAGCTTGAGAGGATAGAAGCACCTCTTTGTCATCTGTAATTGCTTTTGCCCGAGTGAGAGGTTCCCAGGTTCCAGAGGGCAAAATTTTGCAACAGGAGAGCGTTGAATGTGATTAATTTGCAACAGTGAGTGCTGGCAGTATATTGAGCAGGAGGCCGGGAGATAAAATGATGGGAAGCTAACCTGTTCTCCCAGCTGAGTTAGTTTGATGTGCAGGGATTAGGGGAGGCTTGATTGAGTTCAGTAATTAGGGTAACTTCAACTTCCCTGAATGTCATTGTAGTGCAACTGCTACAGCTTTTCCTTTTGAGAAAGCTTTAAAAAGAAATTTGCTTTGTCTATGATGATGGATCTGCAAAGTGGAGCTAAAAATAACAGCTCTGCAATTTAAGAACATGTACTCTTGAAATGGTTGTGGAAACTGGATCTGTTTAACCTTCTGAAATATTTGCATTTCACAAGTTGTAGTAATACAGTTTCATAAACCAGTGCCCTTTTCAAATGACTGTAACAACACTGCATAAAATTGCTTTTAATAATAGAGGAGAAGCATGAGCAAGAAGCTTGCATTTAAAAAATCCACTTGTTTTTATTCTAAAAATTCTTTCCTAAATTAATAGACTATTTATCCTGGGTATGTTTTGTCACCCTCTCATACAGTGCATGGACATACATAGTATTTTGAGCACAAGACTGGACAAACTAGTACCAGCAGATTGTTCACTCTAAATTTACAAAAGCTTTAAAAACAATATAGATGACTAGTGACAGGTATAAATGTTATTTGTATTAACTATAACTGGCTTTGAAAAGGAGATGAGCTGCCTCATTAGATTTTCATCTGTGAATGCTGATGTATTAAAACTGAGGTCAGGACGTTTTTCTACAAAGATTCTTGATGAAACTTTAGTCAGAAGGCTTCCATAATATCTAAAGTGTAACTCTTGAATCATAGCTAGTGGAAGGGGCATTGTTCAGAAGGTCTGGTGACTGAGACAGATGTATGGTATGAAAAATTTTATTTCAGTTCTACTCACTCAAATTATGACATTAGGGATTTTTAAATGCTTACATTTTCTGCATCTTGTGCATTATTTGCAGCCATGAAGTGACAGTTTAAAATGGGTGTTTGTATATTACAAGAAAACAAACATTTCAAATTTTTTCATCTATTACAGTACATAGACTTTTTTTTTTCAGTGTCAGGATTTTGATTTCTATGTGCCTTAGCTTAAATATCAGTTTTGACCTGTGCTTTGGCCATTGCATAAATACAGTTTTCAAAACCTTCTTTTTTTAACCTTGACATAACATACTAATTGGTTTTGGGTTTTTTGCAAGCCACCGTGCCAGTGGGTTTTTTTAATACTTTCTCCTTTTATTGTTTCCTTCAGAAAAAGCAGATAATTTTATTTCTGTTTCAGTTTCAAGAGGGGTTTTTCATGTTGTGATATACAGTTAATTCTTAAGAAATAAAGTAGCAATCTTAAGTTGACTGTTAATTCCAATTAACTAATAAAAAGTTTGATTTTTTTTCTTACAGGAGATGATCAGATGGAGAGAAAAGGTCAAGTTTTAATCCTTCTGGCGGAGCAGGCTCTCAGTTTCCAGGACTACAAAGCAGCTAGTATGCACTGCCAGGAGCTCATGGCCACAGGTGAAGTGAATAATTAGGGGATGCATGAGGTAATGGTGGTGGAAATCTGAGTTCTGACTTTTGTCTGACTGTGGGGTGTGGTACTTCAGATCGTTCCATTTCAATAAAATAACAGTTACATCTCGTTTGTGGAAGTGCACTGACATTGACTGGAGGCACATAAAGCAAACAGTGAATGGAATAAGTGTGTACTGAACTATTGGATGTGTAACCTCAAGGAGCTTTTCTCTCTGCCTCTGGGAACCACAGTTCCTACTTCTTTCTACGCTGTAGCCCTCTCAGACAGGTAAAACCATGTGACTGCAGCTAGCAAGAAAGCGCAGGTCTTTTAGAAGCCTACCTTTCTATCAGAACTCTTAAGATATTTATATATTGGTGCTATTTATATAATTTATGTATGTGACAGTATGAGTGGAGGTGAATGAAATACGTGTGTCAAGATACTAAGGAAGTTAGGATTTTTGTTTCTTTGGGTCTTTTTGTCTGCTTTGAGAATGAGGGGGAAAATTCAAGATTTATTGAGATTTTTTAATATATCAAGTGATATATTTTATACTTTTTTTTTTACAGTCACTCCAGTAAGGTGTTCAGTATCATGCTCTGAAATAAATGATGATTTTCTTATTGTAATTTGTAAAAATACAGAATTTAAGCTTACAGATGGCTATTTTATTGTTATCTACAATATGATAAAAATTAGTCTTCTATGTATTTGGTCTGTCTAAAGTTGAACTACATCTCTATTTTATGGAGTCTTTTACGGTTCCTTTTTCAGGGGATGTTAAGCCTTGACACAAATACCACATGCCCTCTATCTCGTGCAGTAAGAACTGGGCAGCATCCTCCTTTCACTTGTGATAGGAAGTGTGTTTTGTGTTCCTTTGTAGGTTATTCAAAGAGCTGGGAAGTGTGCAGTCAGCTTGGGCAGTCAGAAGGCTTCCAGGACCTGGGGATGCGCCAGGAGCTGATGGCCTTTGCTCTGACACACTGTCCCCCCAGCGCCATAGAGGCACTGCTGGCAGTGAGCAGCTCATTGCAAACCCAGGTACCTGTTTCTAGAGCTTTTTTCATGAGAGTTCAATATCTACCAAAGTAAAGAGGACTTGGGCTCGTTTTCAAGTTTGTTCCCTTAAATTCTACCCTCCAATATGTTTATGTTTGTTCTGCTCTACTCTTCTACTTTCATTGTTGTATTTCAGCAAATGGGGTCTCTTTCTAAGCAGTTTTGTGTGATGAGTTGGTTTCTCAAGTAGAAATGCAGTTGTGTTTCTCTATCTTTTAATTCCTTAAAATGTCTTTAAATTATCTTTTAATTTCTTTATTGATTGCCTGACTTAAATATTTTATTTGCAAATGAAACTGATGAAATTTTAAAATATTTTCCAGGTATTTATACCTTGTAATGCAACTTCATTAAATGCCCCTATAAATGTCTATTAAGGTTTTATTCTATGATTTTTATGGTCTTTACCCAATATGCAATGAAATTATTTTCTCACAGATTTCAATGATGTAATGGTTTTAACAATTACAGTAGGCTTTATGTCTGAGCAATCTTTATTAACTCTGCAATGACTGACTTGATAGAATCACATCTTACGTGTTGAGCTGATCACAGTATATATGTGAGAACACATAATTGTGGTATTTAAATACAACTTATGTCAAGGTGACATGGCAAAACTTTTATTTGAAACTGAAGGGCAGTAATTTAGGTTGTCAAAATGTTAAATTTGTGTTCACTTTAATTGGGGCTTGGCCTACGTACTATGACTTGTTTGAGTTCATAATTGTCTTACTTGTCTAAGAGTTCACAATGTTCTTAGATTTATAATTGTGTAACAGAGACGTCTTAGAGGTCTTTGGATGCAGAATGTAAGAACGGGGGAGAAGGGAGTCAGAGCTACAGCACATGTGCAGCCAGATTAAGGCCAACTGCAACTGTTTTTCCTTAAAAAATCCCCCGAACAGCACTGTCTGTGGGAATACAGGCAACATGTGAAGGTGGAAGTTCTGTGCAGAACTTGTGCTCACAAAGCCACTGTCCTGTGGAACACTTCTCTTTGTGGAGTTGCCCAATGCCTCAGAGTCTCAGTTCAGATCATGGATGTTTTCATGACATTTCTTTACCCTACATTGTACAGCATGGTACATAAAATTTTAAAAAATCCCCTTCGATTGTGGGAAAAATATTGCACAAAATTCACCAAGAAGGGAAAATAATTTTGTCTAGTGACTGAAACAGTGAGAGAATGTCAGAGATGCTGTGTTTTCTTCTTTGCAACTTCTCCTGCACCCTTTTCTATAATGGAAGCCTTTATGTCACAGTTTCTTGGGTTTCCTGTGAAATCAGTCATAATTCTTTCATTGGCTTATTTGACTGGCAAAAGATAATATTTATTTCATGTTTATAGATTCTCTATCAGGCTGTGAATTACCAGTTTCTTCCTTCTGAAGGAGGTGAGAATTCAGATATCTCTGGGCCTTCTTTGCTGATCAGTAAGGATACAGAGGTAAGTTCTAATGTGAATTTCAAAAGTAATAATGACTTTGTTCTACATTACTCTGAGGAACCAAATTTGAGGTTTTTAGCAACATCTGTCTGCTTACTAGATAAAATGAGCAACATGAGACATATACTACTTTCTGTTGTTAAATTCAAGGTTTTGCTTATGTATAAGCAAGTGTAAATTTACTTTCTTCTGATTTTTAGTTGCTTCTTCCTACATGCTCTTAGCACCACTGAAAAAAATTACAAACCCAGAGACAGGAAAAGTGCCTCTTTTAACAAAACTTACATTAAAATAGACATTTATATTGTTTTGTTTCCCAGTTGGAAAATATTTTAAACCTGAAATACATATTTAACCAAAAAATGTTTTGAATTAAACTTATTTATTTATCCCCTTAGTTCTGTGCATCATGAAGTTTATGACTTGTTATTTTATAAGTTCATATATTGCATGTGAAATGATTTTTATGTGTAAGATCAGAAGGAGCATTGAGTGTTCCACAGGCAGGACAATGGGAAACATGTCTTCTATTATTTTTTTCTGCTTTTATGTCTACTATTTTATATCAGTATGTGCAGAATTGCAAGTATTTTTCTCTCCTTAAAGAAGATGTAATTATTTACCTATTTATGAAAACAAGAATGTTTTTCACACTCTTTGAAGTGGAAAATTCTATATTTAGTTTATTCTTTTCTCTGTCTTTTGTTTAATTAAATAAATGAGTGATAAATCTAGGGGTGAGGAGAGGGGGTCAAAGCCTTGAAAGAAATACAGGGAAGAAGAGATGACAAGGGAGTGGTGAAAGAGGGAAGGAAAGAAAGAAAGAGAAGGTTCATGTTGCATAGGGTGCCTTTTTGAGAAATTATGTGAGTTTCAGCTTCCTTGGAGAATATGCCCATATTTTGTGTATGGTTTTTATGTATGTATATGTGTGTATAAATATATATGTGCCTGTATATGTATGTACGTACACGCATATGTAGACATACATGTACATGTATGTATTTGCATGTATATAAAATAAATGGCAGGAAGGTAAAACAGCACTGTAAACAGGATTCACAGGGAGAGGGCCAAATATTTTGTGTCTGCCAGAATCATCAATATGAAGAACAGTTCTGTTTCACTGGCACAAATGCTTTTATTTTCTGTAAATCGGTGGTTGCATCTCTCTGAGCAGGAGGCTGTTAAGTAGATGTTAATAAAATTGATATGGGTGTGGGTGCACATGTTTACAATATTTTAATGTTTATAAAAAGTTGTTATGCATCACTTTTCCTGTGCTGTAGTACTATATTGTGGCAGAACAATTAGACATGCATATAAATGATTCAGAAATTTATTCAAAGGTTTATCAGAGCTGAGTAAACTCACTAATTACCTTCCCTATCATTTCAGTTCGCATATATGAAGCAATTTTCATTATGCTGTAAAATTGGCATTCANCCCCCCCCCCCCCCCCCCCCCTTACTTGTGGTTGACTGTCTCTTCAGAATTGGAAGTAGGTAGACAATTGACCTGGCAAGTTTGTATGTTGCTGCACTGAGGTGTATTTTCTTTTTGTTTAATAGGGGTCCTTGGCATATCATGTTTCAGACTGTTGCACTTCTGTATATTTGCTAATTCTTTCATTTTGTTCTCTCCCAGTTGACTTAATAGGGATTTATAGCTTTTTTCATTTCTTGGAATGACACTGGAGGAAACATAGCCAAAAATTTACTCACTGCATAACTTTTCCTTTGTTACAGACATCTGCAGTGTTAGAAAAGCAATATATTCAATTGCTCATCTTCTCTGACTTCACTGAATCCCATAACTGCAATCCCTGTAGTTACACTTCATCTGATTGCATGTGCTTCACCTTCATTGTCTTGCACTGAATTTTAGTTTCATTAAAGAAAAATAAACAATCTGGAAGACTTTTCTCCCTTTTCTTGTACTCCTTTCATTTCCACTTACATCCTGATTAACTTACAGAATCCTTATTTCAGGGAATTGACAAATGTTCTTTCTCACTGATACCTTTTCAGATTGGTACTCTAAGTGTAAGTTTTCTTATCTTAACTTGATTAAGGTCTGGCATACATGTGTTTGAGCATCCCTTTTCCTATTGCATTCAAAATACCTATCTATATCGGTTTTGCTTTTTAAATCTTTGAAGACCTTTTCCATCCCTCTTACTTTTTTCTAGCATTGAATTATTAGTCTCCACTACCATTTCTTCCTTTATGTCAACCAACATCACCAGCTGGTAATACTTTTTCATCAGCTTTTTCTTGGTGAACTCTTGCCTAGAAAATTCTAATATAATTTCATTTTTATTCAATTTTTCCTCCAAGATTTTTTCCCTTAAAACCTGTAGAAATCTTGATAGGAGCTGGCTGTGTATATACATAGACTGCTTAGAAATGGCTCATTTAATGTTGCTGTCATGTTGACTTCAGCATAACTTTTCTCCAAGCTTTTGGTGGTCCTACTATAAAAAAAATTCATGAATGCTGTGGTAAACATGCACGTCATTATCCTGTAGGAGCTAATGCATTTGCACAAGCTTTGTGTTAGCTTGTCACTGTTGTTTGAACTCATGGAATCAATTTGAGAAGCTATCCTTTGGAAGCTGTGATGATCCCAATGTACCAGACTGCTTTTTAAGCTAAATGTTAAGTTTCACTAATCCTCATCCTTCTTACTTCCTCATCCTTTTTACTTGTGTGTGCTACAAATGCCTACACAGCTAATCTTGTGCTTCTCAACCGAAATATCTTGGTGAGAAGATTAAGCTCTTGATGAATGGAAAACCTTTCAGAATATTAATGGTAAAATTATTAAATTCAAATGAAATGTTTAGTCATGAGATCCTGTGTTGTGTATAAGCACAAAACAATATTAATCAGTTGCCTTGTTAAGTGAGCTCTGACTTTGTTAAATCTGCATAATACTTAAAATATGTTTACATCTGTTATAAATCATTATTTTTTACATATCTGAATATGAAAGCATAATTACTGTAAAGTGGCACATCAACCCAAGAGAAATTAAGTTTAAAGTTTTTCTGAAAATGAACTCTTGATAGAAAAGCAGATGTATTTTCTAGAGGAGAATATGTTTAAATCATAAGAATGATTTTCTTAAAGGCTTCTTAAAGAAAAGGAAATTTCTAATTAACAGAGCATTAGTGTATTTGCTTTTTCAGTTTTCCCAAGCACTGTATCTGGGAAAAGACAGGATCTCTTAGAACATTTGTTTACATTAAATTAGTAGGTCACACATTTTTATCACAGCTGGTTAGAAATTATTAGAGAATCATGATCAGTGAATCATGATCAGTTATCCTCTTGTCCTTTAGCTGCTGCCCCAAAATGTTGAGTCCTCTATCAGATCTTGCAGGTGTTAAGCAGCTGTCTTAATTACTGCTGGGTATCTCAGGCAGTCATCAAAGCCTGTGTTTCAGCAGCTGAATCAAATGCATTGTGTCTGCTTAAAGCTGGGTTGCTTGTTTCCAGTGATGTGGCCCTAATAAGAGCCTGGACATTCAGTGACTCCTGAGTATTAGTGTTGTCATCTTGAGCTGAATCTTTTCTATAGTCTCTCATTTAGGCTCCGGTTTATCATTGCAGTACCGGAGTTTTCACTTCGGCTGGTTCATAGCTGTGACAGACATTGAAAAAAAAAATAAAAAATCCCCAATATAAAACCCTCCAAAGCACAACAAAATACACGTAGATTCTACATGAACACTTATGTGAAAGAAACTATTTTAAATTCCCGTTTGACAGTGGAAGTACCAAAAAACGAAAAGGAAGACCTAATGTGTGATGCTCTGTTTTTGAGCAGGCGCTGTTCTACCTCATTTCATTTCCTTCATAGTCTTGACATATAATGATTCTTAACATATAAAGTGTATACAGTGTACGGTTTTTGCATGTTTTAATCCTTGCACCTTGACTAATTGTCATTAAAGACCAAAAACAATCCTAAAAGCCATGCTATTTTTCTAATTTGTTACTGTCTCTTGTGTGGCTTGTCTGAAAAACAGTTGGCTTTGTTATTTGTCCTCCCATTAGACTGTTTGGGATTATATAAGTGTATATAGGAGCCAAGGTATATGTATATAAACATATGCTGTATATATATATATAAATTTATATGTATATAAATAGCTGTTATTTTAGAGTAACTTGATAATTCGGAACTTGTTGGTTGTCTTTTTTTATACCATTTAGATTCAAGCAGATTTTCAATCTGCTAATTTGGCTGCAATTTAATAAGTTGTTGTTGCTGTTACTATTTTGATTTTAATGAGAAGTGCTTACTTTATAAAGGACGTCAGGAAGAATTAATAGAAGAATATAATTTCCCCCAAACACCTCTCAGAACCCCCAAAATACAACTTCTCCCTAAAGATACAATTAAATGATACAATTAAAGTTACTTTCTTGAGATCTGCAACCTTATTTAAGTAATAACTTCTTTTGTGAGTGATGAATTTGAGTTAGGAAAAAGTTGTAACCTGGAAGTGTTGCTGCTCCAGGTACAGAGTAAAATGACTTCTCAGAATACAGAATTTCTGTTTGTGCTGAAAAAAAGGTAATTACTTGTAAGAGTTGAAATTCTTTTTAAACAAAAGTCAGTAGAGTTTATCTGATAGCAGTAATGCCATAAGCATTCACACCTGGCATACAAGTTAGCTCATTAGTTTTCACACTGCTGAAGGAGGTTGTTTTACAGAAAAGTTTTGCTCAAAAGCTGTTGACAAGTTGGGTGGCGTTTTTTTTTTCTTGTTCTGTTTTGGTTTATTTTTCCTTCATGAAAAATCACCTAGGTGAGTCGCAGCATCTATTTGAAAATGGTGTGAGAGAGGAATTAGAATTCTCCATGTAACATTTAAAATGAGTTACAAAAAGTTGTCTTACTAAATACTTAAACTGGTTTATCTAAAAAAACACTTAAACAAGAAGTTCTCCCCCTAGGCCACTAGACCCAGGATTTTCAGTTGGTGTTAATTTTTCAGAGCAACAAAAATTCTGACGGATTGTACTTGGCATGCACTTTCTTCATTTTTTTCTTGTAGAGCCAAAATTCCCAGTTTAGCCAGTTGGTTCATTAGTGATGCATTTGTGAAATGCACAATAGGATTTCAGAGAAGATTAAAACAAATGTTGAAGGACTTAGGATGAACCTGCTACTTCAATGGTCAGTAATTTACTGTACATTATAGTAAAAGCTACTAAATATAAGGTTTTCTACATGAAACTCTTCATTATTGAGGCTGATATGTTTCTCCTCTGAGGTTACAGTGGGTTGTATTTCTCTTCAGCATAACATGGAATCCTTTGGCTCTCATGTTTGAAATTTTCTCATGAGTTAGTAAGTTGGAAACTAATACTTCCCATGCAGTTATACAGGTAGAATTTTTCTATTTCAATATACTTCAGTGTATGGGGAAATTAATAGTAGAGTCGTTAGGGATAAACATATGGCTGTTGAAATTTGCTATATGGAAGAAAAAAAATATTTTTTCGAAAACAGTGTGTTTACCTCAGTACACTAATTATATGTTTATGACTAATGTGCCCACATCGTGAAGCATGCAATTAACACCACCCTTTGAGAGCTGAAATAGCACAGCTCAGACAACACGGATGTTCTGGGTATTATTTAAATGCTTTACATGAGGAGGAGCTGGTATAGAGAGCCCTGTTTGTGGAACATATCTCTAATTTAAAGAATGGAATTTTTTTTGAGTTCATACTAAGAGAAGGTATATGTGCCTGTATTGCTGAAGCAGTTTTTGACTGAGAAAAGGTTGGGGCTCTTGTAGTCTTTTAGGCTGACTGTTTTCAGTATATGGTGTGCCAGCTGCAGAATTTCAAAGCTTGATAATACTTTATTGCTTGGTCTAGAGATGTATATTTACATCTCTACCATTTCCCTGTTGGGAATTCAACTTAATTAATGCTACCTCTGTAAAAATACAAGATTGTGTCTAGTATCTTGAATTATCAAAAATTAACTTTAGCATACTCAAGCCTCACATTTGTAGAGAGGTCATTATTTTATTGCAAAGATTCAACATTTATGTAGAACATTGTTGTTATAAACTTTGGAATTAAAACCAGTGTTGTCTGTGGAAACAAGGGGTGGTAACTGAGTAAAAGGCCAAATGTTCTGCTGGTCGCACCACTTACTTCGCAGTGAAACTCCTAAATCGCTTTTAGTTTGTCTTTTGTTTATTTTTGGCAGGTGCTGCCTGAATTAATGATCATTCAACTGTGTTGTTAATATAGTGTGCTTGAACTCGAATGTGCTTGTTTGGCTTTAGGTGATTAACCTGATAATTGCAGGAGACTAACCCTTGCATTGTGTGTTGGATATGTCACAGGATGAAACCACTGTCTCCTCTGGCCAGTCCGCTGATTTCTTGTACTGGACGACATCCAAAACCATGAAGGTGTTGTCCAACACAACTCTGACTACCAAAGCCATGCTGCATGCTGTCAGTGATGGGCAGTGGTGGAAGAGATCATTAACTTACCTGCGACCGTTACATGTAAGGGGCTGCTGATTTGTCTCCAGATGTTTACACATTTGTGATACATTAGTATTAAAACTCAGCTCCTTTGTACGACCTGATAACTGAAGGCTGCAGATCAATAAATGAGCTGCAGACATCATGGGACTCTTTGCAAGGAAATCCCAGTGAAGGAAGGGGTCTAAAGCTGTTTTCTAGTCTGTTTTCTCCTGTTTTCAAAGCATAATGTAAGAAGGCCTAATTGAAATTTGGCAGAACTTTAAAACATTAGGGAACAAAGCACAGTAAAGCTCACTCTTTAAATACTGTCATCTTGTATTCAAAGCTGTTCCTTTTCAGTTTCTCTTATCTACTTTCTGTATTTCAGTAAATTTTCTATAATGTTTGTGATACTGTTTTCTCTGATACTACTTTTGAACATGATTCTCTTTTTTTTTTTAAGAATACTGGACTTCATTCGGAACTGGTTTGTGTAAGATGATTCTTGCTCCCCACTGAATTCAGTGATCTTTTAATTTACAGTTGTTTCCCTTCTGCACAGTGTTTACAGAATTTTTATGAGCTTTTTTACAACTAGGCTCAATTATACTTATTTTTCCCAGGGCCAAGAATTTGGAGATGTATTAAAAAGTGGGCCTGGAGAAAATGCTACTGTGGAAAAACAAGGCTGTCATCCGTTTTATGAGTCTCTAATTGATGATCCGTATGTTGCAGAAGTAAGTTACAGAACTCTGCAGGTGGTTTTTGCCATCTTATAATCAAGTGAAAATACAGAGTTTTTGATTATGTGTGGGACTTGAAATTCTGTGCCATAATAGGAAAAAATCTGGAATTAAACAAAGGAAAGCAAATGGAGGAACTGAGGTAGGCAACTGCATGTGATGCAAGTGATCCAAATAAAAGTACAGGTGTAGAGTCCGATGTCAGTTGTCTTTTTACTTCCAGTCAGAAGCCAGCTATGGAACATACCAGAACAATTCTTTGGAAAGCTTTGCTGAAGTGTTGCTGAGAACAGGGAAACTTGCAGAAGCAAAGAGCGAAGGAAAAGACCTACTTCCAACTACAGAAGGTATGGACATACCGTTTATATTCACTCCACATATAGTAAATACAGAAGTATCTGTGGGTGGGTTTAAGCGTGGAGAATGATCTGAAGTATTGTCTGGGTGTTTTGCATGAAATGTGATCTGGTTCCAGAGCTCTTGTTGGCAAGAAGTCTTGTTAGAAGTAGCTGCAGAGTTTTCAAGGGAATTGATGATTTTAAGAGGAATTGCTCAGCAAAGACTGTAAAAATAAAAGTTATCTTTAAATAAGCAGAAAGTGTTATTTGGGGTTGGCAATGATAGGAAGAATTGTTGAAGGTTTCCTGAATATTACCATGTACGGGTAATGGGAATTTGCAAGCCAGTGTGAGTTATTTCTCTGTATGCATGCACATTTAATTGGTCAGGTTCTGTACCACTGTGTATCCAGGTTTCAGTATTGCAGGTTCATTGTAGTGTTTTCTTTGCCAATTAATGCTTAACTACAGCTTCTGGAATCATCAGAACTTCTTGTCCTCTTCTGAAATGTCTACATGTTATAGGTTATGTTTAATAATATCTTAACTGAAACAAATTCACTTAAAAAAAAAAGACAACAACAAAAAAAACACCTGTGGTTGTTTATCTTTCCGTTTGGATACCTCCTGCTGGTTTGAGAAATTAACTGTTTAAATATTTACATGCTTTTGTGTCTTTTGAAAGAAGATATATGCATTATATATTTTAAAGGAAGATACATATATTACTTGTGGTAAATTCTGTCATGAAAAATGAGTATATTAAATCACTTGGTATATGAGAAGCTTCAGGACAGGCTTTCTTCATAAGCCACATTTACTCAAACTGTTTCGTGAAAACCAGCGTATTTGTCCTACAAGTATATGATTCAGTAGTTTGAGATATGTGGTATTTATACAGATAACCTGTGTAGTTCTAATATAACACCACTGTGAATCAGAAAAGGTTAGCCACAGCTTGTATAAATTGAGTGTGTGCATGTTTTGTTCTTTACATGCTCTCTTAATGCAAAAAAAATCCTTTAAAATCAGTACTTAAAATCTCATGTTGCATGCTGAATGCCCATAGGCCTTCAGCTTTGATTCCTTTGTCTTAAAGGAGGGGGAGGCAAGGATTAAAAAGTATTTTTTGCTTTCTTAGGGAAAATGATTTAATCGGCAGGTCTGTGGTAGTAGTTCCTGCTCGAACTTGAGTAATTGGAACTGATTGTTTACAATTCAGTGGCTGCTTTTGAGATGGAAATTTCAGTGCTGGGGACTTCTACTTGAAGAAGAAAAGAAATTTTAGGTTCCATCTTTAGTTTTTGGGCATCTGTCTCCTTCCTCTTAAGAGTGCACCGTAATGTTTTTGCCGTTTAATACTTCTCTTCCACCACTTTTATTCCATAGTCAGAGTTTCACTTAAGAGTCCCTCCAGCTGTGCTCTGAAACAGAGTTCCGTGTTTTCCTCTGGAAAAATAGGCTGTGTTTATTCTGGACGTATCATTCCTGCTGTATATTACACCTTTTGGTAGTCAGTAAGCTGTTCTTAAACGTAAGTGTAACAAAACTTTCTGTAAATGGATTAATAATTTGCTTTTTGTGGTGTGTTTAGCCCTGGATTAATAGTATTGAATCCCACCTCTTCCCCCTTCATAAAGCTTTGCTCTGTCAATTCTCAGGAAAGACATAATGATGAGTCAAAACATTCAGGATTGTGCAGCTTGAAAATGTACATATTGATAGCACACTGCTGAAGTTTAACAAATCACACAGATTCTGCATTTTTATCGTTTTCAGGCTTCCTGTACATTTTTGGCAGGATTTTGCCATACAAAACTTGAATGCTAATATGAGATGTCAGCTACTGCACTGGTCTAGTAACTGCAAGTGTAGCAGATTTGAGTTGATTTTGCTGACAACTTTGAATCCCAGCTGCTTGCTTCTAGTGATCTTCTAGGATAGCTACAGCAGCAGGTTTCAGCTCCATCAAAAGAGCTGAAGAATCTGGAGGGAGATGCAGTTTAGCAAAGAAATCTTCATTGTACTTGGTACTTTGTCTTAGGAGAGGTTGGAGTAGGCATCAAACTCTGTTTACTGTGACAGTGACATGTGCAGTGTGAGAGTCTGGCTAAGCACTTTCCCCACAGACAGTGTACATCATTGCGGAATTATAGAATGGTTTGGGTTGGAATGAACCTTAAAAATAATCGTTTCAACCCCCTGCCATGGGCAGGGATGCCTTCCACTAGACCAGCTTACTCAGAGCCCCATCCAGTCTGGCCTTGAAAACCTCTGTAATAAAACTCAATATATTTTTGTTGCTTCTATGGATTTCGTAGTGTTACAAGCCTTGACTTTTCTTGTCCTTGCTACCTGGATGTAGGTGGTACACTGAGTGTTTTCAAGTGAATTGGTGACACTCATCTCTGGGTCCTGGAAAGCACTCCTTCCTCAGCTGTGGGCTGATAGTGCACCAGACTTGGTGTGGCTGAAGCCATGGTGTGCTTCTCTGTTTAATTGGGGTTTTCTTTGTGCATAGGCCTTAGGGATTGATCAGGAGGCTGAAGATGCGATTTTAAATGATGACTGTATATCCTTGTAACCAGATTAGGCTCTAAACTGAGAGTAAACCCAAGCCAGTCAGTCATACCCATTAATCCGCAGGGGGTTTAGAGCAGATAATACCTTAATGTTCCCCATGATTTTATAGTTACTTGTAGATATGACTGTTAACTGTGGTATATACTTCTAAGTTATTAAGATTTTATCATGGGCTAAATGAACATTTTAAGACTCAAAGCAGTTTCTGCATTTTTTGCTGAAGGAAATCCATGGAAAGTGAATTAAAACTTTATAGGTACTGAGAAATTCTAGTTTTCACAAATGAACCATTTTTTCAATACTTAGCCTCTCAAACAGGATTGTGGCATAAAGACCTGCACAGTAATTGAAAATATTTATAAAATCTAAATAGTTTTGTGTTTTCCTGAGAATGCTGTGCTTGTGGGACAGCAAGGGGATAGCAGCATTGGCATTTTGCTTTTCACTGCCTGCCCTCCCTGGTTTGCCAACCCTGTAATGTTTAATTACTTTGGCAAATTCCAGATTTGGCGGTGGTCTAAAAGGACATTAAGTTCCTGTACGTTTTGTGAAGATACATGACAGGACAGAATGGCATCCTGCTAATATCTGGAGCCCATGATTTGAACTCAGCCCTGTTAGACTGCAGAGGATTCTTGTAGGGCTTCACTGGGAGACAGCTGTATGAAATAATTGGTGTATACATATATTTGTGTGTATGTAAAGTGGACATCTAAGTGTGGATACATGAAAATCTGTCCTGAACACACTAGCATGCCGAAAAAATATTGAATAAGTGCAGAGGAATTCTTTTTTTTTTTCTCAGAAGGTATGACAATAGAGGCAGTTCTTCCTTCTAACGTACATTCTGGCAGTCGGGAGGCCATTGTGTCATGCTTTATGCAAAAGTGTGAAGAAAATCATATTGTTTTCTGGCCCCGTATTGGTGCGGTGTTCTTTGTAATTATGCTCTCCTAATAGTGAAGATCAGTTTTTGCAAGTGTGTCAGTTGTCATGTTGGGGATGTTAAATTGGAAGACAACGCATAATTTTTTGTGTATTTGAGAGGTTTTGCTAACATTAGTTCTCCAAAGAAAGAGAAAAGAGAGCAGAGCTGAAACTTCTTCCTTCCCGCCTCCTTTTTTTCTTTCTGTTTAACTAGAGGTTGTAAGAATACATAAAGTAACTGCTTGTGATCAGAGGAGAAACTAGCAATTTTCATCAAGATTTTAATATTAGATATTTCTGGAGTTCTTACTATCTTTGCTTGGACAGCATACAGGTTATTTAGAATATTGCAGAAACAATCTGTCAGCAGCAAGAAGCTGTCTGAAGCACAGTAAAAGCCATTTGAAACACAAACGATAGGTGCTATTGGACAGGCTTATGTAGCAGCCTCTGTGATGACTTGTCACATAGAAATTTAGTGTTTGTCTCTGGCTGAGGGCCAGCATGTAAATCCACTTCAGGCTGATGGCAAATTAATGATAATCTGAAAATTGTAATCGGTCATTCAAGCCTTTTATGAGTCATTCTTTGGAACAAAGAATTCACTTGGGGAGTGTGTGTCAAGTAATCGGGTTTTTACCGGCCTGCCCTCCTGCCCTGCAGAGGAGTTTATGTAATGTGGGGATACAGGTGTTTGAGACTTGCTTGAAATAAACAAAGAGCTATGTTGCTGGAAGATAGCTGCTTCCTATTGGAATAATATTTTTATTAATAACATTANCCCAAGTTTGGTATCTATAATGTAAGAAAAGCAGGTGATTTTTATGTCAGTTTTACCAGATGTATGTGTGTTTATAGTCACATAAGAAGTAAACAGAATATATGTGTTTATTTATCTTTTGATGAATTTATTTCAGTTGTTGTAGTGCTGATACTTGTTTTCAGTATGTGGCAGAACCAGTTTTTTGGCATTTCTTATGACACTTGTAACATTTTGTGTTTCTTTTTAAAAGGCAGAAGTTTTTAATATGGTTTGTTGTGTTCAGTGATAAGGGAATTTGAGATCAGGTTTGAAAAGAAGATATTTTGTACCATTCCCCTTCTTGGTATCTCCAAACCCTTAAAACATTACATTACTTCCTTGATTTTACAAGCCAAATATTTATTTCTTGGAAATCAATACAGGTGGCTTTGTTTAGCATCCGTTGCTGCATAGTCTCATTCTTCTTTGATTAATGCATCAAACACTTTGCCTGGAAATGAAAGTGAAGTTGTGCTGCAGTTTAATTATATATTATCTCTTTCTGGATTGCTTGATAAGTGTTTAATTAAGTATGTCTGGAGTATTTCAAGCTAGTGTCTAATAAAATGTAGTTGCGCTGAAAACATTTCATTTGCTAGCTCGCAAGGCCAAGTGGGTCAGTAACCCAGACTTTGTGTCTGCTCCCTCTGTGTTGCAGTTCTGCTACAGCTGGCAAGTGATGCTTTACCAAAGGATGCAGCCTTGTCTCTTGCCTATCTACTTGCACTGCCACAGGTACGTTGATAGGAGCTTTGTATGTTTTTGCCAGGAAAGACTATTCATAGCATTTCAGGATTCCATTAGAAAATTCCATTACCTTAAGATTTTAAGATCTTAAGTATTTGAATTCATTTTAATACACATTTTTAGAGATTAAGCTGGTGCATATTAAGGAAACTGAAAAAATGCCATTGGACAGTCCGTTGAGCTTGGCACTGGTGAAAAGGCACATTTTCTTACTTAAAATAGAAGTTGGGCCACAAGACTGACAATTCTAACGTAACTCAGAAATGTGGATAATAACCTTGTGGTATAGAAGCAGCAGTAGTGTAGTTGGAAAAACATTTTGGTTAACTGTTTGTGCAAGGGGGAAAAAATCCACCATAATGTAGAATTGCCTTTATGTATGGAGGTTACTGATTTACTTCTGTGCCAGAAAAACATAGTCAGAGCTATTTCTAAATGACAGCAAGTAGCTTTTTAGAAAGTTTCTGTGCTTGATGTTGTATGCTTGCTAATTCTTTCATGTAAATTAATGCTCTCTTTCTTCTAGGTGGTAGATGCCAACAAATGCTTTGAGAAGCAATTACATTCTTCGTTATCTCTCCAGCTGGCAAGTTATTACTATAGCCTGCAGATCTATGCTCGTTTGGCACCATGTTTCAAGGACAAATGCCACCCTCTCTACAGGGTTTGTACTCTCTTCTTTTTAAAGCCACATTTATTAATGTTCAGCATAAAAGCTATTCTAAAAAGCAAGTACATGAGTTAAGCCTGTTAAAGAGCTGATCTGACTTACACTGTGAGCAGCCTGTTGGGTTACACATAATTATTCTTCTACAGTGCTTAAACAAACAAGTACTTCACAATTTGTGGAAGAGTTTTTGAAGCACATTATCAAGTGTCATTTTTAGGTAACAGCACTATCAGTCTTCAAAGTAGCTTATGAGCACTGAGCAGTAATGAGTATAGCCTGTGCTGTTACCTTGCAATGCTGTGTACAAGGCAATCTGGTACTTCCAAGGAAAAGTGAAGAGTCTGTTTCAACAAGAACAGTGTTTTTCAGAAAGTTTCCATAGCCTCCCTTAGGGTGTGTTGGATTGTATTTTAGTTTACATATGGTGTTTTGAAAATTCATCCTCATTCATTGAGGAATTTTTTAATATCCTTTGACAAGTTTCTGCTTTTGGAATGGTACTACTTTGCCCATTCTCCATTGCCAGTGGTTGAAGCAGTTTCATGGTGAAGTCCATACTAAATGGAAGAAGTGCAAAAGTTCAATGAGGCACTAGTTGCCATTCTTACTGAGGTACCTGCATAAAAACTCTTGTTTGCTCCAAGAGAGCCTTTCTGAATTTATACCAATTCTTTCTTCCTCCTGTGCAGAAGCTCTCTGGACTTGTTTGGGTTTCAGCCTGTCTCTCAGCTGTAGCTAAAGGAACAGTTCTGGTCACAAGTTTTCTGAAAATGAAGTAATCACCACTGTGGCATGGGAGAATTGGTTTTCTCCGTGTTAAGAATGACTCCTGATTTACAGCAGAATGCCTGTTTTGATATTCGCCCAATTCTGCAATTAGGAAGCCTTTCATGTTCCTGCTGAGATGTTCATTTTACTGTCTTCTGCTTAGATGCTAAAGGAGAACGTAGCCCACAACTGTGGGGCTTGCAAAATATGTTGGTTGTGAAGAATTAATTCATGTTTGTTAAAAAGGTTTCTTTGAGCCTGCTGCAAGACAACTTTGATTAAAAAAAGTTTGCAGGTTTTTGTAGGGTTTTTTTTCGTACTTTAGCTTTTTAAAACAGTCCTATTTTACGGGAAGAGCTAAGAAGCCTTTGGAAAGTGTAAGTTATAAGAATGAGGACAGAGATGTTAGATTGAACAGTTTGTACTCCCATTGCCATTTGATAAGCAAAGCCTTGTCGAGGGCACCATGCAGTTAATCTCTCAACTAATTTGATCTTTGGCTAATCTTTAGTTCCATCTTGGTAAAATGCTGCATGTGACTGTGATAAACACTGGAATCTAAGTTGTCTGCTAGAAATAGTAGGTTCTGTGTTTAAGCTACTCTTAAGCAATAGCTTTTGAAAACAATTGTCTAAGTGAAGAATAGTATTATATAAGTGTAGAGTACACCAAAAAAACAGGGAAAAAACCCACCAAAACTGGCCTGGATGCCAGTAAGAAAACAACACAGGCAAATACTAATTTATAATTCCAAGAGTTGCTAATTCCAAGAGTATTGAGAAAGGAATGTCAGTGAAGTAGAAAAGAAAAAATAGAAACAGATACTTTTGACCAAAATAAAGACACTTATTTTTTTCTGAAAAACCCTAACCAAAAAACCTAAACACTAGACTTAAATGCCTAATTTATACTGTGAAACAGACATTTGTTTAAATTTACATCTTAGATGCTGGTAGTAAAGAAGGAGTTCGCCTGCAAGTTGGTTTCATCAATGCCATTCTAGTTTCTGTCCATGGGAATAGATCTAGCCATGGGTTTGGGCGGGGAGGGGGGTGTTTCTTAAGAGTTCTGTAGAAGGAAAATAAAATTGATCTCACACTATTATCAACATGTTACACTCAGCTGGAGATGTCATTCCATATCCCTCATTCTTATTCTTTACATGGTCAGTAATAATGTAAATCTGGCACTTCAGCTACATGCTCAGGAGGTGAATGCTGAAGATCATAGAGCATTTATTTCTGTCTACTAGCATCTGAGTCACAGTAGCTGTGATTTTTCTAGCCCAGTGAATCAAGTATACTGTTGGAAAACTGTCTGAATTTAAAGGAAACTATGTAGAAGCATGGAAAAGTCTACACATCCTGTGTTTCTCATTTTAAAATGTCATTGTTTGAAAAGAGTTCATGAGTACTTCTGGCAGAGCAGGAGAAATGCTGATAGAATGGAAATGACAGCATAATGTTACAAGGATAATAGGGACTGGGAGGAGAGCTCCTCTTCCATTGGCTAGGACTGTCTTTCAAGACTTGCTAGTTAGTCAAGAAAGATATTTTGAAGGAATGATTGGGTCTGTTGCATGGAGGCTTGTGTCTTTTTTTTGTTTGTTTTAATTGTGATGTGAAATACTGACAGCTAATATCTATGCATCAAACCATAGTCATAAATTGTCTGAAATTCTCACTATCATTTTTGTACCGTTGATGCCCGAAAGGCAATCATCTTGATACTTTCAGTTTTTGGTGAAGATACTCCTTTGCTTTAAGGACAAACAAAGGGGTTTCGCTGTTAAGTATTGCTTTAATTTCGTGTCCAAGACAGTTTCAAATTTTAGTTGTTATGATAACATAAACATAACAGAGTTGAGGGCATCTGAGCTATATTACTTTCTTGTCCTGAGGAATATGTTAAAGGAGCTCTCCAACCTAAGAAAAGAGCAGATAAAGGTCAGAAGAATAGAACAAAATTTCCAGAAATGGACTGTGTATAGAATGTACTGGTACGACAAGACTAATTACCCTTTGAGGACCTATATTTATTTTTGATTTAGGTCTGTAACAGGATGGGATTGACTTTCATTGCAGCCCCTGTGGTGCAGTGCTTTTGCATTTGTGGCTAGAAGGGCTGGTAACATGCCTGTTTCAGCTGTTGCTGAACCTTGCTTGCACAGCATCAAGGCTGTTGCCCCACTGCGACTCTGATACACCTCTCAGTAATTCCTAATCTTGATGAACAAGAGGAAAAGCTGTACCACTGACCAAGAAACTTGCTGGGTAATTCTTGTTGTTAGCAGCTTATCTCCTCATTTGTCCAATCCTGGTGATCTGATAATTGACCATAATAAGTAGTTTACTCTAGAAGGGAGTGAAAAGGCTTAATTATCCTGAGGTTAATTAGTATGTTATGTTCCTGTCCTCATGCTAATACTCTTGCTGAGGTGTTTCTGTTGTTTTGAAAAGGATTGTTTTACTGACTTTAGCTGAGGGGGCAAGCTTTTTCTTGGAGCATCAAACAACAGGTACAACAAACACAGCTAAGATGCAGAGAGGAACAGGAATTTTTGCACTTAATAGCAGATGAGGAAGGTTGCTGTTAGCAGAAATTTCTTAGTTTTTTGTTTTCTTCCCTTATATGTTACTATTAATTCAAGAAGATGTGTTTGATTAGTGTCCTTTTGTGCATTGCAACTGACAATATGTTGAACTGGTCAGCTCAGAAATTCTCCTTAGGGATGCTTCTCCTGCTGTGGCCTGGAATTGGTGAAGNGTATATATATTTAGCTACTATATGACAGGGTACATTTATGCAGTGAGCTTGTGCGCTGTGCACCTAATCTGCTTCCCTTTCCTGTTGCTTGCTGCTTTGGAAAGCCTCTATCAACATCTCTAAGAGGCAGAATTAGGTCAAAAGAGGAGTTCTTTGAACTTGGGATGGAATGTGTAGAAATTTCTGTTGGTCATCAGGATTTCATTCTTCCAGCTTAATCTGGCTCCCAAGATGGTTCTGTTGCTTGTTTGTATTAGGTTGGTATAAATTATAAATACGAATCCAGAGAAGTAAAACTCCCAGCCATGGTCCATATGCTATGGGTTTATGTAATATTCCAAATACAGGATGTTGAAAATAAAGACTTAATTTGAAATGGAAATAGATATTATATAAGAAGGCTGCATACAGGAAAAAGGGGGGAGGCAGATCTGATGCATCTGATAACAGATGTATTACCCATACTACATGAGGTCTTAATGACTTTTACCTGGCACTCTAGTGCAGCTAAAGTTTGAGTCTCTACACATGAGGTAATCTCTAAATCTCTAATTGGAATGCTTATTAAATGGTCACATATTGGTTTGCATATCCTGTCACATGTTTTACATCATGTATATAACTTACATGCAAAACTGACAAACTGTGTCAGGCAGTCTCGTTTCATTTTGTCTGACCATTCCAATCATAAATACAATGGCTAGCACTAAGGCTGCTGTAGATGGTAAAACTGTAGTGTTCTATATTTTTGGCCTATGATGGACTTAAAACTTGGGGTTTTTTTAAGTCCTGATTCAATACTCATCTCCAGCCCCTCTTTCTGTTTTGTTTGTGATGCTGAAAAGTAGCAAGTTTCATTTGGCAGTGTAATTTTTCCCTGTTGTTTCATTGTTGGAAATTTCTGTTGTATATTCTGCATTGAGATCAAGTGTCTTTGCTGGTCTTTGGGTTGCTCCACTTCTCTTTCATGCTGCTGTTTTGTCTAATACTTCTTATTGTTTTATATCCTACACTGCTTGCTTATCCATGTTCAGGTACTGGTACTCATTAACACTTGGCAGGTGAATCTATTTAATTTGATGTATGCTTCTGTTTTCAAGTCCACTGTGTACCTGGTAGTTAGAAAAGCAAAACTGGGAGAGATGAGTGTATAATTCCTTGAATTTAAGTTGCACTCTTCATTCTCCCATTGGTGTTCCTTCATGTGTGTAGAGTCTGTGATGGAGAGGAGAACCAGGGAAAATGGGGGCAGTGTCAGAAGGCACTGTGAATGAGACTACCGGGCAGACTAACAGCTGAGCTGGGGAGAATTCAAAGACCCTGCTATCATCAGAATCCTTCTCTATATCATCCGTAATGGTTCTGAATAAAAGTGGAAAAGTGGACTCAAAAAGTGCCTCTGCAGGACTTGCTGTTGACTCTTCCCTCTCTGAAAAGTGATCTCCAAGCTTCTACGTCTTGTTTCAGCAGATTTCAGTTAGTGAAAGGACAGTTCTTTCAGTCCATTAATAACTTAAGTTTTGTGGCTGGACTTTGGGTGAAAACTTGTGAAAGTATTTTGCAAGACTTCTGTGTATTTGATTCCCTTTGTGTGCACTTTGATACCCTCATAGCCCTCCAGCCAGTGAACAGAGGCCGTGGTGATCTTTTCCTACCAATCTCTTAATGCCCAGTGGTCTATTTGTTGTATAGTCTGCCATCTTACTGGGGCTGGACATTTGACCTGCTGGGCTACAATCCCTATGAAGATCTCTTTTACGTCCTATTATTTTCAGCTGGAACTTGCACTCTGGCACGTTATTTTTAAAAATGTTTGTTGATGCACCTTGGTCTGCCATTTAATATAATTTCACACTTGTGTTCCTTCAGAACTGAGAGATGAATGCCAGCTGGTCATGCTGTGCGAGCGCATAGCTGACACCTTCCAGATTCATCTAACTCACATGGCTCCTCTGAGCTCTCTCCCCCACCTTCAGCAGTGAGGACTGACAGATCTCATGATTTCTGCTGCTGTGGACTTACCCAGGGACTGCTCCTTCCACTCCTTTTCTCCATGGGATCCTGCCACTTCTCTAGCTGGCTTCCTGATTTTAAGCATTTTTCAGAACTTCTTCTGTCAGCTTTACTGTTCTTTATAAAACACATTCTAGGTGCTTAGAAAAGCACTTCTGAATTTCCTTTCTAACTTGTCATATTTTGTGAGTTTTCCTCATTAATATGCTTATTGCTCAGTGATGTCTCAACACATAATCCCACATTTTCTGAATGAGTGAATATCTAAGCTAACATAAATGGAGAGCTCATTAAACTGTGATGTGTCCAATGGCTTAAAGCTCAAGTGAGCTCTCATGACCTACCAGCCATTGTGATTGGTTTTGAACATCTTCTGATATGATCCCTGAAAAACTAATCCAGCAGTTAGGGACATTGCCGCCAGATTGTGGCAAAGTAGATTCTTTTGGTTGCAATGTGTTTTGATATAGATACGCCAGTGTTTCACAGATCTTCATCTTTCCTTTGTTAAGCACACATGACAAAGTATTGCCATTCTTAGTTGGGACTAAATAATATTTAGGTGACTCAGAAAAATCCTATTGTTAAACAGTTGTTGGGTGCTGCCCCCATCCCCTTGTTTCATTTCCTTAAGATAAAGTCTGTTTATGAAATGAGATGCTTACAGTCTTGCTTATTTCTGTTTCTCAAGGGTTATATGAGGTATTCTGTCAAATCTTACTTCTGAAAGCAGAGCAAATGTTGTTCTTTAGACAGCTGTACAGAAATCTTCTTTTAGAAAAGAGGATCTTCAAACTAGCGTTTCATTTAAGGAGAGGGTTGAGGTTTAGCTTGCCCATGTTTCTCTGGAGACATAGTTGTGATTTTTCATGTACGAGAGAGAGCTGCTATAAGTGCTAATGCTTCTTCTTGTGAAGGGTTTTGTGCCTCTCTGGGAAGCCGTACAAAGGTGACCAACAGCTTTTTGAAGCAGTCTTACCCTAGTCAAGTGGCTTTATCTTCTCTTCTACATTCCTTTTCCAAGCTTCTGTAACTGTTTTCTCCAGTCAGTGAGCATCATGGATTTTGCTGGCAGCCTGCTTGAAATTTGTTAATCATCTAATATATAAAGAACATTTTATCAAAATTTATTCATCTGAGTTGGCAGTATAGGTTACTTTTCAACTGCTGAATTTCCATTAAGTGAGGGGGTAGGATACTCCATCCCTTTTGTTCAGTTTTTTGACTCCTTGCTTTGGTTGTTTGAGTTAGGTGGGTTATATTGGTTGGTTCGTTTTATTTTTTTTTTTTTTTTTTGCATCTTGGAGAATTGAGGCTAAATGCTAGATTTTAAATGCTAGCTGCTGTATTTAGCTGAGGAAGCTACTGATGAAAAAATACATCCCAATAACGTAAGGTGGCCGCTGAGAAACCTGTACTTCTTAGAAGTGCTATCAGTGCTCTTGGGTTAGGATGAAAAATATCTGACTTCTGACATTTTAATAGCTTTCAAGGAAGAGGAAGTTAAATGTTTTTGTAGTTCATGGTATATCTACTTTTCAACCTTTAATTTAATAAGGTGTAGAAATATTTGCATGTATCCAGGCAAGTAACTGTACAAATTAAAAAGAAACAGTATTGTTCTTAAACTGAAATTGCAAAATACTGCAGTAAAATTTTACAGGAAGAGTGTATGCTTGTCCCAAAATCTGTATATGACTACAGTTGCTACCATATAGGTCAACATCAAAGACATATTCTGAAAGAATAACCAATCACATCATCTACTCAAAAGGAAAGCACAATGTTGTTTTTTTTTTTTATTTTAGACAAAAGGGAGATAGGCAGAAGGTTAGGATAATTACCAAAAATATGGCAGTTATTTACTGAGTGTAATGCTGGCTGCAAATGGGAAATGAATTATATGCTGTGAATTTAGTAGGCACTTCACTCAAAACCATGTAGTAATTTTCTACATTCAGAGATGTTCTTTCCGTTGACACTTGAACCTTTTATATATCATGTGTTATTTTCACTAAAAGAGCTGTCAGATGAAATGATGAGATTTTTCTACCTAAACCTGACCTATCAATCAGAAAATCTGTAAGAGAACACAAGGTAAAAAAAACCAAAAAAACCCCAAAAAAACAGGCTATGAAAACATTTACTCTTGGGTCAAAATATTCCTCTTTCTTGTTGGAATAGCTAATAGAAATCAAAGCAAAAAGTATTTCTCTGAAAAGAAACTCAATATGAGCCAGTGACACTTGCTCACAGCTGAGAAAGCCAGTTGTGTCCTGGGCTGCATCAAAAGCAGTGTGGGCAGCAGGGCAAGGAGGTGATTCTGTCCCTTCATCCTTGTGGGACCCTACCTGCAGTGCTGCATCCAGCCCTGGCGCCCACAACCTCAGAATGGACATGGACCTGTTGAAACCGGTCCAGAGGAGGCGACAGAGATGCTCAGAGGGCTGGAGCACCTCTCTTTCAAGCAAAGTCTGAGAGGATTGAAGTTGTTCAGCCTGAAGAGTAGGATCTGGAGAGACCTCATAGCACCTTCCAGTACCTGAAGAGTCTACAGAAGATCTGGAGAGGAACTTTTTACAAGGGCATGTAGTGACCAGACAAGGGAGAATGGCTTTGAACTGAAAGATGGCAGGTTTAGATCAGGTTTAAACTGAAAGAGGGGTGGTTTAGATTAGGTATGAGGAAGAAATTCTTCGGTGTGAGGGGGGTGAGGCACTGGAACAGGTTGCCTGGAAAAGCTGTGGATGTCCCATCCCTGGAAGTGTTCAGAGCCAGTTTGGATGGGGCTCTGAGCAACCTGGTTTAGTTTAAGTTGTCCCTGCCCATGGCAGGGGGCTTGGAACAAGATGATCTCTAAGGGCCCTTCCAACCCAAATCATTCTGCGATTCTGTGAAAACAGAGCACTAGAGCAATTTGTTCTCCACAAGCACAGGTCACTTAACATAACTATAAAAACAACTTCCTGGACAACATTTCCAATTACTTTTGTCTAATTACTGATCAGCAGCCTCTTGCATTTTTGTTTGGTTTTCTAGTTTTTGGGGGGGGTGGGTGAGGGTTTGTTGTTTGTTTTGTTTTTTAATTCCTGCAGCAGTGCTGTGATCCAGGAGTGTTGTGTTTGTTTTTTTTTTTTTAATACAGTCATACATCTGGAATGAAACCTTAAAACATTCAGTCCTTGGAAAAAAAAGACATCTGCATGAAATCTATGGTAAAGGTAGGAAGAGAGGCTAGGGAATTTTAAGTCCACAGCTGCATTCCTGGATCTACATGATCCAGATATACATCTTTTAGTACAGTAGGAAATATCTTGTTTGCAGTACCATGTACCATACTGTGGTCAGAAGCATTTTTTAAGAGTGTGGGCAGGCTTTAAAACCATTATACTTAAATATAGCTGAGACATTAGGATATATTACAAAATCTTCTGATAGATGATTTAAGATTTTAAATCTGAAACAGAATATTGTTTTAATCTCTGTGTAAGATTTACAGGTTTAATAATAGAGGTGAGATGAGCAATAGATTCTCTAGTTTGTACAACTTGATCCTGATGAATCTCGTAGCTTTTTTTATATTGATCTGGTGTGGTTTCACTGGTGAGTGATGAGGTCTGCTGCTTCCTGTACCCATTTAAAAATGATCGTGAAAGCTGATCCTGAACCAAACTTTTGTCGCACAATGCATGTAGCTGCAGCAGTGAAAGGACAATAATGTTGAGATATCCTTGCAGCTGAGTGATGTGACAGTAAAAGTTTATTTCTGAGATGTTCTGGTCTTCCATTTTAGCCATACATTTTATGTTCTGCTGTGGGCAGATCAGATGTGAAACAGCTGTGATATGGAAGCTTGGCCACCTCAAATTCATGTGGTGCTGTATCTAAGTACGCTTGATTCACAGCATGACAAAAGTCTAAGTTGAAGACAAGTGTCATTAATTTAATTAATGAAAAGCTGTCCTGTGGAGACATGGAGTATATTTCTTGAGTGAACAGGCACGTTCAGGATTTTACTTCTTAAGTGAACTATGTCATTCCTGTAAATCTTTTTCCTGCTTCAGTATATGAGGAAAATTACTGTCCTATGTGCTTCACTTCATTCTTTTTTTCTCACCTTCCCTTCCATCAGATTTGTAGCACATTGAATTGCATGCAGCAGGGACTGTGGCAGTTGCTACAAAGATCAGGCAGAGTTCTCCTTTCTGAAATGTAAATGCCTTCTAGAGGTGTGGTTTGGTTCCCAGCTGCGCTGGTGATGGGCAGCAACTGCAGAGGTAGGGAAATAGGCAAAGTACAACTGTGTCTGCAGCAGGAATGTTACACCCTGCTCCCTGGTCACGCTTGCTCGTATGCTGTCATCTCCTTATTTTGCTAGCCATGAGGATTTTGCTTGGTGTATGTGACTCCCTCTGGAGCATGATTTCTTTCTTAGGATTACTTAAAATGGTGTAAAACAAACCAGATGTTACGGGGATCTGGGCACAAGGGAACGTGTCCTCTGCCTTCCCCTTTGGATTTCTGTGGCTAACCGCAGTGGCAGCTTTTCACCATTTGCCAAAAGATTACAGTTCAGAGGGGAAGAAAGTGCTTTACTACCTCAATCCAGAAAGGTCCGGTGTCAGTTTTGTCTTTGAGGTGATTATAAGTGATTAAGGTGATTGGCCTCTGCTAATCTAAACAGTTTTTCTGGTCAGTTTTTCTGATCGTTTCTGTATTGCAGTCTGTAGATTATTTACATTAAAAACAGAATCAAAATAATAATATATTCTTTAAGAACAATTGGATGGGTTCTTGGTCTTAAAGGAAGTAAGCAAGCCAAATAGCCTTACAGGGATCTAATGTCAGTGGTGAAGAATGAAGACATTCCAAGATCAAAATCTCCTATTCCCTTTTAACACTGGTGTTGCTTTTATACTGTCACAGTGGTACGCATATTGAGGGGCTTCACCGATGTCACTTACAGAGAGTGGTCAAAAAAGAACTGCTTGAAAACATTTGCTCAGGTGGACCCTGAATCCCTTCTGAGGCTTATTGGTAATGACCGGTGGGGCAATAGGGATAGAAACCTGACCTGTGTTGAGTAAATCACATAGAAGTGTGTGACAATCACATCTAAGTATGCTGAGTAAATCACATCTAAGTGTGTGACATTAGAAACCTGACCTGTGCTGAGTAAATCACATCTAAGTGTGTGACATATAGCTTAATGCTAAAGTAATGTGTGCTTTTTCTTTTCTCTCCAGTTTGTTTGGTTTTTTTTCTTAATTCCTAAGTAAGGCCTTTGTCAGCACAAATACAGTGTTAGCTCAAGAGAGGAGCAAAATGCATTTGCAGGGGGTTCCTGAGGGATTTCCTCTGGCAATGCTAGGGAGGCTTCTGAGTTCACCATGTAGTACATTTGGGTCAGCTCTTGTGGCTTCTCTGGAAACTTACCCTATGTTTACAATGTATGCAAGTAAAATGCCCTTCCTGCATGATCATAGGAGAGAAAGCTTTTTTCAAATGTCTGTCTAGAAGTGGTGGAGGAGATTATCCGGCAAATTGCAGAGTTGGACACCTAAGCACAATTTCTGACTTGCCAAAGGACTCTGAAAAACCAACAGACAGAATTATGTAGTAGCTGTTTGGGAGTGATTGGTGTGGTTTTTGACAGGTGATGTTAGAAAGGGAACAAGTTGAATATGGCATCTTATGAATCTTGTCCAGATTAATTTGTATTTACACAAATTGCTGTCTGTTACAATTTGAAGAAAGTCCAAGAATTTATAAACTCTGTGAGTGCTGCAGTAAGATTCAGACTTGACTGATTTTGCTGATTTTCTTCATGGCCAGGTACTGTTACTAGCTAGTTGTTACGGTTTTTTTCAATTAAAATTTGTTAAAACATTTTTTGAAAACTGGTGATACAGTTGTAATGATTTTTCTCTCTTACTGTTCATAAGAATAAAGCATCATGTCTAATTGAATTAGGTATCTAATGGATGTAGAAATAGTTTTGCTTTTCTTCTAAAAGATATATATTATTAAAAATGTAAAGATGTAAAAAATGAATACATAAAATTCTGAAATACAAGTTCGATGTATCTTGATACCAAATAGAAGACTGTGAGATTTCTCTAAACTAATTGTGGATTCATATGCTATGATAGTTTGGGCCATAGGTTTTTTAAGAGATAAGAGGATAACACTTGATTAAAAGATTTCTGGTGGTGAAGAAAATAAGACAGTCTTTGGCAACTGCTTGCAGGAAAAAGACTTCAGTTGTGTTTTCTTAACCTACATGTATAATTCTTCTAGATGGAAGAGTTTGCGCTTTATTTTGCCATATATATGTGTGGTTATATATACATGGCTATTTACATAGCGTATGATTCTTTTATTCTAAATTTGACATTAGTAAGTCCAATAGACTTCAAGATGTTATTTCCAAATAAGGTCCTTGGGACCATAAACAGGCAGCATGGAAGATTACACACAGGTACTTTTACAGAAATATAACAAATGGGGCCATAATGGAGCGAGGGGAAACCTAACAAAGGAGAGCAAATCTATTCCCGTAGGTTGTCAGAGAAACCTGCATTGCTCAGTGGACTGGAGGTTATAGGCAGTTAGGTTAAACGTGTTTCCTTGTCTTGCTCGGACTTTCCCTGTCTCCGTACGGTTTTCTAGTGTATCATATAGAATGAGATACCAGGGTACATAATAAGTTGTGGGTGGGTTTCCAGCTGATAGAATTGTATTGTAGAGGCACTGCTCTGCTTGCCTGTCTCTTTTTGTGAGGTTTTATTATTCGAGTACCAATCTCCTAAGCAGCCTTGAAAGAAGTACTGCTGTTGTTTATAAAATCAATGAGTTTGCAATATTTGGAAGGCTTCAGAAGTCTATAGTGGAGAGGAAAAAGGATGCCCTGTAGCATTTAATGTGACTTGGTGAGCAGCTTGTCCATTAGGACTTGAAAAAAAATCAATATAGAATGACCAGCAAGTCACAGAAAAAATAAAGCACGCCTCAAGGTTTAAACTTTTGGTGCGTGTTTTACCCAGCTGTGCACTCTAGTCAATGTTCACAAGTTTATGTGAAGAAATACCTTCTAATGTAGCAGAATAAATCTGTAGTAAAAAACCCAAGTATATTGCTCTGGTACACTCAACATTTTTGAGATCACAGCAGTTACAGCAGCTGTTTCTCTTTGGAAATATTTTAACTACACTGGCATCCGGAGGTATTTTTTGATTACACTTTTGGAGTTACTCCATCATCAGTGGATGCCACACAGAAGTCACAGTGCATTTTTTTGGTATTGAGCTGCTGGTGTCCTCATTTTTCATGAAATAGAGAAATCAAGGTATCAAGTATGCCAAGTGTTTACATATTACACAGAGCTCTGTTGAAGTGGAGGTGCCTAGACATAGCCACTGTCCAGATCTTGAGATAATTTGGAACATTCCACAGTACCTGCATTCATTTTTCATGCTTTGTGTTCTAAATTGTTGCTTTGCTATGAGGGTTTTTGACTACAGAAATTAATGGTTTATAAGAGATGCACTTGGTGTGTAATTTTTAATGCAGAAAAATAAGTTCTATTTGTGATTAAGGTATTCTGAAAACTGAGGTTGCTGTAGTCCATGTATGATTGGTATTTAATTCTTTGAAGATTCAGGGTGTAGGCAATGCCTCAAGTAATTTATGGATCCTCCAATACTTCTTTGATAGTACTAGTGCCCAACACTTAAAAGCTATTCCTCTCTTCAGTTCTGTACAAGAGAAATATCAGAAATTCAGTAACTTTTCTTTTACTTCAGTGTTTGACCAATCGGTTGCCTAGTTCAATGTAAATAAAAATGAGGAATTTAAAAACAAATAAATTCAGTCATACTGAAGCATTTGTTGCTATTAATTTGGTGAGGTTTGTTTGTGGTTTTTTAATATTTGTGTCATGTGGAGTAGTATTAAACATTCCAAAAGGATAAATTATAATACCAGAGCAAATGGGCCTTACAGAAAATTTAAAATTTTGTTTACTTAAAATTTCTCAGAAATGGAAACAAATCTCCTGGTTCTGAACACAGGGATCAATTATATATTGATAATTTTTTGTCCAGAATTAACAGGGATTTTTTTTTAGTTTGTTGTCAATTATTTTTGCAGGCTGATCCAGAAGAGTTGATTCAGATGGTCACAAAGCATGTTACTCAGTATGCCCATGCAGACTGGCCTGAAGAAATCACCACTTTGATAAATCAGCTGCACTACTACAATGAAAGACTGCTGGACTTCACTCAAGCTCAGACTCTGCAAGGACTTGGCAAAGGAGTGGACGTGCAGAGATTTACAGCGGATGCACAGTACAAGAGAGAAACAATACTAGGATTGGCAGAGTAAGTAATATGCATTAGGTTTGTTTTTTGTATTATAGAATGGAATAGCTTTAATCTTTAAATTAGGAGAGTAAATTGAAAGTAGTGCTGACCTTTAGAGAGATAATTTACTTGCTTTAGAGATTTACACTGTAATGCTGCTACAGTTGGAGTATTTTCTATGTAACTGCCTACTTAAATGAAATGTTGTTCAAATAAGTGGATCTATAATTGAATCCATAACTCTTCATTTACTAACTGTTAGTAATAAAGTTAATCAGGGATTAATGAAGGCAGAGCATAGGTGAAGGTTTGGTCTCTTCTTTCATCTCCTGTAAATCTGCCCTAGCAATCTGTTAGGGTATGCCCGTGCATCAAAGTTCGGAATGAGCTATAGTAACAAAAAAAGTTGGTAGACTGTATTTTATTCTTCATAATTTAGTTAGAACTGCTGTATATCACTATATTTTTTCCCTGTAGTCATTTGGAAGTACTTCACCACATATGTTCTGATATTTAGCATGCTTTTATCTCACCTCTCAGAAATCCATAATAGAAAAAAGTTAACGATACAGGACAGTACTCTTCCTTTTAAAAATACTTTTCATTAATATCTGCATGCAGGTACTTCAAGTTGTGAATAAGTAATGAATATGACTTACGTTTTAGGGATAGTCACAGCTGAATAGTTGAGACTGTTAGAGGAAAGTACTCTGCAATGAGAAGCTTTAAATATAATCTCAGATTTTCATTTGATGTCTGCATAAGGCTTTTGAAGATTATATTGAAATATTTTCAGTTTTCCACGTACTCACAGCTACAGTTCCAATAGAAATTTGCTACTGAACAGAATTGATATACTGAATAAGAGTAGTTTGTATAGGGTCAGGTGTTGAACACTTAAGCTGATGCTTTACTTCTGTGAAATCTGTATCTGCACAGATTTTGTCACTGCATTCATAAAAATAGCTTGTAGTAATTTTTTATGTTTCCATTGGAATTACTTGCTTTGTATATATTGTTATTAAGCATGTCTAGTGTGTCACTGGGTTATATCTTGATGACTACCTACAGAAACTTCAATACAAGTAATCTTCTGTTATTACAGATACTTACTTTGATTCCAGCAAGGTTACTTACATTGTCACCCAAGAGTTCACAGATACTGTCTCTTGTAAAATAAGGTAAATACGAGGGGAAAGTTCCTTACAGTAAGTAGAGGTAAAATCACAATATGAAAAGGTTAGAAGAAGTAAGGTTTCTTAGTATATGAATTAGGGTGGTACTTCCATACTGGGCAGTTGGAAAGGTCCAGTTAATTACTTGTTCAGCTTGCAGCTTCCTTGCTTTAATCATCTCAGTGGAGTCTTAATCTGCATTTTCTAAAGAAAAAGATGCACAAATTCAATGTAATTGTGTAGCATATTTGTTCTGATTTTTTAATTAAGTGCCTCAGTTTTTTAATCATTTATGAACTCCTGTTTGAAGAAACAACACCTGGAAAAGATTGCATCTTATTTACAAACAGCTTTGTACTAGAAGGAGCAATTTGCTATAACTGCCAGCCAGTAGTTTTCTGTTCTTATCTTTTGTATTTGTTATATATCTTTGGAGGCTGTTATTTATTGGGTTTGCACCAGTCTTGGTGAAACAACACCAAAATACGTCGAAAGTGTGCCTGTGCTGGAGCCTTCAGTGAGGATTCCTTTGGCAGTCCTCGGGCTCACACCCGACTGGCCCTCAGGGCTGGGCATGGACAGCAGTGTGTAAAAGAAAGTTAAAAGATTCTTTACAAGGCAATAGAGATTTTTTTTTTTCAGCTTTTCATTGTGCAACAGCTGCTTGTTTTTGTCATTATCTTGACTATGAATAAATTGCTTGTACTGTTCGTCATTTATATGGTATCGTTCCCTTAAACCACCATTGCCTTAGGCTGCTGCTGTATGCCACTCAGACAGGAAAGGAGGATTGTGGTATAGCTTATAAAGTTCCAGGAGGAATGGATCCCACTAGTTTCAGGAGCCACTCCTGATTTGTATGATTGACTGGATAATTTTGCAACTAAAGCATTCGTACCATCTTCCTCTTTCACTGAATCACAGAATGGCTGAGCTTGCGAGGGGCCTCTGGAGATCATCTTGCCCAACCTCCCTGCTCAAGCAGAGCCACCTCAAGTACTCATATTAAATACATTTTAAAGAAGTTGTTCATGACAGGCCTGTTAGGAATAATTACACACAGATAGTGTTTTTCTTGGAATTATCCTGAAGAGAAAAGACCCAACCCAACCAAACTGAAAACAAAACCCAAAAATCCCAGCATTAGCCTTAATAATATTGCAGGCCTAAAACCAAGTACCATTTGTCTCTATTTGAACCATACTATACTGGAATAGTAAAGATTAGTATGGAGTTAAATTCAGGCTTTCATATTTTACCATTTTCTCCATTTATTGTTTTGTCAAAGGGATTATGCGCTAACAGAAAAGCACTTTTTATTATTTTAGGACAGAGTGAGCTGGACATCTTCACACCTTTTAGTCTACAAATACTAGGAGTGTTTCTGTCTGTGGACTACTAGGAAGAGCTTTGACGATTTATATACCAGTTGTTCTAAAAAACTGTAGGTGTTGCAACTAAATCAAATAAATGCTAACTGTGACAAGTTACATCCATCATCACTTTGTAATTGAAATGAAAACTGAGACTTTTGCTTTAGCACAGGGTTGAGTAGAAGTTGCCATTGAGAACCAGTGTTTATGGAGTAGGTTCCTATCTTTGAAATATCTCTGTAGGTTTTTTTTCTTCTATTTTTTTCCCAAATGGAGCACCAAGTATAAGTAAGTGCAGAAAGACACACAATTATTTAATTTTGTTTTCTATGTTGTTTTATTAAAAAAAATAAAAAGAAATAATGAGTTCTCTAGCATAAGGATTTATTTTCATGTTACGTCTCATAGGGCTTAAGTTAACTTTTCCTTGTTTTCTCTCATGTCTCTCCTCTACCAGGACACTTGAAGAAAATGTCTATAAAATTGCTATTTCGTTGGCTCAACGATACAGTGTTCCACTTTGGGAAGTTTACATGACCCATCTGGAATTTTTATTCACTGACAGTGGGTAAGTTCTCTCCTCTGCAAATACACATAGAATTCTGTTACAGAGATGTAAATGCTAACATATGACAGAATTGAACTATATTGGGGGTGGATTTTGGGTTGTGTGTTCATTTGTCTTGTGTTGGGATAGTATGGGAATTTTTGTCTTCTCCACGTAATGCTTCTGCAACCAGCTATGAAAACTGGTATTGCAGGCAAGGTTAAAAGTCCATATGTGTCTTATTGTTCTTCAGAGTGTTCCAGGACTTTTGTTTCAATGTTTAGGTTTCCACAACTTTGAATGTTTAGCAACTTATCCTGTAGTTACTCTTATAGTCCCTGTAATATATCTTGAAAACTGATAATTTCTCTATCTTTTGGCATTTTGCTCTTTATTGACCTCTATTCTACAAAATGGAGCAAACAAATATATTGGAGCTCCCTATTCACATTGTGCACCTGTTGATCTCAGTTCTGTTTCTTGATAGAAGCACGCTTTTTCTTTTAACAAGGTTTTACTGAAACTGTTCTAGCCCACAAGATTATGGCAGACCAAACCTGGCACTGCTGTGGCATAAGGGGAGGGGTGCTTATAGTATCCACTCCAAAGTGGCTTCAGGGCAATTATTTTTTAATTAATTAATTAATTTTAACTTCTTATGTCATGTCAGGCACTTTTTTGCCTACTGAAAGAGGAATAAACCCATTTGATGGAAGACCGAGCTACTTGCCTGGATAGCATGTGCAGGTGGCAGTGATGTAGAACTCAGTGTGTAATGCAGCAGCTCTTACCTACTCTTCTGACAGACATGATCAAATTAATTTGCTTTGTTTCAAGTGTTAAATTCTTACAGCACCTTTACCTCACAGCAGTGTTTGTACTTCTCTTAATATTAACTATTAATTAAAAAGCAATAAAACATTTTAAAAACATGAGGGATGAAAAACAAAGCCTGGTGAATTGTCTGGAGAAGATGAAATACTGTTCTGAGATTTTCTTTACTTCCTCCAGAAAACAGAGAAGTCATACCTTGTAAATTTTGATTCTGTTGAATTATTTACTGCTTTAAATAAAACAGACAGGATATAAACATGGCAGCACTGGGGTGAATGTGAAAGAGAGAATTGTTTTGCAACAGTTTTATATCATTTTTTTTGTTCCTGTCCTCCTTGAGTTGTATAAATAAAATTCTGAAATCACAGAAGTACAGAGTAACCATGTTTTCCCTAGTGAAATTCAAAGAAAGTCTTAAAAGTTGATGTATAATAGCATAGTATGCTGCTGAGCATGTTTTTGTTGTATCATAATCTCATTTTAAAATTGATTGACAGCAAATGACCATTACAGTATATTTCATAATCTTGGGATTATGGCATTAATATTATATGTTTCATTATGCATTAATTCTGAAATGAAATGAAGTATATTCTAAGACTTAATCTCTTTAACCAATTATGCAGTATTTCTGTAAGCCACTTTACATAGGGAGAAGCTCAGAAGAGCTTCATAGTTTGTATTAACATAGTTTGTATTAACTGTTTCTTTGATTATTTGATGACAAAGAATGATGACTTCTTTTGTGGACTATGAGTGTGAAAATTGTTCAGAATCACATTTTATAAAAATTAAGTGGAAATTTAGTTATTTAATTTGATGAATCTGATCATACTTGATTATCAAAACTCTATAAAATGCAATTTATGATTTGAGCAACACAAAACTTTATCTATCACAGAACCTCTTGTTCCAGAATCTTTCTGAACAACACCATAAACTCTTCCTATCAACAATCAGCCCTGCCCTAAAAACACACTGCAAACATCTGCCAATCCTGTTCATATAATTTAATGCTCAACTAGCTTTTAGTTTGAACCTTGAATATGAACACAAAAAACCAGTCATATCACAGTCTTGAAATATATCAGGTCCAAATGTCTGCTTTCCTTGATATGAAGAGTGAATGGTACTTTTTTTCCATTAATATCATATTCATTTTCATTAATATTGTAGAAAAATTAAAATAAGGAGAATCTATAGAATTAAAAGAATGCTTGCAATGTTAACAATCTTGGAGTAGGTTGTAGATGTAAAAATAACTCAAATATCCTTTTCTCCCTAAGAAATCAGTTAATTTTAAACTGAGAAGGTTGTTTGTGGTATTTGCTGTAATAAAATCATCTTTAAGAATGAAACAGAGACATTTTACCTGGGTATTAGAGAGAAACACTAATTTACAATCAGTTTTAAATGTAGAGGAAAATCAAATGGTATTAAAAGACATCAGATTTCCAAATGAAATGTACTCTCTAATGTGCCCATATAATTGGACTCTGGGGGGACTCAAGGTAGGAATCATCTGTAGGGTACTTCTTTCCTTAGATTCAGGTAAAACTTTCGGTTGAAAAAGATACGAACTTAAGATGATATGCACCCATTTTTCTCCCAGCTGAGGGAAAAAGGATTGATTATCTTTCATGTAGGCAGCTGGAGGTGTCTGAATTCATGTGGTGGAAGAGCTAATGCATTCTTTTCAAAGGATTCAGGAAAAAATTTCCTGAAGCGGTCAGACTGGCTGAGGTCCACCCAAGACTTACTGATATTTTCATAAGCTTTTGTGCATGATAATTTGAGAAGCAACTTCTTAAACTATCAAAGTCTTGGTAAACTGTCCTAAGCATGAATAATAGTGCCAAATAGATTCATTGCTGGGCAAGAACCAGTTTTCAGTGATAATATCTCTCAAGGTGTGCACAGGTACTCATCAACTACAGAAAATAGAATGTAATGGATTGGGAAAGCTTCTGACTGGGCAATAGGATCTTCAAGCATCATTCAGCCACAAGTGGTTGGTTTGTTGGTTTAATAAAGTCTTCCTTTGCACATATCCTTGATGTATTTTTCCTTTTACATAAAGCTATAGTCTCAGATGTGAAATCCTGCTTTGAATTCCACTTCAGTATTCGTAACCCTTAATCCTCATGTCCAAGCTAGCAGGTAACAGGATCGGGAAATACAAGAGTTGCTTAGCTTTTGTTTATAGAGTGTACAGTTACCTAAATGTTTGTGAGTGAGACCCTAAAGAGAGGAAAGGATTGTCCTGTCTTTTGGGTGTACACCTGTAAGAGTCTTTCATGGCACATCCAGGCCTTTAAGCAGATGTTATTTCTAAACACAGGTTATCGACACTGAAAATAGAAGAAAGAGCACAAAATCTTGGTCTGTTTGAGACTTTGAAAACCAGTCCTGAAACCTTTCATGAACACATGACTAAATATGTTTACCCAAGTATTGAAGGCCAAGATCACCAGCGGTTGCTTTACTATTTTACACTCCTGGAAAACTGTGGCTGCTCAGAAGTGGTGAACCATACTCTTAAACTTGAAACTCACATCCGACTCCTGAAAAAATTCAAAGCAGTTGCACCAGGTAGGAGAGTACCTGTTTGTTTTCTTCATAATTGTATTTATTATTTTGTTATGTAAGTGTTGGTATGGTTATGCTTAGCTAGTTTGTTTTCCAGGTAATTGTTTTTTTTCTATGAGCAAAGGAGATGAATACAACTAATATAGCCATAAGTTCTTTCTGTTTGTTTTACTGGAAATTTGTTAGATCACAGCAAGAAAAAACTAGTTAAGAACAGGTTTCTGTTAGTGATGCAAGTTAAAATTATTGGTGATATTTCATAGTGAAATTTTAAATGAAAAATATCAAGTGCCTGGAGTATAATTTTTAATGCTACAAGTTTAACATGAATATTCTGAAAGGACTTAAGAAAGTTTACCTTTCAAGAGTCTGAATTACAGAATATATTAGGGACTTCATGCATTTGGATTTGTTTGTCTGAAAGAGGTTAATTTTTTGTTACATTTTACCCTTGATGTTATCTTTTGCTTTCCCAGAATTAGAGGATTGATTGTAGCCATACATTTTCAGACAATCACTCTAAAATACACTGCTGCTAAGGACTCTGAAATTTTGTGTACTGATTTAAATTTGCTTGTTAGTTGGGTACTATTGTGAATTTTAGTTGTGCAACTCCAAATCCAGTTTCAGAATAAAAAATACACACTGTACACGTTACTTCCTGTGAGGATGAATTAATTGGTCAGTATTGGAACCTAATGTTTATTGGACAGTAACTGTGCTGCAGAGTTTGAAGAGATGGTGCATATGAATTCATGTATTGCAGGAAGAAAAGAGTCAATAATATTTGGAGAGGACGGATAGCCTTCAGTTCTCGTTGATGTTATTCCGTACTCAAGTTCTGTGATGCTTGCCAAAGAAAATCTGGCCAAGAAATTATTGTTTACCTTTAAAGCTATTAAAAAAAAAATTTTAAAAAAAAAACGTCATGGGACCATATGTCAGACATAAATTAGTCAATTTGAGTGGTAGAAATTGCATCTTTGTATTACACCCCTAATCAAAATTCTCAGTGTTCAGCATAGTCTAGAGATAAGAGTCAAGGAACAACAGCTAAGTGTTTACAGAGGTTGCAGGCCTGAAGCATATGAACAAAAGCATGGCAATAGAAGTCAGTTATCTTAGAAATTATATGCAAAGAAAATAAAATAGTATCATTGCTAGAAATACTTCCTGAGGTTGGCAAATTAATTTGCAAGGATGTTCTTCCTCTAGGAAGCAGAGTAGTAACATGACTATTGATTATATAACTATTGATGTCAATGGATGTACATGTCCTATCTCTAGCTGACCTTATTTAGTTTACTTGTAGTTAGTGCCTTGCAATTTTTGCTAAGTGGTAAATACCAGTTGTTACATGATCAGAATACATGTTTTAAATTAATGAAGACTTATGCCTTGACTTGCAAGAGGTTTTCTAGGATTTACATTTACGTTCTAGTATGTTTCTATATGTTATATATATGTTCTTGTTTCTTTGAGAATATGCTTTTTTTGGGTTGTGTCATAGAATCACAGAATGATTGGGGGTGGTGGGGACGTTAGAGATCAATCAGTTCCAAATCCCCTGCCATGGGCAGGGACACCTTGCACTAGACCAGGTTGCTCAGGGCCCCACCCAGCCTGGCCTAGAACACTTCTAGGGATGGAGCATCCAGAGCTTCTCTGGGTAGCCTGTTCCAGTGACTCACCACCCTCGCAGTGAAGGTGAAGTATTCTTCCACACATCTAATCTAAATCTACTCTCTTTCAGTTTGAACCCATTCCCTCTTGTTGGAGAAATATATAATGTTAAAATATGTTCTGTGGATTGAGAAACTTCATGTACCAGGACATCATAAAATCTAGTTCTGTCAGTATATATGTTTGTAAAAGGGGATGGGCTAGAGTCTTCTGCAGATACTAGTGTATTCATTGTTTTACATGGAACTGGGAAGTGTGAGCAGATATAATTATGAATAACTTTCACCTCTTTCTCCTTCTGTCGCTAGGTCTCAATTACAAAAAACTAACAGATGAAGATGAAAACCCACTGGAAACACTGGAGCCCATCCTTACAAGTCAAAATATCTTATCTATTTCCAAACTGGCTCCCAAAATTCCTGAAAAAGATGGCAGCATGCTGTCACCAAGTTCAGTTTATGCTGTGTGGTTACAAAAACTTTTTTGGAATGGTGATCACCATCTCATTAAAAAAATACCAGAAACCATGGATGAGTGGCAACATGCATATGATATGTGTTCAAAATACTTTGATAGACTTGATCCAGATGATATTGTTACTTTCATTGATGAAATCACTTTTTCTTCCAAAGCTGTCACAAAGGTAAGCAGACACTTTTTAAGAATGTTAGTCCTCAGGTGAAGCATATAATATATGAGTTCAATATAGTATCAAGAAGAAAACCTCAGTAAATGTTAGTTTTCATTTTGCAGTATTTGAAGACAAATTTGTAAACCTGCCTTGCTCTGTCTACCTTTTCTTTTTATGCCTGCCAATATGAAAAGAAGGGATTATTACTCAGTTAGGGGAGTTAGATCTGTGGATATGAGAGTTTTGATGGAACCCCAAAGTCCCTGTGTGCTCATTCAACAGAGAATAAGATACTGTGTATTTCATAGAGGCATAGACTGGTTTGCATTGGAGGAGACCTTAAAATCCATCTAGTTCCAGCCTCTCTGCCATGGAGGGTTTCTACATTTCTTCCATATACCTAATCAAGTGTAAACCTGCCTTCTTTCATTAAAGCCATCCCCCTTGTCCTATCACTACAGGCCCTTTGGAAAGCTCTCGTGCAACCTCCTTCAGCTGCTTGAGGGCTGCTCTAACATCTTCCCAGAGCCTTCTCTTCTTATTGAACAGCCCCAACTCTCTCATCCTGTCTTCGTAGAGGAGGTGCTCCATCCCTCTGAGCATCTTTGTGGCCTCCTCTTGGCTCAGTCAGTCCCACTGTCCCTGTCTTTGACGTAGGTGTTAAACATTGCCAGTCCCAATACTGACCTCTGAGGAGTGCCATTTGTCAGTGCTCTCCTTTTGGATATTGAGCCCCTAATGCAACTCCTTGTATGCAGCCAACCCTGCCAATTCTTTATCCATCAGGTGATCTATCTGTCACAGCCATCTCTCCAGTTTGTATCTCATGTGGAACAGAGTCAAATGCTTTGCACCAGTCCAGGCAGATGGTGCCAGTTGCAGTTCCTCTTTCTTCATCCAGCAATTCCATAACCCTGTCAGAGAGGCCACCAGATTTGTCAGGCACAATATGCCCTTAGTGAAGCCATGTTGGCTGTCACCTGCCACCTCTTGATTTTCTGTGCCTTACCATGGTTTCCAGGAGGATCTGCACCATGATCTTGCCTGGCACTAAGGGGAAACTAGCCAATCTACAGCACCTTAGGTCGTCCTTTTTTTCCTTTTTAAAAAATAGGGGCTATGTTTCTGCTTCTCCAGTCAGTGGGTATTTCACCAGACTGACAGAGCTGCTCAAATGGATGGACAGTGGCCTAGCAAATTCATGCACCAGCTCCCTCAGAACCCGCACAAGCATCTCATAAGGACCCAGGACTCTTCAGGTTCCTTAGATGGTCTTGAGCACGATCTTTTTCTGCAGGGGTTTGTTCTTCACTTTGCCAGTCCCCGCATTTGCCTTCTGCACCTTCGGGTATCATAGCGGGAACACTTGCTGGTGAAGACTGATGCAAAACTGTTACTGAGTGACTCTATTTTCTCAGGTAACCACGTTCCTTTATTCCTTCCACAGAGGACCCATGTTTTCTTCTATCACCGGTATACCTACAGAAGCTTTTCTTGTAGCCCTCTAGGTCCCCAGCATGATTCATTCTAACAATGACTTAGCTTTCTTAACCTGATCCCTGGCTTCTGGGACAATCCCCCTGTATGTCTCACAGGATACCAGTCCTTGTGTCCACCCTCTGTAGGCTTTCTTTTTGGTGTTTAAAGTTTTCCCAAGAGCTCCTTGTGCATCTCTGCAGGCCTCCTAGTGTTTTTGCCCAATTACTTCTTTGTTGTGATACACTGCTCCTGCCCAATTACTTCTTTGTTGTGATACACTGCTCCTGCACTTGGAGGAGGCTATCCTTCAATATCAACCAGCCTTTTTGGGTCCCTCTGTGCTTTATCCCATGGTACGCCACCAGGCAAATCTCTGAAGTCCTGAAGAGTAATGAACTTTCTGTGCATCCTCCTCATTGCACTAAGGATCTTTGTAGCTACTGCAGCCCAGGCTGCTCTTGAATGTCACATTCCCCCCAGTCCTCCTTTGTTGGTGAAAACAAGTTCCAGAATAGCACCTCTCATTTGTTCCTGTATGACTTGGAGAAGGACATTGTCATCAATGCATTCCAGGAACCTCTTGGATTGCCTGTGCCCTGTTGGGTTGTCACTCCACCAGATACTGGGCTGGTTGTATTTATTAAATTGTGCTCATCCTAAATTCATCCTAAATTGTGCCACAGGCTTGTGCTTAGTACCATGCATTTGCATTCAAAATAAGATATTCCACAAAAAAAGGTATTCTGGCCCAATGCATGTGTTTTGTAAGCATTGTAATAATGTAAATTATAAACTGTTGTAATCTTCATCTGGCTGAAAGCCTGGCTTTGAAAGAATGCACTTTTATATGTGTAACATATATTACCAGATGTGGAGTTCCTTTTTGCCCAGTGAAACCTGCTTGCAAGGATATTTCTAGCTTAAAGTTTTACTCATACTTTCTTATATATCTTTACTGTGACACACAAAAGAGACATGAGATTTCTTAGATTATACCTTATTAAAAGATTTAGAGATGTCTTCACTAACTTTATCTGAAATGAAAAGGCAATGAAAGTGTCCAGGGTTTTTTTGTGTGCATCTTGTGGGTGTTTTCTTTATTTTCGTTTGTGACAATTTTTCTGAGGTATTTATACACCATGTTTAATGAGATGAATTTCAGTTTGTTCCATCTTTGAATACTGTTTTAATGTTCCCACAATATTAGTATAGGTTTATTAGAACTCATCTAACCTTTATCAGAATTTGGTGAAAAAAATTACTATCTAGGATAATAAGAAACTTTTGTCAGTACAGAATTTGTGCTGTGATCTGACTGTCATGGTAGACCAGCACGTTTTATCACTAGTTCCATCAACTGTCTCTGAAGCCTTTTTGGCAAAACTACTGTCTTGGCTTAGCTGTTTTGATCCCTTTTATCTCATAAAGGTACTTTTTCATGCTTATGAGGAATGATTCAGACTCATCCTGAGATCTTAATTGCCAAAACTTGACCCTGAACTGAGGTACCAAGGGTATGGCCTGTCTCGTGAGAAGGAAATACTGCCTTTATATATGGGTACTGCAACTGACTACCTGATACTCCTGCTGTTAATGTTTCTTGAGCATTTCAAGGTTATGTCTCATTTATTCCAGATGAATGGTGCAGGGAGAGAGTGGATTTCCTCCACTGTATGTCTGTTTTGAAACACACTGATTATTTTCCTTTGTTTCTGTTCAAGATTCTAATACATTTTCTCTACTCTCAAGAGAGTAGAGAGTAGAAATAGCATGAAGAGAGTAGAGAGTAGAAATAGCATGAAAGAAGCACTAAAGGCAAGATGATTGTGGTTTGCGGTCAGGCAGAACTTTGTAGTAGAGACCTGTTAGCTTTTTGGCCATGAAAGATGCTCAAGAAATGCTTGAAACAGTTGGTCAAATCATCTAATGTGCCATGCACTGAGTTTGGGATGGAAACAGCTGTTCAAACAGCTTGCAACTAGTTTTGCCTCAGGATCAGTTCTCAAGTAGAATTGCACAATGAGAAATTATCATTGTAGACCCTGGAAACTTATCTCTGAGGTCTCTTTCCTCTACCTTTCATCTGAAAAACGCTTCACACCTAAGAGTTCCCTTTTGGCTTGCACCTGTTACTTAAATTTTGTGTGTTTTGAGGCTACCCTTGTTATATGCTCACTCTTTTAATCTCTAATTCAGCACTCTATTTCCAGTCTAGTTCTGTGGCCAAATACTTTGCTCTATCAGTTTCCTATTCCCTCAACAGATGCACATTTAGATATTTCATAGAATTGCTGACACTTAGTCAAAATGCAAAAAAACATGGTCATTATAATGAAATAACTTGTACTGTCACTGAGACAACTGAGCTTTCTCTCATAGAGGAAATTTGAGAGGAAGCTTACAGTGAGATAGTGAAGTGGGTTTTTAGGAGTGCTGAGAGGTGAATTGGCAAAAAAACCCAAAAAACAAACGTTGCATATCTTCTCAGTTCTCTCCCAGTCCTTCAAAATGTCAGAAAGGGAAGGTGGGAAAGGAGAGAGAGAGAATATTCCAGGGAGGTGATGAGATGCACTCCATTGTTATTCTTGTGGAACAGTATCTCCATCTAAAAACCCCTTTTGGTCAGAAACAATCGAGAAAAGTCTCAAGTACTAAGGGGTAATGGGTTACATAGAAGTGTAGCCTACATGAGTTCAACTTCAGAGGTAGCATTGCTGTTGTCACCATGTGGGAACTTAGGAAACAGGCATCAGAACATCTCCCGCTGTTACTGTATGTCAGTAGAAGTAAGGACCAGCAGTGGTGGACCAGCAAAGCAATAGGCAGCTGCTTCTTACTTGTGTGTCACTTGGATATGACAGAAAACCTGGCAGCAGAATGTGGAATTATGCAAAAGAGAATGAAAACACAGGGGTTTAGTGCTGGCTTCTGCAACACCTTGTTCTTCCTGACAAAGACAGGAGTGTGATGGGCTTTGACAGGGGACCTTTTATTTATCTGTTCCCTTCCACAAACTCTGTTTTAACTTTCTCATGAATTGGGCCAGCAGTGACTGAATGAGCAGTGCTTGACTGGGCAAAGGGATTGAGAGAATATCTAAATTGGAGAAATGGATGAGGAGTTTGCATTTATGAAAAGGCAACTAACATTGTCATACTGACTGTAGTTCAGGATGTGACATGGTTTTTTTAGGTACTTCTAGCTCCAAGAGGCCAGAGATTCTTTTCTCTGATGTTTCCTGCAATCAGTAGAAATGAGTTACCATCTGGAAGAAGAGATACAGTTCACTTCATGAAGTGGTGACACTGTGTGGTGGGAACTGTGTGGGCAGAGGTAGTGGGACTTCAGAAAACCATAAACCTAAAGTAACGTGGTTAATGTAGTTGAAGAAGGTAAAGACTGATGCTTTTTTTTGTGTGTTAGTGCTAAATGAAACAGGCAAGGACCTTAATGCTTTGACAGTACCTTCCTCACATACTGAAGGACTGAAGAAGTATTGATCTGTTGACCCAAGAAGCTCACTGCTGCAAGCAGTTGAGAAGGTTCCTTCTTGGGGCACTTAAACTCAGATATGCTTTTAACTCTGTATAACTGTTTAAGTCTTTCTGACTAAATAATAAATCATTCAATCTCTGTAACATTAAGATTAGGTTATTTGCGTGTATGGAACAGATTTCTTCCTAAACGGGAGATACTCCAAATACTCAATGGAATGACTGCTTATATTTTAGCATGCAGTTTGAATCTGTCATCTTTTTTTCCAGCAGCTCTGTTTGCTTTTAAATAATACTGATGTCATAGTTTCTTAATTATAGCAATGATCATATCAACTTCTTATCGTGATGATTTCTCATTTGTTCCTGTTTCTGTGATCTTTTTGAAACATTTTAGATAGTTTGGAGATTTTTTTTTTTAATTACTTCATTGCCAGCATTTTGTTCATTGTGATAGAGAGTTGGTTATGTCTTCAAAGAACCATCTGTTTCAGAGCTCATAGGTCATTGCCCTGATGGTTTTTTGATTAACAGTACTCAGGAAAAAAAGCCTAGCACAACAAAAACATAACTGAAAACAATCTTTTTTAATCACTGTGTATTCATTATTGAACACACACTACAAATGGAGATTGGCATAATATGTTGATTAGGAAGAAAAGGCTACAGCTTTAGATAGGAAAGGCAGAAAAAAAAGCAGTGTTATCATCAGTCAGGTCTTCTGCAGATAAAAAGAAGCTGAAATTTTCCTGACATGGGTACTCTCTCACAGCCTTCCATAGATTCAGCCACATTCTTTCAGACTACAGCTGTTGATGCTTTTTGTTTAACATTCCATCTTTTATAAGTTCTTTCTCAAATTCTGATTTAAAATAACTTTTCTTACAACTTAGTGATTTTAGTTGAAAGGTTGACTTATTTTCTCTGAGTCAGTAGTACTCTTTTGACCATTTTATTTTCCTTTTTGCTTCCTCAAGCAGTAATACAATGGCCACATTTTCACCACATGCCAAACAGGTGTGGAATGGGAACCTGTTACAACTGGATATTAACCTGCATCATTTTCTTGACTTTAAAGACACTAAATACTGTTTAAAATAACTGTATAAAAAAAAGCTCAGTTTAAGAAAAAAAGCCCAGAATATTGTTCACTATCTTTTGTCTGGCTGACTGACTTAATGCTGTATAAAACACTAAGGAAAAAGACAAGGCATGACATTGCCTCAAGATCTACAAAAAATGTTCTTTCGTAGTGTGACTGCATTCAGATGTTACTTTTTGAATTACATGGTTTCATTTTATCACTTTTTATCACTTTGCTCCAGTTCAGTCAGTTTGCCTTGCCTGACCTTGTTTTGTTCGTGGATATTGACAGTATTTCTAGTATCAGTGCAAGGTACTTTCTTGTGCCTTTCATATATATAGTTATTTTAATTAAATCTGCTTCGAGAGTGTGTAATAGGAAACTTAACTAATATGTTTCCTTTAACTGGTTCCTTACATACGTTTAAACTTTTTCCAGATGAATTTTACAAGGTCTGGTAAGAATGAAGTTAACTTTCATTATGGCAGCCTCATGGGGCTGTGCTTTGGATTTGTGAGTGAAGCAGTGTTGATACCACAGTAGGATTTTGACTTGCTGAGCAGTGCTCGTGTGGTGTCAGGGCTTAATTTTTATCTCAGCACCTCAGCCCTGAGTAGGCTGCAGATAGGCAAAAAGTGGTTAAAGAACACAACCAGTACAGCTGACCTGGGCTGGCCAAAGCTGTATTCTTTGCCATCTAATGTCATGCTCAGTGTTAGCAGACAAAGAGTTGGGTAAGATTAGAGGGATGGAGCACCTCTCCTTTGAGGAAAGAATGAAAGAATTGCCATCGTTCAGCCTGGAAAAGAGAAAGCTTTGGCGTGACCTAATTGTGGCCTTCCAGTACCTGAAGGGAACCCACAAGAAAGATGGAGATTGTAGCAGTGTGTTTTATAATTTGTGTTGTATGTTAACTTGTGGTTCAGTCCATGTACCCCAATTGTTATACATTTTTGGTTGTACCCCTTTATCCCCTCCCCACAGCCGTGTATCCATTCCCCACTTCCCTCCTCCAGGGACATGCCTGTCAGCCCAGGGGTCCAGTCCATCCCTGCTGCCAGAAAGCTCCTTGCAGGGTGTCGAGGGATGGGCTGTAGCCAGAGGGGTTCCCCCCCCTTTTAGGGAGATTGGCCCCCGAGGGTGTCCCTCACCCCTTGGGCTACTCCCTGCTTTCCCCTGGCTGGTGAATCCCCTGCTCCCTTTCCTTCCCCCACCTGAACATAAAAGTTACTGTTCAGCCTTTGTTCTGTGCTCTGCCAAGGAGAAACCCTGAAATGGGGAGGTCCCGTCAGGGACCCCAATAAACTTGTGTGGCAGCCCCTCTGCAGAGCCCTCCTCTCTCTCTCACCTTTGTCACCTCAGCCCTGGGGCCGGTGCCGTGAGTTGGGTACGCTGAGGAACCCCCAGGATCAGCCCGGGGTGCGTGGCAGAGGGAGCTGTACCTGCTGCTGCCTGTGCCAGGGTTAGCCCGGGCTGGCAGAGTGGGCACTCTGAGAGGCACCGCGACAGGAGATAGACAAGAGCATGTACTGACAGGACAAGGGGAAACGGCTTCAGACTGGAGAGTAGGTTTAGATTAGACATTAAGAAAAATGGTTGCCCAGAGAAGCTGTGGATGCCCCATCCCTGGAAGAGTTCAAGGCCAGGTTGGGTGGGGCTTTGAGCAACCTGGTCTAGTGGAAGGTGTCCCTGTCCAAGGCAAGAGGGTTGGAACTAGTTGATCTCTGGAGTAGGTTTAGATTAGACATTAAGAAAAATGGTTGCCCAGAGAAGCTGTGGATGCCCCATCCCTGGAAGAGTTCAAGGCCAGGTTGGGTGGGGCTTTGAGCAACCTGGTCTAGTGGAAGGTGTCCCTGTCCAAGGCAAGAGGGTTGGAACTAGTTGATCTCTGAGATCCCTTGCAACCCAAACCATTCTGTGATTCTGTGATTTGGCAGCAGATACAGGAACTGGACCCAGCTGTTCCATCTGAACATCAAAACCCATTTTTCATTATGAGGGTGAGTGAACAGTGGCAGAAGTTGCACAGAGAGATTGTTGAGTCTTCCCACATGAGAGATATTCAAGAGCCACCTGAATGAGGTCTTTGGCCACTGGCTCCCGGTATCTGTGTTTAAGCAGATGCCCTTTGGAGCCCCCTTCCAGCCATTCTGTGTTTCAGTGTTGCTGGGATCCCAGGTTCCTGTGCCAGTAAAAGGAATGGAGCTGTTTCATAACCTCACACTTGCATGTTAATCACAGGCAATAAGTGTAGCAGGGCCAACATCTTCACATACAAGTAAATGTTACTTGTACTGTACTTTATTAAGAAGTCCTTATATACTCTGAGGAGAATAGGGTTATGAGATGAGTTTTTACCCTGAGGAGTAAAATCTGTTGAGGTGAAATAGTATGTTACGTTCTTTGGTTTGAAAAGATATTTTTAGGATTTTTTTATTGCACATTATAGCCTATAGATTTAAAAATCTTCTTAAACTGAAAAAGCTTTTCAAATATAAAACTTCACATGCAAACAAAGCTTGAACTAGCCCCTAAGCTACATTTTTATCACTGGCTCTCATACCAAGTCTCATTACTGAAGCTGACTAGAAGTACGGAGGAGAGCTATTCATGATTTGGAATAAAATAACCAGAGGAATTATATGTTCATAGTGCTGCATTTTGGCACTATACAAATGTGAATGCAAAATTAAAACAGGCCTAGGAAAAACCTATATTTTCTTTCTTCGTTCTTTTTTTTTTTTAATGTGAATGCTTTATTCTGCATGTGCTTATGGCGACATGACTTCTAAACTGGAAGTATATTGACACTGTTCTCTAGGATATAAGTTGGATAGAATACTTAAATTGTTTGCCTTTTGCATCTTTCCTAATTGCATTTTGAACATTAGAATGTATACTAGAAGAGGAAAAAATGAAATATGTAGCTGTTTTCTTCTTTTATCATGTCTACAAAATGGATATGTAAATCCAGCTGTGGTTGTTAGATTTTAATGTGATGTGGAGACTAGGAATTCTTCCTTGCTTAGAGTAAAACCTGATATTGAGGCCTTGTTTGCTGTAGCAAACTCAATTACTTTGAGTGGGAATGGAACTCTTGCATTTGAAACTGTGTGGTAAAATTCCCCTTGTATTGTGTTAAAACTGGCAGGCTTTCTTAGTTCTAACAGTAATGTCCACTCCTTTTGTTTTCATCCTTAAAAATATGCAGTACACCATTAGTGTGGTTCACAGTAACTGCACAAAAAGCCAGGAGTAAATTCTAGATCTTTCACCTGTGACTTTTCATCTAGGGGAAGGGGGGGGAAGTATGTAAACTGTAAAATTTTCCACTAAATAATCATTATCAAACTTTTTTTGGCTTTATAAGTAGCTAGTTTAATTCATGATGTAAACATCTCTAGGACTTTGTGTGAATAATGCTGTAGCAGTTTATTTGTCCTCTTTTATGATAATTCATCTTATTTCCCATTCTCTGTGTCATACAGGTTCAAGCATTTTTTTTCTACTTCTCGTGTATTTCAACTTGAAAGTTAAAATTGTTTGTCTTTGTTCAGTATTCTATTGCTAAAACACCTGACTGTCCAAGTACCTAGTGCTTTGGGTTTAGGGTTCAGGCAGAGGACACTCCCACCCATTAGAAAGTATATTGCAAGCATTTTTAAAACTATACTTGAAGTTACAAATTAACAAATCATACATGAATGTCTAAAATCATACTTCAGACTTTGTTTTGGACTTTCAGCTGAAGCCGTGTCTCTCCCAAAACAGGAAAGTCAGACTTTGTTTCAGTTTAATGCCTAGATGCAACTAGTTGTACAGGTCTTTGTAAGTACTGTATGGTTACTATTTTGTGTAACTTGGGCCTTAAATAGATTGATTTAAAAATTCTCCATCCTTCTGGGATTTTCACTTGTGGTTGTCACCTTAGAGATATATTTTTAACAGCAGTCTAAACCTGACAAAATTAAACTTAACTGAGTTATCAATCAGTCTTGTAAAGTGATTCTCATATATCTCTCAATGAAGAATTAAAAATCAAATATTAAAAGGTGTCAGTCTACAAAAACAATAAATACTATTAGGAAAAGAACTTCATATGCTTTAAAATGAGCATGAGTCAGTAAAAGGATCAGTAAAAAGAAGGACAGCAGAAGATAGTAATGAAATACTGATAATTTTAATAAATGACAAGTTAGAAACAAAGTTGTTTCCCATTAAATACTTCATTTAGTTTTATGCTGTGTTGTGGAGCTACCTGACCTCTTGGCACTGCTGTAATACAAATAGTAATGTACAGGTAATGAATGAACAAATAATTGAGCAATCTTTTTCAGCTGCCAGTTGAAGCCAGGATAGAAGTGACTAAGAAGGCTATTAAGGCAGTCAGACATCTTTCTGAGAAATTAAGAAAAAAAACTTCAGATAATGACATGAAAGATGCTGAAAACCCATCTGCTGCTTATGAAGAAACTCTGAATCATTTGCAACAATCTCTGGCTCATCTGGAAACACTCACTCACAGTTTTATCGCTTATTTGAAAAGCAGTGAACAGGTAATGATTACTGATCAAGTGCTTGCTTTGAGTGTTACCATGACTAGTAGTGATAGACATCAATCTTCTGTCATATTTTATTAATGTTTTCTACCTTTGCTTTTGTTGACCTGGGTTTTGAAAATTCAATTCCATCAATCTTTTCTTTTTCTCAGTATATGTTACTTCCTAGCAGAAAGGAAGACTGATACAGCCCTGTAAATAAGGAGTACACTAATTAGTGTTCCAAAATCTATCTGTTCACAGGATACACTACAGAAGTATGGTTATTTATATGATCTGTCAAGGTCGGAGAAAGAAAAAATCCATGAGCAAGCAGTAGCCATGTGTATAGATGGTCAGCCCCTGCACATGGTGCAGCAGTTGCTGCAAGTGGCTGTTGGAGATCTAGGCCTTTCTCCCCAAGATATTGTCCAATGTGCTATTAAAAAAATTGTAGGTATATTAAGGTAAGCGCATATTCAGCACAAAAATCTTTCTTCTGGATTTTTGGAACTTCTTTTTTTTTTTTAGATGGTTGAGTTGGTGTGTTGGTTTGTTGTGGTTTTTGGTTGGTTGTTTTGTTTATCTGCAGGGAATATTTGTTTGCTTTTAATGCCTGGATTTTGCACCAACAGGAGAGTTCTTTAATTTTTTTTTCTGCTTACCTATAATTTCATATTTAGTTGTATTTTTTATGAGCAGGGGAAGCCTGAGCAGTTTGAACAAAGTAAGACAGAGCCTATCCTGTTCACTGGAGTTTTTCAGTTAAAAGCATTGGCTTTCCACCATGGTTCCATTATGTGTATGTGCCCTTGTGAATTTTTGTAACATTTACAACAGCACCTAATTCTTCCTTCTTAAATCAAGTTAAAAGGCACGTTTATTGGAAATAGTAACTCAGGCAGGCATTTGGGCAGCAGAGGCCTAGTTACAGCTTCTGCCACAATGGTGTCCTACCAGAAGTCATACAATTTCCCTCTTTGGAAGAAATTGCTGGGCCATTTCTGGCAGCTGGGGGTTTTCTGTGCTGGTTGGTTTGGTTCATTAGAAATATTTTGTTCCCCCTCATTTTTTTAAAGGAGCACAGGGAAGCAGGGGAGGATAATTTTGTGTCATCCATTATAAATTGAACAGATACTTCTCATTTAACGGTTTATGCAAAACTCTCTTCTGAAGTATTTCTGTTTCAAAGAGATATATGCAACAGGTATGAAAGAGTGTTCTGCTGTTACATGTCTGGTAAACACTGTAGAGCACTTCAAAGAGCAGTTTAGAGAGATAAAACTTCGAGAATTTATCCTGTTCTGCATGCAGAAAAAATATATGGGCAGGATGATCTGAATGCACACACCAGAAATTGGAAAACAAGTCTAGCATGAAAAATTTCCTATGGCTCTACTTTTTTTTTCAGCATGTGTGTATATATTACAGCAGATTGAAGTGCCACAGATGAAAAGAAGGCAGCCTGTCATATTGTTTGCAGTCCTCTTTGGCAGAAAATTGATTTCTCCTGTCACTCAGTTGAAGAGTGTTCACAGCATCCTCAGTGATGATAGAGTTTTGCACAGCAACTTAAGTAATACAGTCTTTCTTGTCTGGGTTTGTCCATTTGAAGAAGAATAATTTAGCTTTCGATAATAACTGTCCTCCTGTTCCTGACTGGCAATGTGATGTATCTGGATACAAAGCTCAAAAGTCCAGTTATTTGGACTGTAATGAGTCTCATTAACATGCAGAGGATGAGAAACCTATCAGAATTCTTCTTTCTACTCTGCTTCTTATCAACACTTTTCTGTGAACTGAATTACTTGTTCTTTATATGCATTGCAAGGCTGGAATGGCTGCAACTTGATTTAATGTTCTGGGACAATGACCATCTCTAGTAACTCCTATGCAGCGCTTCATCGGAATGAGGGGAATGACTGTCTCATAGAGAAGACTGTAGTGCCAAGGTGGGCAAATGAGGTGGAGTTTCAATTAACATGGTTTGGTGTGTGAATGTGGTCAGCAGAAATATTCCACTCCCACTCTACTGCTTTTTTGGGGAACAAAAGAGATTATTTCATGTCATTCTGATCTACAGAAAGTTTGTCTACTACAATGAAAAAGAGCATCAAGTGAAAACCTAGCATAAAATAAAGTAGAAAATACTTGAGATAATATCCTCCCTAGGATGAAATTCAGAAAGGGTTAATATTATAAAGTACTAAATATAATCTAAATATAGGGGGGAATTAAAAAAGGGTTGTTGGTTGGCATCTCTTAAGCCTGCTGGTATTCATGGTGTTGCCTTGAATAAAATTGGATTCATCTCTATCCTATGCTCAGATGTTCACTTTCAAGATGCATCACAAATCGCAGGATTTTGTTCAATACTTGTATTTCTACAATTGAAGAAGTCATCTTGCCAGTGTAGCTGGAAAAACAGACTTCTACCCAATAAATGCAACATGTCAAGGGAAAACCTTTTTTTGTGTTTGTTTACTGGAGCTTTGATATGTTACACAGTGTGGTTATTTTATACAGTATGTTTGAAAGAGGTTGTGTTGGAACATTCCTTCTTTGATAATTAGCCTTCAGTGTAGCAGTTGCAAGACTGTAACACTGAACATGGATTTTCTATAGCTATGGTGACGAGGAATGTAATTAAGGTATTGCAAACACAAGTGAAAGAGAACCTGTATGGGTGTGAAAATTTGCAGTAGTGTCAGTGATTTGCCTGAAAATTAAGCAGCAGTCCACCACTTTTGTGACTGAAAATACACATTCTTTCTTCCAGCTGCATTAACTACAGCCACCATTCAAACACAGTAGAATATCTTTTGTTATTAGCATATGTAGTCATTCTTGCAGAAGAACCTTCTTTAGAAAGTAATGTCTTCATGAAAACTTGTTATTTTTTGGCTTTTTACAGCAGTGTATGATATAAGAGGCTTAGCAACTTCGATGCCCTCTTAGGAACAGATTTTTTGTTAAATATAACGTAGTTATTTGCCTAATTCAGGATTTTGTAATTTGTAAATTTATAAATCATTAAATTGCTGTTTTAAGAACAGTATTTTCCTCCAGTTCTTTTAACTACTTTTGTCTCCCTTAACTCTCTAGTTCTGGCACACAAAATTCAAAATAGAAACTCTTGCATTGGTGTGTGTAAAAGCTCTCTAGCAGAGCCTATTTTCATACTTTACATGACTTACGTATTGTGCACTTCCTTGTTTGCCTGTAGAAACAGCTACTGTAAATAAAAACCAAATGCCTCTTCAGTAGAAACCATGAACTTGTGGAAAACAAAACAAAGTATTTTAGCAACTATGGTCACCTGATTAGTCTTATCTAAGACTCAATTTATTTCCTTGCCTAAGATCACTCACTTGATGGATAGGAAACGTTCCATGATCCATGACTGCAGGCATGTCCATGGTTGGTCAGTGAGGAAAGACAGTTTGTCTGTTGAAGATTTCATGGTCTCTTTCACCTGCTGCTCCTAGAGTTCTTCTCTTAGATGTCCACAGTGTTTCATGAAATTTTGAAAGCATTCACCAGGCAGTGAGCAGGAAAGTTTTGGTGAAATTTTGAGTTCCTTGTTTAATGCCCAGTGTTTTCTGAAGAAAGTAAATCCAGCTTTATTAGAAAGAGTAGCTATATTAACAGGGGGAAAAAATCAGATTTTTAGTATTATATTTTATTACCTCATCTCATGTGAGCAGGAGTTACGCAGAGCAATTTTGTAAATTGTATATAATGATTTTGTGCTATTTTAGATGGTTTGCCATTAAGACATTTTACCCCAGCTTTGAACAATCAAACCATCAGTATGTTATTTCCTTATTTTCCTCATATTTAAATATGACAAAGCACAATCAGAAAGAGGAAAATAAAGCTAGAGTATTTTCAATGAATACAGTAATTAGGTTAAAAAATTTAGATGAAGTTAATTAATTCTTCCAAGTGTTCTTTGTACTTTATTCTGTTTGAGGAATGTGATGAAATATGCATCGCTTTTTTGACACTGAACTGAAATCAAAATAAGCCTTTATCAGTGTAATTACACCAAGCTCATACCTAGGAGTTTTGAGGTGAACGTTGAATCATGTTCTGTTGTTTAAAACATGCATAAAATAGCATATAATCTGTGTGGAAGACTAATCCTTTATTAATTATATTTGTTTCTGTTAGTAGCTGCTGTTTTTAATCATTAATTATTAAGAAAAGAGCAAGGCAGGAATCTACAGAAACTTGACAGGATTATTTGTCTCATGAGCTGTCATCTCTTTTTAGTTCCTCTAACCATTAGGCAGTAAAGGCAGTATGAAACTTAAAAAATTACTAGCTTTCAGTCTTTCTAGATTTTTAAAATATTTCCTTATTTTAGATAACTGTAGCTTACTGCTTAGATTAACCTTTTTCTCCTTTCCTTGTGCTTAGTAAAAGACATCTGTCTGTGTCTGACAAACGAAGCTTCCCATGGATGTTCATACATCTGTTCTTGAAAATCAGCTTCACAGATGTATTGTCAGAAACAGTGATTTTTTTTTTGTTTTCAGGAGTGCCCATTAGCTTTTACAGATACATTTCTTTTGACCCATTTTGGTTTGGGTTGAGTTTGTTTGGGGTTTTGTTGGTTTGGGGGTTTTTTGTTTTGTTTTAGGGTTTTTTTGAGCAGCTGAGGGCCTGCTTGTGACAGAAACTAGCAACTTTCATTTCTGATTAGAGAGATGAAGGTTTTTTGAAGATCAAGGGCTAGAACTGTCCAGAACTGATCTCTAAATTTAGGATACCCAAAATATAAGGTTTGCTGGTTGGTCTCCTTTGATAGAGTATTTGTTCATGTACACTAAGCATAAGTGCAAGTAGAGCAGTAAGAGCTCTCTTTACACTGTACAGTCATGTAGTAGTTTGGGTTGGAAGGAACCTTTAAAGGTTATCTTGTGCAACACCCCCTACAATGAGCAGGGACATCTTCACCTAGATCAGGTCACTCAAAGCCCGTCCTATCTGGCCTTGAGTTTTTCCAGCAAAGGGGCATCCACCACCTCTCCAGACAACCTGTGCCAGTGTCTCACCAGCCTCCCTGTAAAAAATCCCTTCCTTTCATGAAGTCTGAATTGATTCTCTCATCTGTCACCATTTTTCTCATAATCCCCTTTAAATATTGAAGGGCTGCAAATGTCCTGTTTGTTTCTCTTTCAATACTCATTCTCTTTTTAGTGTGCAAGTTTTATAAGTATTCCAGTTTCCTTTTGATATGCTATGTTAATGCCCTTTGTAGATATATTTTTATTATAAACTCAATTGAAAAAAGGGCACAAAAAATGGAAAATTTAAATCTGGCCTGTTAACAAATCAGTAACAAAGTGGCTTATAAAAAGAGCTTTAAGGAGGTGCCTTATATCTGTCCTCATTTTAGGGACATATAATATTTTTTTTTTTTTTAGCTTTTTATGTTTTTAAAGGAAATTGAAACAATCTCCTAATATATGTAGCCAGTTGCATAAAATGATTATTTGAATACTAGTCTGCTTTTTACCATTTCCACACTTCTGCCCTAAAGGTGTATTTTTTTTCTTTTTCCTAAACAGAGCTTTCAGTTCTGTAATGTCTCCTTTCTGTGAATGTTTTTTAATATATTTTTTATAAATTTAATTTTTTTTATTCCTTCTGAGAATAAATTTTTTTGTGTGTTTTGGTAAAAATGGATTTTATCCTCTGGAGACATATCATGTCTCTGAGAGTTAAAATGCTGAATTTTTCTATGTATTTTGTACTATAAATTATAATTTATTTGTTTCCAAATATTCTGAAGGTGTTTAGAAAAATATTAGATTTAAGCTTCAGTCTTAAAAAAGTTATTTAGCTACCATATGGTAATACTGGTACTAAGAACAGCATTTCTGTCAGTCATATGTACAGTATCTTTCAAGAAAAAAACTGTGTCAACAGCCTTCTACTCCTATTTCAAACTTCAGGAGTGCAATATAGTACTATAAAATAAGTATGATAAATTTTCATCATGCAACATATCATCTTGCATCTGTTCTGAATAGTCATATTAATTTTTAATCCAATGTTCACTGGAGTGCTGGCCACTTACTAAGATAAAATAGGAAAGATGAAAATTCTGAATGCAGGAAGACATTAAAGGTTATAAAGATTTAGGTCTCTATGCTATATGATATAATCATTGTCTAGGACATATATTTATCTTACTGATGTAATAAATGACAAAATTGTAAATATTCTCTAAGTCTTCACAAAAATATTTTGGAATATCGTGGTTATTTTTGCACGTTACTATCAGCTGTGTAGTATTTTGGCTTTAGATAGAACAGTCAAAAGTGGTCTGGGCACGTGTTTGTTATTGGTAAGAGCAGATCTATGAAGAGGCTGACATTTTTAGTAGTAGAAGAGCTTTGATATGATGATGAACTATAGGGAAAATACACTTTTTCTCTGGGTTTTTTGAATCATCGACAGTCAGACGACTTGGTAACTATCTGCCTTTTTTCTCTTTCTTTAATGCAGCTTTGACAAACTCAGACAGGCAATGCTGTCTTTCCAATTCATCCGGGCCTCATTGCTGCTGCAGTGGTTTCCATGGGGAGACAATCTGTGTTTTGTTGGAGTACCAGGGCAAAATCTCTCCTTCTCTCAGCACCACCTTAGCTGAAAATGTCACTTTCATAGAGATAGGAGCAAAGCTTGCTTCCCTGCCAGAGCGGCTTTGGGTTGGTTGGTTGGTTGTTTCTTTTTTCATCCAGTTTTTACAACCTTTTAACCTCCAGAATAAAACTCTATTTTAACAGAAACATCTGATGGGAGTGATAGACATTTCTCTGTTCCACACGTGAACTGAGGCTGTTCCATGGTGGCTTGACCCCAGAGAAATCAGCAGATAGGACACTACCGACTGAGGTTACAGTTGAGCTAATTTAAGCCAACAGAGATACTGCAGGAGCATTTGGATAGAAAAGATGATGACATTTATGTATAACTTTAGGTTTGTTTAGTTCGTATTGATCTTTAAGGTAGTGAGATTGCAGGTGAATAATCTGCTGACCTAATTAATCTACGTTAGAAGCACTAAATTTTAACTATGCTTTTTGTTTCAAGTTTCATATAAGAGTTTGAATATTTTTTCCCACTCTTCCTTGGTGCTATTTTGCATTACTGTGATATAAATATCAAGGTACTAATCACGAAGCAAAAATGGAAGATTCTTATAATTATTGAACCATTTGTATAAATCATGCAGGTACGTAAAATGCAATACAAAATTAAGGACCGTTTCAATGGTAACTTTGTCTTTCCTTAATAGTGGAAATGGTGACTCATCTACAAGAGAGAAAGATCCACTTGGAATCCTTGAAGGTATAATTTCTGCAGTGCATGCAAGCGTTGAAAAAGGGTAAGAGCTTCCTGTATGGATTCTTTGGGTGACACTATGAAAGATGCTTCTCATGAAAGTTTTGAAGATTTGAAGGTAATACTGAATATGGATGATTTTTCTTCATGGATATATATAATGGGTTTGCACTTAATTTTCTAAGACTTTCTGGAGCGAGCGATCATTTTTCATGTTCAGAATCTGAACCCTGAAAGAAGCCTTTACTTGATCATTTGGAAGAAAGCACTGAACCTAAAATTTTGATAACTGTGTATTACAGTGAAATGAGAAAATGGTTTTTCAGCTGTGACTACTGCAGATTGTATATCTACCAGGAGCGTGTCACTGCTTATGTTTCAGTTTAGTTGATAAATTGCAAATAATAATGAATCACTTTCAGATATTTAAGTTTTGATATCTAAGTTTGCCCATATTTGTCAGGTGTTGTGCAGATACAATTTCCCAAATGCTGTATGATGCTTCACCATGTTTTTTTCTCCTCTTTTGGGAATATCCTGACTTCTGATCACATAATGACCTGTATGTCTCACTGGCATTTTCCGTTTCACTCACTGTAAACAAGGAAGAAACAAAAAAAAAAATCTTTTTTTCCCCAGATGTACAAAGAATTCATGTATAATAATGATAATAAAATCCCATACTTCTTGGTAGCCACACAAAAACATTTACACTATTTTTTGAGGCTTCTCCAATGAATTTAAAATAGTTGAATATTGGATACTGAGGTGGACTGAAGGGATGTAAAAAGATGCAGTAAATATAATTTGCAGTATTCTTAGGTGTAATGGATGAGTCAGTACTATTTTATTCTGAGATGCACTTTCTGGAGTCTTTTATTTGTATATTTCTTCAACATTTAAGCTGCCGAAACAATAAGCTGGAGTGAAAGTAATTATGATGGCAAGAGATTGTTTATATTCCTTTAAATACTTATTTATTACCATAAAACTCAGCTACTCAATTTACAAAACAAAAATATTTCTCTAGGGAAGACATATATAAGCATTAAGTGCAAGCTCTACAAACTCTTGAAATATTCCAGCAAGTCCTTTTAATTCCCAGACTTCCAGTTTACAGTTTGAATGCCACCTGTTCAGCAAAGGCATTTCTAATTCAGATGGGGTTCCGAGCTAACACCATCATTCAGACAATATAAAGCTTAAGTAAAATTGAAAACCTTGTAATATGAAAACCTCAGATGTCAATCTTTATTATTCCATAACTGCAAGACAGGTTAACTTGGTATTTTCTGTCTCATAATACCTTTCCATCTGTTTTGTTAAGACGAATAAGAGAACATTAGTTACAAATCACACTCTACCAGGAGCCACTTGCTTGGCTTCTTTTTTTTTTAAAGAATAAAGTTTGTTTGAGTTTAAAATATTACTGGAAGTTAAAACAGGATTTACTGATTTGGTACCTCTTAGTTTATAGCCTCCAAGGACATGACAGTTTATTCTGTCTCCAGGTGTGAGCTGGTTGGTCAGTTCATGGTGATCTGTAAACTGTGAATGCTTCCACATAGTTAGAATATATTTGATATAATTGAGTTTCTGAATCAAATTACATACTTAAGAGTTTTTATAATTAGCAAAGTCCCACCCCAAAGTTTGGGGTTTTTAGCATTTCTTCTTCTTTCTTTCTAAGGATTTTGGGCATTTTGCAATCATTATCATGCTAAGAACTTAAAATTATCAAGCTGGCTAGAGATGGTACAGAAAAAAAAAAGATAGGGCTAGAGCTGCAACAGGGAGAAAATAATCTGTGCATGTGGAATGGAAAAGAAAGGGCTTGTAAAGAAAAAAAGAGTCCAGGGTGACAGTACAAATAAGCATTCAGAGATAAAAATGTCATACTAAAAATGCAAGCATTCAAGCTGGTTTTCCATAAAGTCAGACGGTGTGATAGTACAGGCATCAGTCAGGCCCAGACACCATGGAAAGTCTTGGATTTTCAGATGCTGAAACCCAGCACCATTGTATGGTACCATGGTAGTTTGTGGGAGAATATGTAAGTGTGCAGACGGATTCCTATGGTATTGCATGGTTATTTGAAGTCCGGAAAAAGTTCTTACAGCACACAGCTTTGGGCTCCTGATTTACAAGGGCCAATTTCCCTGCAGCCTCACGGAGGTCAGATCTTCCATTTCCTGGTGTTATGTATTTCTTACATATTGAATGTGCTTGCTGAGTTTTAAAAATGTGTGTAGTATTTTCATTAGGATTATTACCTGAGACTGTTTAACACAGTATTGTTTAATTGCAGGGAGAAAATAGTTTCTTCAGACGACCTTCTGGAGTGGTTGAGACCTTTCTGTGGTGATGACTCCCTAGCAGTGAAGCCTCGCATCAGGGTATTGCAAATTCTGGAGCAAGCCTTCCATCTCAGTGATGAGGATAGCAAGCTACTTGTGTACTTCAGGACACAAGCTGTTCTCAGAGCTTGCTGGCCTGAAACAAAGGTATTAACACTGATTGCTGCAAATTACAGCATTAGACTGTTTTTATGTGAAGATTACATAATGAAATGCTGGTCTGCAGTAAGTGGTTGTGATGCATCCTTAGTCTGGAAACTAATCTTACTTTCCTTTTTGAATCAAGTTGAATGTTTCTGATATATTCTGATTCTTTGAAAAAGAAAGTTGCATAAAGGTAAGGGACTTCTCTGATTTTTGTTTAGGATCAGGAGTACATAATACTGAACTTGATTGAACACTACTGATTTTTCTCCATGTCAAACATTGACTTTGATGGTTTTGTACCTTCATTCTTTTCTGACCAATTTTTCCTGTCAGTTTTACCTTCCCTCTTTATCTTCCACTTGGTGCCACATTTTACTCAGAATTAGGATGATAGTTACTGGCCACTGACTCTGTTTTTCTTGAGCCTTTAAATATTATTGCATGAATGTGTAGCAGCTTTGAAATACTGTGAAACGCTCTTGCTGCATGTAGAATTGCTCAGAAGCAAAGTAACTTTTTGTTCATTTTTCTAAGTGCCTACCCCCATGCCAAGACTTTACAGAACAAAAATAGAATATTTCTAATAGTTCCCCAAAAAATCTGTGAACAAACCCACTTTATATTCATATAAAACAAAAGCAATATCTCAGTTTTGACTTGCTGTGCTAAATTCATCCAAGGGAACAATCCTAATAAAAATCTTAAAAGGAAAAGAAAATACTTATCTCTTGGTTTCTTTGGAAATTACTTTTTCTCTCGTATTTACAGTAATACCAGCATTTAACTCCTCAACTACTATTCAGGTGTCTGTGATTGGATTCTTCATCTTCAGTTCAGTCCTTTGTCAGTATTTTTGTTGCCTGTGACCTGCTTTCCAATTCAAAATCATTTCCAATTATAAAACATTCAACTAGAGTATGTCTTAAGAAAAAAGTTAGAGGTAGATAATAGCTGTCAGCCATATTTGTAGAAGACAAACAGAATCTGTATTTGACAGAAACCTTATGAGACCCATTACACTTGTGATTTTACCTTAAATATTTATCAAACTTTTATTTTCTCCATAATCTTGTATGTCAGAATGTATATAACTTCGCAAAAACAAACACCCATCCATTTGGTTACAAAACCAAATTGTAGTACTTAATTGAATAGGCATTTCATAGGCGCTGGCTCATGTGTATCTCACTGCCCACCCAAACCCCCAGGGCCGCTGCAGCAGAGCTGGGACAGCCACAGGTGCTGTCCCCACCTGTGCTGTTCCAGGGGCAGCACAGCTGTCAACTTCTTCTTGCCGGCTCAGACTTCCAGCCTGTTTAGGCCTCTCCATATAATCAGTTACTTTTTGTTTCCCGAAGGGATTTTTAGAATACGCCTGGTTTCAAGCAGGAAAACCTGGTTTTCTTTTTGTGGGGGAAAAAGTTTGTACTGACTGAGCAACAGTTCATCTGTGCATAACACAGAGATGCTGATCACTTCAGTGCTTTACACTTTTGCTGATGAGTAAGCAAGTTGTACAAGAAGACATGTAATAAAGCTTGAATAAAGCACTGGATAAGGTCAAACCTTTCAGAGATAACTGTATGAAAATATATGCACAACACCGTAATACTAATTTCTCTGTATATACTATTTATTATTTAGCTAAGTGTAGAAATAGCTTTCATGCTTAACAATAGTTAAAGCGATGCTTAAATGTACATGCATTAGAATCATTGTGTATGCACCCTAATTTCTGCTACAGAGTGCAATTATGAGTCCTATTGGAATATATTAAAAATTATTCTCATTTTCTTGTCAGCTCAAGCTCAGTGTAGTTGATAAGAACGCTTGATTCAAATATTTTGTGCTAGGTAAAGTAATGTGTTATTTGGACTGAAAAGTCATGTTGGTTTGTCCATTAGATACCTGTCACTGAAATTCAGAGTTCTTCACAAATGTTCAAGAAAATAAATAAGTGGTCTTAGATGTAGCCTATTTAGTTTGGATTTTTTTTCCTCCTTTAGTCACCTGATGTCAAATGATAGTCTACAAACTGATACTAGAATAGCAAGTTACGGCCTTGTTTGAGTATTAAGTTTGCATATTTTGTGAATTAACAAGGAAAATATCATCATAAAATAGCAGATTGAAAACTATACATTTCCCAGTCCTTCAGGTATGTTAGTAGAACAAGAACACTGCAGAAGTCAGTGTTTCCATGGCTGCTGAAAGGCAAAGAGAGAGATTTCTCTGTGAGCTTTGGCAGAGCGTTATGGTTAAGACGCAATTTTCTTGTGCAAGTTCGCACTTCAGGTGCAAGGACCTTTAAAAGCAACCATGTTTACAGGAGGGAGTATTGAAGGACAGCTTAAAAGTTCAATCAGGTTGCTGAGTAATCCTGGATGAAGAGTAGACAGGAGGAATCTAATCTTTCAAACTATGTCATTCTGCCTGCCTTGTCTGAAGACATCACTTTCTCTAGCATCACTACACCTTCATTAATTTGGTCATCCTTTTTCATCCAGCAAAATAATTAAAAAAAAAAAAACCAAAAAACCAACCATTTAAAATAAGTGGGGACGGAAGGGGCCATGGATTGAATGCTGGTTTTATTTTATAGGAAGTTGTTTAAAAGTTGTTGGTTTTCAGGGTTTTTTAATGAACTTTAAATTGCAACTAGGTCAAAAATGTATTCATTGTCTTGCTTCCAAATTGCTGTATTATTACTTGCTTGGCATTTCTTACTTGCTTTTTGGGGATCCCTCTTTTCCTATACCATTCCTTGGCACAAAAAGGGACAGCAGATATTATAAAGTATGAATGTGGATTTCTATTTAATAAAGATAATTTTAATGATATTGCAGTGTTCAATTACCAGAAAATGTGTGAAAGCCACTCTCAGTGTGTCTACTAATCCTCTTATACAGACTTTGCATACATCAAGGAGGGACTGAATATTTAATTATGCTCTAGGTGCTATTAGTGGTGGTCCCACAAATCAATGTGCTGCAAAACAGGCCAGCTCTTACAAAATTAAAAATGTATTTTATGGAAGCAGCTACCTATCAACACTCAGAAACACAGTGATTTCCAGTTCTCTAATGATTAGTTAACAAAATTAAAAATTCAGGGGTCCTCATTTTTCAAAGGCTTGAGAGTCTTTAATTCACATTCCAGTAGCATCCCACGCTATGGAGGAGGAGGCATGCCTTGTTTTAATCCCCTTGATGAATTTTATCTGAGCTCTTCAGGTTCTGTAATTTTCTAGTTAACTGGTGCATGAAAAATACGGGTCAAAATACTGACATTTTATATATATTGAAAGATGTTGGAGGGGAAAAAAGACATTGTTTAGAATGTTGGTATCAAAATTTATCTTTATTCATCTAAGATGGGAAATCCATTTCTTTTCAAATAATATATAAAATATAGTCTGTAATGACTCAGTAGTGTCTAACGAGCCTGAAATGTCAGCTTGTGTGTGTGTGTATACTTAGCTGTTCAGCTCAGTGACCAGTTACAAGGCATAGGTTACAGAATTGAGTTGGGGTTTGCCCCAGGAAGTTACAGTGGCAAAGCAAAGCTTCTGTAAGTAAACCAAGGCTTACTTTAAGATAGGAAGTTATTCATTATGAAGCTTCTACAACACACACCATTTCTTAAAAGGATTGTTTCATTATTATGCAAATGCTAAATGTAATTACTACTTGCATGCCACTTAAATGCAAATAGCTTTGTCATTTAGAGAAGGTAATCTCATTTAGCCTTCCCCCTCATATTGTTATATTATGTTTTTTTCCATGGGTTATATAGGGGTGCTGAGGGCTAAATGTTTTTGAAAATTGGAAGGGATATCTATTAAGGATTTAAAATTGTAACTTTGGGCACTTCTCTTATTTATTTTTTTTCTAAAGTTTAGCTTTGAAAAATTGACAAATTAATTGGTGTTGCGTGTGTGGGATGTGCAGAACACATTTTCCTTCTTTCCTGCCTATATGATGTATGGCATATGCAAACTTGTGTCTCAGCAACCTTAGTAATGTCTATGTTGACTTTCTGAGAACTTGGAGTGACTGTCAAGACTTCATTGATGCTTTGATCCTCTTTTCCCTGTTAATAAAAAACATGTATCTGTTTCCATGGTGTTTCTTCATACTAGTTCATTAAGAATGGTCTCTATGAGAATGTCAATGTCCAGTGATTTTCAGCTTTTTCCCATTTCCTCTTCTCATGTCAGAGATTTAAACATGAGAAGTAATTTTGCTGAAGCCATTTATTAGGTAACAATGACCTGTATTTAGCTTGATCTGGCAAAATGCAAATGAAGGAGCTATATCTGTGTTGTCCTCAGCCATCTTTTATTTGTGAAAAATGCTCAGTTAGAAGAAAGATGTATGTTCCTATCAACTCTGACTAAATTTGTTATGATGTTGTTTATAATTCTAGAGACATTGTTTCTCTGCTGGTAATGCATAAAAATTAAGCTTAAGAAATTTAATTTAAGTTTTAATTAATATTTTAAAGCTCCAATTTCCATTCCTTGAAGATGCAATTTATCCATATGAAAACATGTGAATTTTTTTTCAGGGAACATAAATTGTAGCGTATGATTAATTAAATACTTTTAGATGCAAATGAAATATTTTCCATTACCTACACACGTATAGCAGATAAGACAAAGTGGAGGGAAAAGCAGTGTAGCATGAGTGCACACAAGCTTTGAATTGAGCCCTGGGCACTGCAGGGCTCTGTGACCAGTAGCAGTTGCTTCAAAGGAAGATAAGAATGCTCTGCTGTGGATTCATGGGGGATTCACTTACTCTAGGAGGTTTTTTGTAGTGAAGGTATAAGTGCAGAATGGTTGAAACAGTGTATACTTGCTTTTGATCCCAGTTTCAGAAAAATTAAGAGCTTATTAGCGATATAATCAGGCTTCTGTTATTACATTTCAGAGAAATTGGTGGATAAACTGATTCAATCTTGGGTATCTCTCGCTAAATTTTCAGCATTAGTACACACTGTGCATCACTGAGCAGATAACATGCTGAAACTTTGTGAAGGAGGGATGCCATCCAGAGGGACCTGGACAAGCTCAAAGCATGGGCCCATGGGAGTCTCCTGAGTTTCAACAAGACCCAGTGCTGATGGCTGTACCTGGACTGGGGCAAGTGCCAGTACCAATCCAGGCTGGGGGATGAACAGATCCAGAGCAGCCTGGCTGAGAAGGACTTGGGGGTGCTGTAGGTGAGAGGCTGGACATGACCCAGCCATGTGCCCTTGCAGCCCAGAAAGCCAAACGTGTCCTGGGCTGCATCCAAAGCTCCGTGGGCAGCAGGTGAGGGAGGGGATTCTGCCCCTCTGCTCTGCTCTGCTGGTGAGACCCCACCTGCAGGGCTGCATCCAGCCCTGGAGTCTCCACGACCAGGAGGCTGTCGACCTATTGGAGTGAGTCCAGAAGAGATGATCCAAGATGATTTGAGGGATGGAGCTCCTCTCTTGTGAGGAAAGGCTGAAAGAGTTGGGATTGTTCAGCTTGGAAAAGAGAAGGCTCTGGGATGACCTAACTGTGGTCTTCCAGTACCTGAAGGGAGCCACAAATAGATGGAGAAGGACTTTTTACAAGAGCCTGAAGTGACAGGACAAGGGGGAATGGCTTCAAACTAGAAGAGAGTAGGTTTAAAGTAGGTGGTAGAAAAAAAATCTTTGCTGTGAGGGTGGTGAGGCACTGGAACAGGTTTCCCAAAGAAGTTGTGGATGTCCCATCCCTGAGTGTGTTTCAAGGCCTGGTTGGTAGGGACTTTGAGTAACCTGGTCTGGTGGAAGGTGTCCTTGCCTCTGGCAGGAGTGTTGGAACTAGATGATGTCTAAGGTCCATTCCAGCCCAAACCATTCTGTGTTCCTATGACTTTACCTTTTTATGTGATTTGTAGCGTTCTGTGGTTTTTTAGGATATTAAAATCCAGAAAAGAAAATTCTCTATTCATTACACTTTTTTCCTTATTCTGTTGTTTATTCTCGGTAACCAATTCCAGTGACACCACCTGCTCAGCTTTTTCTCTCTGGAAGTATCCTTCCCTCTATCTCAGAGGCCACTGTGATATGTAGTACACCTCCTGAGAAGGGTAATTGGAGAAATTAATATGCTGTCCTTGTGGAAATTAACAGTCCATGATTATGCATCCCAACACCTTTATTGCTCTCTTGACTTCATCTGTACATCAACCAGAGGTCTCTGGATTTCATTCAGTGAGGCTCAGGTTACTGTTTTGACTTGATTAGGCTAATTTAGCATATTTGCAAAACCAGTAGTTTTACCATTGTTACATTTTATTTACCATCATATGTACCCTTGACTTTTTTTTTTGTTGGAGGTTTCTTTTGACATATACTAACTTTGACAATCATTTGTCTGCATTTTTGTTTGTTCAGTGCTTGCAGTCTCCCCAAGACATAATTTATATAAACAAGGAAGCAGCCATAAACCCCTGAGAAATTCTACTTTCTTCTTTTACTATTTGATCATAAACTGGAGTGCAGATTTCTACTTTTTTGCGGTTTTTTCCTTTTAGTCAATCGAGTTCTTCAGTTGTTTCTAGTCAGGAATGTTTTCCTAAGCCCTTTTAAAATATAAGTAAATTGTAAAACTGGTTTTCTTTAGGTATTATTGTGTTAGTATCTTAAATTAGTAATTTTTTTTATTAATAACTGTGACAGTAGATGCTTTCCTTTTCTCCAAACAGTTTTCTTATTCCATCAGCCATTGTGCTGATTGACCATTCTTATTTAGAGGTCTGCAAACTCTGTGTCATCTGAGGGGCCTCACTCAGATATTCTTAAAATAGTTCTTACTTTATAGAAATTTGTGATATTTCACGTTGATTGAGAGAGTGAGGGGTTCTTTTTCCACGTTGCTGCTATTGTTACCCAGGGACCCAGCTGTCAGTGACTGCTAGGACATCAACTACCAAAAAGAAAACCACCAACTGCAGTGCTTCTGTAATGCCATTTGGTGTGACAGGTGTGTGATGCTGCCTACCCTATTGGGATTATTTTTATGGCTGCAACAGAGCTACTCACTTATTTCAGTTTTTACAGCTTAAATAATTTTGCAGTAACCATCCACCTGGTATTTTAATTTCTCCTGGCCTAGGTCATAAATATGGATAAACAATGAAGGAATTTTTCATTTAAAAAGATGCATTTCCTTTTTTTAACTGAAAAGAGTAATATTGAAATATTATTTGGAATCGGAGTCGACATCAACAACCTCTTGTTCCTGTAAGGCAGTATCTGAGTTTAGTGTGAGTCTTTCTTTTTAGGAATGCATCTTTGACTTTGCTAGTCTTGCCTATCTGCAGGAATAAATATATTTTGGAAGTACTAATTTTGACAACACTTCATTGACATGTAAACAGCTTTTAAAAGAATTTTGCTTTATTAGAAAAAATTGCAGACTTTGGTTATCGAGACAGCAGCTATGCATAGGGGTGAACTCTGAGCTTGTGGATGCACTGCTGCTTGATGGTAGTAATGATTAGAAGGGTAAATTAAAAACCATTTATGTATGGTATGGAGGGAAATGACTGATGCTGAGTTAACAGCATAAAAGAAGTATTTAAAGATTAAAATCTTGTCATTTCTTGGGGTATCTTCCAATGCTGTTGTCTGCTCTCTGTTAGAGTATTTGTATAATACATTCAGAATTACAATACAGTGATTAGCAGTTGGTGTATACACAAAAGATTACTTAACATGTTTGTGAGTCCCTCATGTTGCACAGGTGTTAGTTTTAGCCATACATGCATTCAAATTTTTACATATTAATGCACACCTAGTCAATATACAATTTAAATAATTTTTTTAAATTTAGTCTGTTAGTCCTGTCTCTTTCAATTCCAGGTAGCTAGCTATAGGAGTCTTTCAAGTGCATCTTTTTTTTTTTTCATTATTTGCCCTTATTCTCCCTACCAATATCTATGTACAGTCCTCAAGAGGTTTTCTCTGTGCTGAAATGTATTTGCAGATTAGGACATAGTCTCCTGCAGAATACAAATGAATGGATTTTATTTTCTGCACGAGTTATTCATTTTTATGCATTAGGCAACACATTTGTGTTTATTGAATCTATATGCAGTTCTTAGTGAGCTGCATATGAAGCAGATAAGGAATTAAACAATATATAAATCACTTCAGAAGAAAAAAGTTCTTGGATATTTCTGTAAGAACTCAACATGTGGCTAAGCCTTAGTTTGATTCATCACCAGTAGGCTTCTTGTTGATTTGTTTTTAACTTAAATCCCATAACTTGCTTATCTTGTACACTGGCTTTAATTTGAGCAGGATTTTGCCTGTGCTATTATGTGCATCTCTTTAGTTTCTGCATGCAGCAGACTTGCATATGTGCTCAGAATTCAATAATAGTTTTAATGCGTGAAGCCCAGCTCTTGGGAAAGTGCAAGAAAGCCTAACTTCAGAGTTCTTCCTCCTCCGGGGTATAAGGCAATCACGGGTTGTGAACACTGAGTTTGTTCACGCAAAACCCTTGACTTCAGTTTTAATTTTGAATTGATTGCTCTAAGATTGTAGTTTTGATAGCAGACACTTCCTTCTGGCCTGTCAGACAGTGTTTGTGTCTTCCAGTCTAGGTCAGAGCAGCCCCTGATCAATGAGTCCAACTCCTGGCCCTGCACAGGACACCCCAAGAGGCACACCATATTCCTGAGACATTTTCCAAAGACTGCTTGAGCTCTGTCAGGCTGTGCTGTGACCACTGCCCTGGGGACCCTGTTCCAGTGCCTAACCACCCCCTGGGTGAAGAACCTTTTCCTAATATCCAACCTAAACCTCCCCTGACACAGTCCTTGGAATGTGGTTGGGGATTTTTTATTTTATATTGGTTTTGGTGTGTTGTTTTTAAGTGACTACTCCTTAATAACATTGCTTTGCATTAACTGGCATAACTCCATAAGCATAACTCCATAAGCATAGCTTCAAAAAGGCTGCTTTCAAGCAAAGGAATTTAACCTGCAGCAAACTGGATCATGTTTTCGCTGTTGTGTTTTTTCACTAAACAAGAGCTTAAATCCCGTTATTATACAGGACATTTTGTGAGGCTCTGGAACTGTTTTTTACAAGTTGACATCTCTCAGCTATGACTTACTACCACATAAGTTTCCATTTACCAAAATGGGTTTAAAGTAGACTTACCAAAATGTGAGCTAGAGTAGATGGAGAAAGTAAGATCAAAACAGCCTATATAAAGCTGACAGGTTCCTTTGCCCTTAGCTTTCTCCATGCTGTGTGCCCTTGCCCATATGCTGGTGGACCAGTGGCTGAACAATGTGGTGGTTTGTTCTTCCAAGCCTGTTACTACTCTCCCCAGCCTGACCCTGTTGTGTCCTGGAGAATTTTCCCCTCAATCACAATTTAAAAGTTGTTTTAATTTGGATTTTTTTAAAAGAAACTCTGGTTTAGAAATAATGGGATGCCAGTAGTGAGTTGCTGAGTATGGCACTTATGGTTTTGCCTTTAAAAAGGGTTTACTGTTGCTCTGGCATGTGAAGATCTTGAATGAGATTAATATGTGCTTGTGGTTTTGCATTGTTTCGCAAGTATATAATGTGTCTGACATCAAGGCTGATAGGATTTCTAGCACCTTGAAACAGTTTGAAGAGAGTGAAATAAATAATAGCCTTTAAAAGCTCCTAATTTTATATGTGCAGAGTTAGTAGCTATGCAATTTCAGGAACAGTTGTACAGTGTTGCAGATTGTGTTTGGGGTTTTTTTGACTGATTTTTGACGTTTCTGTTCATACTGAGAATAACTGGCTTTAAAATTTCTATTTAACTTGTCATTTTCTATGTCCTTTGTAACAAGCGTTTAACTTTGCAGCCTTGTACTGGAGGTAGGCGTCAATGACTTACATTTGTGCAGACTTTCAGTAGCTCCAGCAGAACAGGGAATGACAGATTACAGCCTGACCTGCAAAATGGAAAGACTGCTTTCTTCAGTGACCAAACCTTACTGGCCTGTTGTATAGGAAGGACAATATTTTCTTTGCTGATTTACTTAATTAGATTGTAAACTCCTTGGGGCAAGGCTGCTGTATTTTTGAGCCATGAACAGCACACCAAGATGGCATTTACAGGAATGCAGTCAAATTGCTACCAATCCTTTTAGTCACTGTCTATAAACAATGTTAAGCTCAGTCTAATGACTGGAAGGAAGTTTTAGCATCATTCTCTATCTCAAATCTGAATAAAATCTTTGATGTCACATCTGCCTATTATTTGGAGATGCAGCACAGATTAATTCTCTACCACTACTGCTTGGGCAGGGGCATGGGGCGATATATAAAACCATTTCATTTTACAAGGAAGTTCTGACAAATTGCAAGTCTATTGTAGTAGTAAGGGACCAGTCAAATGCCTGCTTAATGTTTCTATTTTAAATGCCGTATTAATTCAAATTTATGCTGCAGTGTCAAACATGAACACATTTTGAAATACTTACATTTACCATCTGGTAGATGTAATAAAATTAATTTTATAGTCATGTAAAACAGTAAGTTTTTGGTTGCATTCCTTGGTTACAGCAAAATTTTCTGCCTTTTGTACAGGGAGTTGTTTTTAAGTATGGATGTAGCTTTTCTCAATAAACAAGCAATTACAGTGAAGGAAAATATTTTTCTGGTTTCATTTATAAGCATTCTTATAATTTATTTCCTTTATAGTCAGCAAAAGCTCTTGATAAAAGCTGTGGCTCTGTCACACTAACAGAGTAAAAATGGAATTTGCAGAATACATACCAGTGGGCCGAGGGAGGTCAAGGTCTGTCTGCATTAGTTTTCCTGCTCACCATTCTCATGCAAAAATAGCATTTTTCTTTTATCTCAGACGTAGGAGAGGGTTGAATTGGCTGGATCTTTTTATTGGCATTTCCATTTTTTGTCAAACAAAAGGCACCCTCATCAGGCAAGTCAGTCAGTACCAGATTGTCAAATTAAAAGGCTTTAGCAATAACGCATTTACAAGTCCTTCAGATGTGTCTGTCCTCTAGGAATGGGAGACCATTATATTAGTGGATATCTGTAACTTAAAAACGAAACTCAAACACAGCAACATTCCACAGTTGCTGTAAATACTGGTTTTAAACTAACTTTGATTTCAAGAGTGAGATAATGTACCAAACACTGATTCTGCAGTCTGCCAATGAAAAGGCTTTTTTTATCAGTCATGTATGATTTCCACAGTTTTATTTAAATTTATCATTCTTCAAGTGTCTCATCTTACAGTTTCAGTAAAACTGTAGGTTTCCAGAAGCTACAGAGCTAACCTGTGAGGCAACTTTTCTTATTTGGACTCCTTCATCCCTATCGCATGTGATGAGTATGAAGCAATAACAAATCTGTAGAACGTGATGAGTCAAAACTTTGTGCATTGAAAGTTGATAAACTGAGTGTGTTCAACATTTTAGGCATCTAGTAGGCTCTAATCTGTGAGCAAAGAGTCTTGTAGTAATAACATTTAAGGTAAATCTGAAAGACTTTAATCATAAGGCAGAAAATTTGGATTTATTTGAGGAGAAATTTTAAGTGCACGGAGTTTTTAATTCAACACTGTATCTCTCATGGGCTACGACAAGCTCATGCTGTCTGTGCAGCCAGTATGTTGCTTTGTGCATTTCCCGTACAATCTTTTGAAGGAATGTGAACATGTGCAGATGTTTGTGTATTCTTGATTCTGAACATATTTAGTCCCTCAGTAATGAAATTGTGTGTTTTAACAGTTTAACATAAGGTTTGGCTTTACTTAATTTATGTTTTGTTTTATAATCCATCATGAGTATAATTTCTAAAATTAATTCCCCTAATTGACTTTCCCATTGTGGTAAATACTTGTGCAGACTTTTAATGAGGAACATTATGCCAACTGTGTTCTACTGCCAAAGAGACTGCCTGAAACTGAGGAGAATCAAGTCGGAATGGAGCAAATCTGTTGTTAAAACTGAAAGCCCTTGTTTTCTTTTTCCTTTCTTTTGTTGTTTTGCAGTTTGTTTGAATTTTTTTTCATATTTCTTTGGGGTCATCTGAAGTTCATGGCTGGCTATGGGCCTCATTCAGTTTACTAACAGGTTCTTTACAGGCGCTTGTGTTAAGGGGGCTCTGAGCAGTTCATGGCAGTTTATCTTTGCATGGTTAACTTTGGAGTGGTTTAGGAAGATGTTTTGGGGTTTTGTTTAAAAAAAAAAGGAAGGGGAAGCAGAATGATATTGTCTCATTACCCTGTGTTAAAACATTCAGGGTAATCTGAATAGATCATCCAAAATTGCCACAAAGAGTGTTCAATTAAAAGTGGATTTTTTTTTTTAAATCTGTTATTACAAAAAAACAAGAGGCTTGACTAACCACAGCAACTCATCTCAGCTAGTTTTCACTTTGTAAAGGTGAAATTTCTACCTTTTTACACAGAGCATACTCTGTTTCTCCTGTGGGAGGTGTCTTCTTATCACTGCGCACTCCCTCAGACTCCGAAAGCGAAGACAGTAATACAGAGCAAAACTTTAGTTCTCTGTGTTTTATATAGACCGATCTAGATCTATCTAGATATATTATGTATATACATGCACACACATAGTAAATACAAATTAAAATCTCCTTCCTATGCGCTGTTTCAAGGTATTGCTTCCTTCTAGCAAGGAACCATCACTGAAATCTCTCTTGTTCACATTAAATGGAAGTGACATGCATCTAAAATGCCATATAAAGAGTGAATTTTCACTAGTCTTCTTAAAAACCACAGATCATTAACACTGTAGAAATTTCACTTTATTACTCTTAGTGAGAAAAATAGGTGACTTAAAAAAAGCCATTGTGGAGAGAATTGCTACAGAAATGCTCTCTGCGTTTGAGAATAGAAAGGTAATTCTTCTGATTGACTTCATTTGAATTAGTACATGTTACATCATGAGCAATCATATTGCAAGGATCCAGCTGTCCAAAACACAGAATTATGGTGCTAGATTAATTAAGCTCATTCAAAAATGTAAACCCAAGTCTGTAAAGATGCATTATTAGGCAGAATTATTGGAATTCAGTTCACGTGGAGTAGGATGTCTGATCTATTCTATGCTACTAATAGGGGAACTTCTCTGACAGCTTTTCTCATGTATTGATGCTGTCTTTGCCATTACTTGCCATTTTTATGGTTATCATTAGAAAGATCTTAACATTTAGTCTGTGTTTTGAAGTAATGTACTGTTTGTGAAGATATACTAAAATGTACTCAGTGGACCATCCTGAATGGTATGTACTTCATTTCAATATATAAAATGCTGGTTTTCTGAAAAAGGGGTTTGGGGATGGGTGCGGTGTGAGAGCGTCTGTTGTCTAGCTAGTACTTAAGTTGCTGAGATAGTAAATATTTTGGAACCTTAGAGGTTAATGTCTTCTGTCCCTTTTTTTCCTTTTGTGTTTATCTCTGTTCTCTTTTCAGCCTTGTCATTTCAATATCTAGTATTGTAATATTATATATTACCAAGTATATATATTACAAATGGGTAACTGATGTCTGCTTTGTGACATTTGCAGTAAAGAAAAATATTTCAAGTGGACAGATCTAGAAAACATTTTTTCACTATCTGAAATGTTTTTGTATATGGTGCTTTCAGATATACTCTGGAGAGTTTTTCAACACTAAATATTTTAAAGTCACAGATTATGTAGGCAACTCAATAAATGCATCAGTAATGTTTGTTTTCCAGCCTCTTTTGAAAATTTGCCCTTGATGTATCAGAGCCACTTTGAAGAGATTGGGATGCGATCTTTAATCTTTCAGAGTAGCTGTAGAACTAAGAAAAACTTTGTCCATGTTTGATGTTTTAGAACTACTTGGGCTGAAACAGAAAAGTTAACATTTAATGCTGTGTATCTTCAGCAGAATTATAAGATGAAACTGAAGCGTTTGATATTCTAGAAGTTTCTGGACTCTGGAAGAAAAATTCAGTGTTAGAATGTGTTAATAATGCAGAGGGAGCTACTTTATTGTTGTAACAAATAATTGTTAAGCTCCAAAAACTTGTGTATGTCAGATAGGCAGCGAATTTCTATTCGATTTGGAAAGCCGTCCTGGTGTGATATCCAAACTTAAACAGAAGTTACCTCTCATTTAGTAGCAAGTTAGTTCTCATTTACAGCAACCTTCCTTCAACAGTCAGACCTTTTACCTTGCACATTTTTACCCTGAAACTGCAAGCAGTAATTATTTTTAAAAGAACCTGTCATCAACTGGAGTGAATTCAAGTCCGGGCAAAAGCTGCAGGTTTTCAACAGAGCTAGGCACTTGTCCCAAGACAGAATTGTCTGGGAGCCAATAGGACAGTAGGGGTTTGTTTTTCTTAGGTTCAAACACCTCTGCAGAGAAATACTGTATTACTTATTAGCAAATGTTCTTTGCTGGGTAGATTAATTGAGAAGCAACTTTCAAGGCTCTTTTCTAGGTGAGAAAAGATGAGGTGCTGTAAATTCAGATCAAACTATTGAATTTTCATGGGTGGGTGTATGAGACTAGTACATATTAGGAAAGCACTGGACATAGTCATTCTTTGAAAATGTGTGTGTATCTATGTCTATACACTGAGAAAAAGAAATTTAAGGAATCTTTGGTTGTTTGAAGAAGACAGAGATCTGATCCTCCGAACTAACCAAAGAATGTACTTATGTGGGATTACATTGTTCTAGGAATGTCCACCTACGTCATTCCACATCATCTGTGTTCTCCCATTTTATTTGCATGTAGTTCAAAATGAGAGATAAGAAAATGAGTTTCTGGGAAAATCATGTTCACTGTGCTTCCTGCATTGTTTTGGCACAGTGATGTTCTTCACAGATAGTTTGTCGATTGCTTTTAAATCTTTCGTTGCTGGAGGGGGAAAAGAAATCTAGTTTAATTAGTTTTTTGGTTGGTTTTTGTCTCCTTCAGGTAGAGATAACAGATATTGAAAATGAAGAAAAAAGATACCATCTCTTCCTGGGACTTCTGGAGTCCAGTCAGAGTCTGTCTGAGTTTCAGCACTTGGTCTTGCTGCTTCAGGCTTGGCCGCCATTGGACAGGGGCAATGGGTGAGTGTTTCTTCAGACAGCCATGTAACAAAAAGGTTCAAAGTCTTCTGCTTAATATCATGTTGTTTTCAGTCAGCTAATTCAAGCATGGCTGGTAGGAGTATATCCTTTGGAAAGGGTCATACTGGGAGGAATAAATGTTTTATTTAAAGCAGAATTGAGTCAATCAGTTTCTTGTAAAACCTGTTTATACATGCATGTAGCCTGTGTCATGGAAGAAGACTGAAAAACTTTTCATTGCCTGTACTCTTGCACATGAGAGTGTTCTGTCTACTTAAATTTCACACTAGGTATTTTGCTCTTGTTTTTAGCGGTATAAACAGAGTCCATATAAAAAGAACAGAAACTTCTGACTGTTCACTGTATTCAAAATTACACTTTGCAGAAAGGCCTTTGAAAGGTGATGTTCAGATGAATGTGGCAGACAGTCTGGCAAGGTAATGGTACCACAAAATGGCACTTCTCTTGTCTAGATCCACTGCCTATTATTTCTGTGTCTGAATAAAGCATCCAAGCCAATTTAAGATTAAAATAAGACTTCAGAATTGCACTTGTCAAAGTGGATATTAAGTGGAAGTAGTAATTTGAAACATCCAGACTACATTATATTTTATCAGTTCTTTGGGTTTTGTCTGTGACTTTCTGAATAAATTTGAAAGTAAAAAATTCAGCTGTTGTATTCTTTAACTGCTAATCACTTCTAAGATGCAAGGATTCAAATAAGCTCATGTGAAGAGGCAAGGGTCACATATCTTTCAGAGAGAAGGAATATTAATAAATTTTTGGCTAGCCATCTCTGACAGTAGTTAGGTTAGAGTCATTAAATAGTGTTTATTTTGGATTACTTAGGGCTATTGATTACAACCTATTTTAACTTGGGGACTGCATTCACACACGAAGTATTTATGTGCATTGATTTTTCAGAAAAGTTACGGCTTATCTTTTTCTGGAAGGTATCTTATGCATGTGTAGAGAACTGATGGGTTACAAGGTAATCTGTAAAGGTTTTTCACATGCAGGCTTTCAGTTAGTTTGGAATTTCTGCATAAGCATTAACCTAAATTCTTTTGTGATAGATTTACGAGCCAAACATTGTCTTCAGTGCATTAAGGATTACAAGGACTGCTGTGGGATCTGTCACAAATTCACGTTTCAACTTTCATTCTAAGTTTTGGTTTTGATTCTAATTGAGAATTGGATGCCTCACAGTGTGTGGGAACTGTCAAACTTCTTTTAATCTGCACACTACCTTTAACAAAAAAACAAAATAACAAAAGGTTAAGTGAAATACTGCTGCAATTAGCAAAATCATTTGTCTTTGTGTTGAACAGAAAGACTAAAGAGTTTGTGAAAGGGAGAATCCTTCTTGTATATGGGTAGTTCTTGTCTACTGTGCTGTTACAGAGGACATAAAAAATTATGTACTTGTATCTCCCTCTTGGTGTAATGTTCCTTTAGTCTGACTTCCTAAAGTGAAGAACAGGGAAAAAAAAAAGGTGTAGTCACAACTAACTGTGGATCAAATTTCAGAGGTGGGATACCTCTTCGACTTCAGCAATCTTGGAAGTGAAAATTTCTGCAAATACTTAGGTCACCAGTATCGAAACTCTTTTAGAGTCTAAAGTAGTTATTATGGCTCCTAGGCAATTACATAGTCACCATTCTTCCCTCTTCTCCCCATTCCATAATTGCACGTTAACAGCATTCAGCTAGGCTTAGCAACCTAGGGGTTTATGTGTGTATGTGTATATGTGTTCTTGAAAAGCCTATCTTTAGGATGATTGGGAGTAAAGAACGAGGAACTGTTTTGTTAGTGGTATTTTCAGCAATTTCATTTTAAAGTAAGTTGTATGAACAAATTTTTGAGCAAAGAGGAAAACATCAAGAAGCTAAAACTGTATGTATTAACTCGTTTGTTTACTCTTCACTCTTTTTTTCCTCCTCTCCTTCAGAAGAGGGTCATTATCGCTTATTGTCTACAGCCAGTGTAATGATCCTTACAGGAACTGGGGAATTTAAGTGTGAGTCATGTGAACACTTGAAACATAGATTTTCAGTCTAGCAGTACATATCTAATACGTACAAATGAATATAAAGCTGGAAAACACAGTTTACATTCTGCAAAGGTTTAAAAGGAAGGAGAAATAAAAGAACTAAGGTTTAAGGGGGGTTTTGGTAGGCTTTTAATTTTTGTAACCTCTATGTTAGTAAGTCCATACTTAATGTTTTTCTGAGTTACTGTTTTCTAAAACACTCTAGTTAAAATAATACTTGTTATCACAAGTATGATTCTCTTCTTGTCATAATATGCTGTGTTTACTGTGAGAAATCAGAGAGGGAGCTTGGTTGTTTCAGTCAGCGCTCAACGCTGTACACTTCTTAAAATTTTATTTTCGTACCCTTGTTATGCATGCATGCTATTCCACCCAGATGGCTCATAGTCAGATGTCATTTTAAACATTTCATAAAGGTGTTTGTTAAAAAAATTATTGACAGTATCTGAAGCTCTGCAGTCCTTTGGAACTTGCTGCCTGCATTCAAAAGGCATTTTTTATATTTATTATAAATATTGATAATGTGTTTTGGTACTGAAATAACCACAGTGTTAGAGACCCAATACTTTAGTTCACTTTTTTATTCTTAATCCCAGATTTTCCTCATTTGGCTTTGGGAAGAAAAGCTGAGGTGTTTTTGCTGTGATTTTGAAGTAATTGCTTTTGTCATGATGAAAATAATGTTTTGCAATCACAGTTGAACTAAAGTAAGATTCAGGAGAGAAGAAAACTGAATTCTGCCTGTAGATGTCATATTTTGATAACTTAATTTTGGTTTTAATAACAGATAGCAGATAGCTGTTAATAGTGCACAAGTGTATTTGAAGTAGTTATAAGGAATTGTGAAGACAAAAGCTTTATGTATGTAAACTATATAATCTGATACTTTACTTAGAAAGATTTGCATATGGCAAGCCTTAATGGCCTTGCATCTTTCTAGTTATTTTTGTGTTTTGTAGTGTGATTTATGTTTTCTTTTTATAATGGAAAATTCTTAAGAGATTTTCTTAATGTAGTCTGGGGGCAGCAGCTATAGAAGTTCATTTTGACTGTGTGTCTGTAAGTGAGAAATGGATCACAGAGCAGGAGCTATCCCTTTAACCAGTGGCAAAGGTGGAGTTGCAGGGATTCTTTCCTTCTCCTGCTCTTACTGGGGATTCACAGATTCAGTGCCTCGTGTTCTGTTTGTTGAATAATCTGGCATCTTGGGATTCAACCCATCACACTGAAAGGAGCAGAGAGGAGGAGCTCTGCTGTTCCCAGCCAGACTTCTGACAGCTCTGTGCTCAGTGACTGTCACTGATGGAAAGGCTCAATTAAGTTGTCAGAAGGAAGAAAGACAATGACTTCTATTTAATTTGCATTCAAGGTTGCCCACTCCTAGCTTCTCTGTCTGGTTTTCATGTTGGACTGTAATGATAGCTGCGTGGGGAGCTGCTTTTACTTGCTTACAGTGTGTACTTTTGATAGTGGACGATGAGCAGGAGAGAGCTTTTATGTATGAAATAGTGAATATTGGTGGTTGTCCTCTCCAGAGCTGTCAGACACTTGCTATGTCAATCTTCACAGACTCAATTTACAATTATATTAATGTGTTGCCTTAACAATTGCTGCAAAATAATAACTTTGAAAAGCAGCACTTTGACAGCACTTTACTGCTTCTTGTCACATGTACTAAATAAGTTCTTAATTTGCACTAAATTATAATATCAAACTGACACTTTTGGTCCTGCTGTGGGGTTTTTTTTGTTCTTGTTTTTGCTTTATTTAAGCTAAAGTAGAAAGTTTACCATGTCTTTGAGATGCTGATTACTGACCAGAGAAATTTATGGGGTGATTTTAAAATGCCTCTTTGTACCTTCTTAAGTTTATGCACAGATGAGCATAGAGGTTGTGTTATTGTGGCTTAATACAATCATTATATAAGCTGTAATTGTGCATGATTTTAGCCCACTGTAGGTGGGAATTGAAATGCATCGACTTAGTTTATATTAGAAAAACGGCAGTGTAGGTGTGTTCCAGTGTCAGACTTCATGCTATCAGTTAAAAGTGGTCTGTTACCCATTTCTGTCACTACATCCACTACTAGTCAGTATACCTATTCTAACAAAAGTATTGAAAATATCTCCATGATCTACCAAATAATGGCTTTAGGTGAAAAAATGTTGCAGCAACAAAAAAAATACTTCACAGTAAACACTGCCTTTGCCATCCTGCATGATGAAATTTACTTCTATCTACTGTCTGCCATCTGTTTATGTCTGACTCTGTAATGGTGACATAGCATGAGGTTCTGTGTGGAATTAAAAGAACATTTTAAATACGTAAAACAAATGTAGCTGTATCCATATCTACCAGGAGAGTTCAGATGCATTTGATTTCACTTTCTTACCCTTTTTGAATGGGCTGTGAAGAAACTTTGTTTGTTTGTACTCATTGGACCTGAAAATTAAAATGTGAATCTGGCTATATATTTTCCTCTCAGAAGCAAGAGATAAATAGATGAGAAACAGAAGCTGTTAGAATGTGATCAAAGCAAACAAAATGAGGAATGCTGGATTCCTGTCACCCCTCCCTCGATACCACTCTGCTTGGGAAATCAGCTGGTATTAAAGGCAGGAGAAGATCCTGTGCTATTCCAATTTGATCAGTCTTTGTCTGGTGTATAATTCCTCAGGGTTTGTAATAAGCATGTCATAATTCCAAGTAATTTAAGCTTATTTGTTGCATTGAAAGAGTGATGGCATTATGGACAGTAACTTGTCTCAAAACTTCAATCTTTCTTTCATGAGACAGTACTTTTAAGTCACACAAGAGAAACAAACTACAGAAAATGGTATATGTATATTTATGTTCTATAGCAATCTCTTTTTTTACTGGGCAGGTTGTGCACAGATGATAATCCCTGGGTGAAACTGGGGACTTTTATGCTGCAGAGGTGCCCACCTGAGGAAAAGGAGAACACAGGAAATGAAATTTTGAAAATCTGCCGTTCTTTGTATGAAACAAAGCACATGCTCCCTGCCACGGTAAGTTTTAACTTTTGGTATTGTGTTGATGAGTTCTGTTTCTAGGTCCCAGTTACAAGTAAGATGTTGCCATACTGGATCAAGTCCAATGGAGAGGCTGAGAAATGGGTTCAGTCTGTCTGGAGGAGAGATGACTATGGGAGATCATGCCTTTACTAAGTAGTCAAAAGAGGAAACAAAGAGAGGAATTGGAGTCAGTCTCTTCACACATGCTCAATTATAGGACAAGAGGCAACAGAGACATGTTACCTATTACCAGTTTTTGTCATCAAAAACTCTCATTGCACCCAAGCAAAACATCTTTCATCTTTAAAACAGTGAAACATTAGAAGAGACAAGGAGAATCTTATCTTTGTAGGTATTTAGGACTTGACTGGATCATGTCACAGGCAGTTTGATATTGTTGGACTTGCTTCAAATTGGAGGCTGGTTGGATTAGCTAGTCTTTGTAAATCTGTTCCAGTATAAATTATTCTTTAATGCATTTGTAGAAAGGCTTTAATAATCTGTTATCATTTAAATAAGTGTTGCAAAAACTGCTACTTAAATTATCAGTAATTCTCTTACTAATAAATGTATAGAGATTTAGTGAGGAACCCCTGAAAAACATGGTGATTGAAAAAAAACCTTGGTATACAAGTAATTGCTAAGCAGTAACTGATATTCTAACTTATCTTCCTTAACTATGTATGCATACTTCAATACAAACATCTCTTAAGTATAAAATTATTGAAGTGTTTTGTATGTAAACACCGTATATTAATGAAGACAGACTAGAGAAGTTCTTAATAAACTTCACACAATTTCAGAGTAGTCATGCATATTTTTAGTAGGCTGATTAATGTCTTATAATTATCTTTATGCAGTCATTGTCTGTTACAGAAAACAGCTGATGTTAGGAAGAGAACCAGAATAAAAACAACACATTCTGTTTAAAACACAGACAGGTGGGTGTGTGGGTTTTTGTTTGTTGTTTTGGTTTTCTTTTTTTTCCTAGTCCAACACACTGATCTGAGTCAAGTTCAGAAATCTATATAAAACATGATTCCAGGAGGTGGCAGTAAGCTGAAATAATAAGTACATTTATTAATTCATTCATCCCACCAAAACTCTTTGGTGGAAGGCAGGTCTCTGTATCCCTGGGACTTGTATAATTATATGTAGCTTTTCTTTGTAAGGTGTTGAAATTATGCATTATAACTTGTAAACCCGTGATCTTAGTGTGCATAGGAATAGCTGAACTTGGTCAAAATAGAATGTTCTTGCCTCACCTCGGTGATCCAGGGAGACAAACCCCTCTGGGTGTCACTGTCATACAGCAGTCAGTTCACCACAAGCTCTGCTCCAGAAGGGTCATGGTTTGCATATCTCTTAGTTGAGTAAACTTTTCCATGATCTCTGTGACAAGTCACTGTTTACACACCATTTTGGTATTGGTAGACAGCTTTGGTTGGAGATGCCTTCCTTTGGTTCTTTTAATGGTACAGGATGTTCAAAGAGCCCAATGTGTAAGTATGACTATACAGATACAGATATGAAGTTACTCTGATCTTCAAAGTTTAAACAGCCTTACTGATGTAAAATTCATTTTTTTTGGCTAGAATGCTGTGCAGTAACAAGGAGTTGCACTAAAATGTGTAGTTGTACAGTTACCTACAAACACGGGCTGTATTTCTGTAAGTCACTACTTGGGAAGAGAGGGAACGGCATGTATGAATTAAAGTAATTTGTTGTATGTATGTATGGCTACAGTGCTTAAGTGCTCAAATGACAGATTTGCAGTCGTGTGGCTGAGTAAGATGAAAATGTGATCACTGACAATTAACCTGTTTAGATGATTTCACATTTCAGTAAATACACGGATTAAGATGACAGATCTGGAATGATGGAATTCTAAAAACTGAAACCAGTTAATTACAATGAAAAACATTTGCCATTCAAGTTCCCTCCCATTACAGCATTGCCAGGTTCAAAGGTTGTTATGGAAAATACGTGTAACTTCAAGTCATGTGGTCTAGAAGTTAGGAAAACTATCTTTGGATATAGTCATTAATATATCTATCTGGATATAGTCATGAAGTGGATATAGTCTCTTTTTTTCGTTCCATATCCTACTGGTCTGTCTAGTTTTTTAAGCTGAGTACTTTTTTAATGTCTTTTGGATAGTTACATAGCTTTAATCTTTGTATCTGTGTCTATGTTTGCTTTGGAGGGGTATTTTTGTGGGGTTGTTTGTTTGTTTGTTTAGGGTTTTATTTTGCGTTATTCAATGGATAGCTACCTCCATTTCTTTTAGTGGAAGAAAGCATTGTTTTATTTAGCTGGAAGACACATGCTTGGATTGTCCAATATCTGCACTGCCTGATTAATCTCTTTAGAAAGGGATAAATCCTTTCCCCCTGATAGTTGTTCAAAATGCAACTTCTCTGAATATCTCATGTTCTTCTCTCAGCCTATGTATGGGTCATGTGTCAGTTAACATGGGAGAATGTACCTAGTCCCTTATCTCTAATGACCCTGGGGTCCTAGTGGCTATGAGATGCCTCCTAGAATAGTACAGTAGACAGTTGGTCTCTTTTTTCTAATTTTTGTAAGTAGTTTTTCCTGGGGTTTATATATGATTTTAGATTGTGTGATTTTGTTCAAACACAATTGTGTCTGCTCATTTTCTTCTGATAATGTTGAATTTAAATGCTGCTTTTCAGTCTGTTTTTAGCCTCTCCAGACATAATGCTGTTTGTATTCATTATCCAGCCCTTCAAGCCATCCATGAAAATACTGAATAATAACTGGACCCAAAACAGACTTCTATGGCATGTGGTTTATTTGCCTTGCTGATGTCACAGTGAACCACTGATAGCTGCATAACTAGATAGAGGACAAAAGTTGTCTTACAAAAGTTTCAACTAAATCATGGTAATTCAGATTTTGAATTGGGCCTTCCTTTAACCCTCTCACAGGTAACATCAAACCCCCTCTAAACAGAGCCTCTCATGGCAGGCAGCAGGCACTTGAATGCTTTCAAGTGCTCAGTGCAGAACAGAAAGCCTCTTACGTTGCTCTGGGAAGTGCTGTGGGTGATGACTTCCTTTCTGGGCTTGGGTTTTCAGTGCCTGTCCAGAGCAACCCTGCTGTCATTAGTGGCAGTGATACAAGCTGATACTTGTACTATTTGGACAGTCTTCAGGGACTGACAAGCTGTCCAATCCCTTCCTGTGAAAAAAGAAATGCAATTGTTGGAATGTGTGTTTCTTCTGCAAAAGAGATGATGGCTTCTTCTGTACTTGGGCATGGTAGTTAAGACTGAGCAAATTGGTAGCTAGACAGGCTACCATCAGGCAGAAAGTTCTTCAGCTTGTTCAGTTGGTTTTGAGAGGGAAATGTTACCAAGCTTGGTAAAATTGCTGTTTTGCTCAGATTGTGTATTTTATGACTCTCAAAATTTATTTTTCTGAATATAAGCTGCATCTATTGCTGTGAATACACATTTTCAAGAAAAGAAGACGTGTAGAGCAAATTCATGACTTTCCATTCTGTAACTTTGCTGGAATGGCAGGCATGCACCTCAAAAGAAAACCAATGGAATATGAAATTACCAGAAGTTTAATAAACATATGAATGATCAGATAAAGCTTAATGTATTTATTTAGTTTTCTTATTCCTTGATCTGTGTCATGTCATTCACAACAAGCATGTCCATGCCACTAAATTGGGAGGAGCTGTTCACTCCCTCAAGGATAGAGAGGCCCCGCAGAGAGACCTGGACACATCACAGGGATGGGCAATCACCAACCATATGGAGTTTAATAAGGGAAAGTGCCAGATTCTGCACCTGGGATGGGGCAACCCTGGATTTACAGACAGACTGGGGCATGAAAGGCAGGAGAGTTGCGCTGCAGAAAGGGACCTGGGGGTCCTGGCTGATGGCAAGTTGGGCATGAGCCAGCAGTGCCCTGGCAGCCAGGAGGGCCAGCCCTGTCCTGGGGGCATCAGGCACAGCATGGCCAGTGGGGCAAGGGAGGGGATTGTCCTGCTCTGCTCTGCTCTGCACTGGGGCAGTTTGGGTGCCACAATACAGGACATTAAACTATTACAGAGAGTCCAAAGGAGAACCATGAGCATGGTGAAGGTCCTTGAGGGGAAGCCGTGTGAGGAATGGCTGAGGTCACTTGTTCTGTTCAGCCTGGAGGAGACTGAGGACAGACCTCACTGCAGTTACAACTTCCCTGTGAGGGGAGCCAGGAGGGGCAGGCACTGATCTCTGCTCTGTGGTACCCAGTGACAGGACCTGAGGGAATGGCCTGAAGGTGTGTCAGGGGAGGGTTAGGTTGGATATTAGGAAAAGGTTCTTCACCCAGAGGGTGGTTGGGCACTGGAACAGGCTCCCCAGGAGGGAAAGTGGTCACAGCACCAAGATTGACAGAGTTTGTGAAACAACTGGACAGTGCTCTCAGGCACATGGTGTGACTCTGGGGGATTGTCCTGTGCAGGGCAGGAGTTGGACTTGATGATCCTTGTGGGTCCTTGCAACTCAGCGTATTATATGATTCTAAGCATTGACAATCAGTAGCAGTGCTGAATACAAGTTTAAAGAGCAAGTCTGAATAAGAGAACAAGGTTTGCCTTAGTGACTCAGAGCTTTATGTGATGGAATATATTCTTCTAGGCTGTTCTTTAAGGTGAAAATTTAGAAAAGACTGACCAAGTACAGCCAGAGAGCTCCCCTTCCCAAACAAAGCCAAGTGTCTGTACAGTACATTACATATGGAGTATTTAATGTCTCCTCATCTTCAAATTTTTAGGCTCACAGTTACTGAAACAATGCTACTAAATGTGTATATCATCTTGGTCCTTAAATTGTTACAGTTATTAATGTTCAAAAGACATAAAAGGACTTGACTTGCATTCTCTCAGCTTAATATTTGGCTGATGAGCTCCTTTGACGATTGCCCTCAAATTGTTGGAGAGAAACAGGAAGAATCTCTTAGGGGATGGATACCATTTTCAATGTAACTACCATACAATATCCACAGTCCTTAGTGTAAAGTGCCTTGGAAAATGGGACATCTCTGGTGCACCTCATTGGGAAGTGGTTGTGACAAGCAACCTCAATTCTCAGAAACGACAGAAAGGGAAAGGGAAGTTATAGTTTGGTTTATAATATAATTTGTAGGTTGAAATACATTTTGATATATAAATGAACAAATCACTACAATATTGAGGAAAATAAAACAGCTCACATGTAGGACATGTTTTGTTGTTTAAGGGAAAAGGTTAAGTTTTGGAAGTGCACAGTACATTTGTTGAGGGATGTTTTTGTTTTTGTTAGAAGGTATTTTCTGGCCAGTTTAGTCTTGAAGTTGTGTGATGCTAAATTTTTGCTGTATTATCAAATATAGGAAGCTAGATGAATGACAAAAGGTAATTTGCTCAACTTTAATTATGTATAAAATATTGTATAAAATTTTGAAGCTTTTAGCAACAGAAGCATTATTGAACTCTGGTATGTACTGTTACTGCCTCTTTATTTTGTTCTGCTTTTCTGATTGCATAATTGAGTTACAGAATTGTCATAGGTGTCTGTCAGTGTTTCTTCCTGTGTTTTGCAGTATTTCAGTAAGCACAAATATATTAGTCCCACAGAGAGCTGTGCTTGCTCTATTTTTTTTCAGTAAAACTCCTGGTTGTAATGGTGATTCAGTACCTGCCTTGTCTTAATCTAACAAATGTTGCATTTTAACCAGTATTCCACATTTTTAAAATCTGTTCTTTCAAGTTTCCAAAGAGATATTTCCAACAGGGAATTCATTTGTTGTGGAAGTGTGGTTTTCATTTTGCATTTGACATAAAATTTTCATAAATTTTATTCTGAATGATGATATTAATATCTTCAGAGGTCATGCTGAGAGAATTTACTTTTTATTTCAGTGTATAAAAAAATTATGTTTGCTGCTGCATAACCAGTCCCTCCTGCTGCCATCCCTGAAACTGCTGGTAGAAAGCAAAGACCAAGACCTTCATGCTGTGGCACTGGAGCAGATAACAGCTGTTGCTAAGGTATGAACAGTTGAATGAACCACTTTTCAGAGGCTGAGGTAGTAAGTTAGCTCTTTTATCTTCATGTAAGCAGAGACTACTGAGACACTTACCATTATTAAGGTTTTCCACAGCTATTGTGTCCATAGTGAGCAGTAATATAGGGCTGATGAGAGCTTTTATACATACTTGAGGTGATTAAACCTCACAGCACTTCCTTTAAATTACTTAGTATGCTGTTTTAAGTCAGTGTGGTGGAACAGAAACTATTTTGATATATGAAGTGGATTGTTACTTCTGTGTTAATATTCCCTTACTTTGGGTTTTTTTCAATTATAACAGTATGTCAGATGACTTAGCTTGTTTCTGACAAATGTGGCATCTATTCATATACACTTGGGAGCAGTTATGTCACTGTTTTTGTTGTGATGGTATGTTCAGGGACTTTCATGCCATTTTAAACAGACTTGATTCCATACTGTAGCAAAGTTTCTGGAGAAGAAACCTAAATACTGTCTTTTCCTTTGGACAAGAACTGAAAGATGTTAATGTATATTTATCAACTGCAATATAACATTACATTCCTGTCTTTCCTGGGTATTTGCTTTGCAGCAAATAAGAAGGAACACCTAAAAAGATGAAAGTTAGTCTCCTAGGCAAAAGCATTATATCATCTTTTATCTGAAAACTGAGCTGAGTTTAAAATCTTTTGAGGCTCTTAACTGAAATTGTGCATGTGCAGCCCAACTTTCTTGGGTTTTATGTTAGCTATGGTCTGCAATCTTAACATTCTACTGCTAAAGAAAATGAACCAATTGTCTCTGACTGTTCATGAAAGAGAATTACTTTCTCCTCTGACTGAATTAACTGCATTGATAATTTCCAGAATTACAATATTTAGGTTGGGGAGCCTCATCTGTAATATTTCTGAATTCTGCACCATATCTTGGGGAGCTTTTGGTTGTGTATCACGATATAAAATAATGTTATATTTTTACAAAATTTTACAAAATTATATTTTCCATGTGGTACTTCACTATGAAACTTCCCACATGGAAACAAATGAAACCATGTGTCTTTTTAAATAAATGTCCCCCAAACACAAAAGCTTTAAAAATGTGATTTGTAGAAATTCAGATTGAAATTATAAATTATAGCTTCCTTCTAGGGGTACCTCTGTTCTAGTTATACTGATTGCCACAAAGTTTTCAGGTTCTGTGTTTGCAACAAAATGAGCAAATCTGATCCCCTTCTTTTATACCATTCTCTATTACCTAGGAAAGATATTCTCCATCCTGCTCTTCCCAGAATTCTCCCTTAAGTCTCTTCCTCATGAGCTGTGTCTTTCTTTCTTATGCATATTGTATTCCAGAAATGTTCTCTTTTTGCATCCTTTGAAAAGTTTGAGAAATGATCCATCTCCTTTCCAGAGCTGGTGAAAACTAGCTGGAGAAGCAATGGATCTGGAAGCATAGGCTCCTTTTCACATATTGCAGATTTTCCTTCCAAAGGACTTTGTTACCAAAATGGAAGAAGCACCAGCTTTTTTAATGTGTTCTCAATGAAAATATGAAACAGTAGAATGGAAGGTAGCAGGACATATTATATGTAACATATATCTACTTTTACCAAAATTCTAATGCCATTGTTTGAATTTGGAGTGCTTGGTACTCGAGTTTGGTATCTAAGCCAGGAAGGCATGGGTGTTCCTGTTACCTTTCTTTTATACCAATAAACCACAAAATTTCTGAGTTTTTTACAAAACAATTGCATTAATATTAACCACCAAAACAGTACTACATAGATTGTTTTCTTTTACCACCTGCAATTTTAGATTTTATTTCTATGAAACAAGGCTTTTTGGTAACTTTTAAACAAGATGATCTCATTAAAAAGCAAGCAAAAATCTGCTAATCTGATATATGCATGCACTTTCTCATCTCTGTGTTCTCGTTAGCCTTTTAAAATTGACTTTTTTGTTAACAGATGAAAGCTGCTGTATAAGTGACTAATTCTGAAGCTTGCCAGCAGGAATAAGTGTCCCAAGTACATTTTATTTATTCTTAATGCATAGTGCTGTGCAGTTGCACTTTCTGAATGATTACTAATTGAATTGCACTTTAAACTGGCCATTCCTTTCTAGTGTGCTCCAGCTTTCAGTTTCCTACTCTCTACTGATTATATTGGAGTTTTAGGGCCAGGAACCTTATTAGCTTCCTGCTAGTAGAAAGCACTTTGTATACCTGTGCATGCCCAAAATATTTTTTCTTTTTTGGCTTTCTTATAATTTTTCCTTCTAAATTGAGTATTAATTTCAGCACATAGTTCTGAATAACCTAGAATTTTCAAAGCAATTAGCTTTGGTCTAATGTTTTACTTTTAAGTCACTGAAGATTTAACTGTTGAATTTATTACATCAGGCATAGAGTTTAGTCAGTACCTTGAATATGACAGTGTTAGAAAAGCAGCTAGTACAGAAGAGTGCTGTGCTAAATGTAAAAGCTGTTCTTGTATTGTATAAGAAATACCTCTTACTCCTTGTTTTATATGCATCTCTTATGATTACATTATTTGCTGTTGTACTGAAAGTGCATATATTACTTAGCTATGGCAATGTTGTTTATTCAGTATAATTTTCTATGCCTACTTTTTGTATTTTAAAAAACAATATTCAGACTGTTAATGCTTTTTGTTAAATTCTGAATTAATTTTTCGTAGGAAGGTGTCTTGGTTTGAAAGACAGGTATCTGCTAGGGAGGGCAAGACCTCCCTTTGGAATGGAGAATTCAAACCCCCTCCCTTCGAATTATTAAAACTTTGATATTAANAACCTCGCGGTATCAGGTATCACCTTTTTCCCATCCCCCGGAGAGAAAAACTCCCTGAGACCAAAGAAGGGTGTAGCCCCCGTGCTACACCTTCCTAGCCGTTCGTATTGTTTAGGTTAAGCACCCATAAGTACCCAGCCATTAGTCTCCTGGCGACTTTGTGGGAAAAAAATCTATAGGGAAAAAGAAAACCAAATCTAACCCCCAACAGAAGGCCATCTCTGCTTATATTAAACAGGAAACAGACAAATAACATCTGGCAGAAGGGAATCATAGCTATTGATTCCCTGATCCAGTGCTAACACTGCTCACAAACATGGCTCGAGAAAAATACAGCACTTGCTTGCTGATAGGATGTATTAGTTAGCCATTTGTTGTATGTTGTTGACAGCTTTATGGATGTTTACAGTTAAGGATGATGCTGAAGTGCTGATACTAGAAATTGTACAGCTTTTGCCTGTAATAAACCAACCAAGTTTTTGCGTAAGCTTTTTTGAAATTGCAGACCCCCCTTTTTATTGTGCATCTTTTAATGAACTGCGTCTTGTCTTTTCTTATTAACAGACATAACTGTTCTTCCCCTATGTTGTGTACTGTGTAAGTAATTTAAAAAAACAGTTTACCTAAATAACCTTACTATTGCCAATAGAGCCCTTAAAAGTCAGATTGTTTTTGAGAGGGATTTCAGTGTTGTCTGTGCACTGGGTTGTCTTTCAGAAATGAAAACTGATTTTTATGCATCTGAGAGAGCAAGTAAATGTTCTATTGCCTGTTGGTACCGATAATGGTAAAACAGCTAACAAGTAGGGGTTAATATAAGCAGTGCAAATACTTGTTCAATCAACACTTTAATAGAAACTGGAATAAGAAAAATGTTGAAGTCTGAAAAAATACCTTGGCTCTATTTGCATGCAATAATTTCAGTGATGAAGTACTGAATCTACCTTTATGTTTACTGAAAACTGTAATATGAAAAATTACAAATTTTGTGTAGAAAAATGGAATTTCTAGTTTTCTCCAGTGTATGCCACTTATGGCTACTCACTTAATGGGGCTTAATCTTTAAAATAAATAATTAAATTATGAACTAATGGTGATTATGATAAAATATCTTTCTCCAGTTTATTTTTCCAGGATTTTTTATGTCACTGGTTTCTTTTCCCCTTATTTATTTGTTCTATAGATATATACTCCAGGAAGGAATAAAATGAAAAGCATTTTTATCTCAAATAGTATTGGAGAAAGAAATACTCTGGGAAAACAGCAGTGTCAGTTCTTTACTGCTCTTAGGTCATCAGCAGCTCTTACCTTTCAGAACTTGTGGATTTTCTAATACAGAAGTTATGGGTGAAATATTGCCTGTTAGTAATACCAGAACCTCTGGATCCCTGTGCAAACAATGCTGGTGGGGAATTGGATCATCTAGTTCCAAACCCTGCACGGGCAGGGACACCTTCCACTAGACCAGGGTGCTCAAAGCCTTTCCTGGCCTTGAACACTTCCACGGCTGGGGCATCCACAACTTTTCTGGACAACCTGTTCCACCCTCACAGTGAAGAATTTCTTTCTTATATCCAATCTAAACCATTTAAAGTAAGAGAGTTGGTTTAGATTGGGTATTCCCTCTTGTCCTATCACTCCATGCTCTTGTAAAACATCCCTCTCCAGCTGTCTTGTACTGAAAGGCTGTTGCATGATCTCCCCAGAGCCTTTTCTTCTCCAGGCTGAAAACCCCAGCTCTATCAGCTGGTCTTCATAGGTCAGGTGCTCCAGCCCTCCTAAGATGGTCTTCTTGACCTTCTCTGGACCCATTCCAACAAGTCCATGTCTATTCTTGTGCTGGAGGCCCCACACGTGGATGCAGTACTCCCAGGTGCTCTCATAACAGCAAAGGTATCACTTGAGTGCCTACACTTCAATGCTTGAAAGCAGATATTAGCCAATACTTAAATAGGAAAGCCAAGGAAAAAAGTCACTTCTCCTTGATGTAATTATCCCCACTAGATCTTTTACTCGTAACCATGGACATTGTGTGTGGGCATCATGCTAAATCTGCACTGTCAAATTCTGCCGAAGGAGAGATGAATATGAAAAATGAAAGCTGCTCCCATTTAAACCTTCCAGATTTTACTCTAATGAAAAATTTATCACCCTTAGCATGGAGTTCTAGGTAGGCGTAATGATTTTTCTCTAACATAGACACTCTGATTCTGTCATTATTGTGGGTCATAGTTTAGTCACACAATATGGAAAGTGGTTGGGTGTTAATTTGTGCAGAAGATACCTGCACCTCTGAGACCTGCTTAAACTGCAGTCAGCTGCATTCCATATCAGTGGAACAGTGATTCTGGGATTAGCAGTAGTCTTAAGTTTTATGGCCTAGTTAGGGTCTTGGGATAGCAAGGGCTCTGCATCTGCAGGCAGATCAGAAGTAATTCATTAGTAAGATCTTGACTGAGCTGTCTCCTCAGTAAAAACAGCTCCTTAAAACTGGGATAGTAAGGTGGTTGTTTTTTACTTGCTGAGTTTTACTGTCTTGCAGACCCAAATGAGTGATTTTGAAAATGAAAATGTAGTGCATTTAGGAGTCTATATCTACTGAAGGCTAGTGTTCAGTGTGTATGGCAAGCAAAAATAATTCTGGAGGTAGAATGCCATTAATATTTTTTAAAATGTAAAATTTTGAGCTTCAAAATTCCTCTGTAACAGCAAGCATCCTGGCTCCAACAGATGGAAGAATTACAAGTCTAGTGAGGAATAAGAATAGGGCAGATGTTCAGGCTCTTTCTCTGAAATACTACTTTCCAAACTTTTGGTTATTTTCAGCTGTATGTATCTGCTAAGTAATTGCCAGTGGTTTTCCTTCTTGGTTTTGTGCAATTTCTCCTTAATCTTGGATGAGCTTTTACATCTTGCAATATCATTTGACAGAGAATTCAACAGTGAAAAAAAACTTTTTTTTTTTTCTTGTAATCTGATCCCACTAGATTAATTTGATGCTTCATATTTTTTTACTTTCTTAATGAGATAATGCTTTAATTAATCCCATTGTAATTTTAGTGATGTTGCTATCTGCCCTATGCCCTCTAAGCCATCCCGTTTTTAGACTGGAGAGTCATAGTTTTGCTGAGCAATTTCCTGCATAAAAAACTTACTATACTCTCAGTAGTGTATTTTTTACAAAATACATGCTTTGTGTGTTTGCACTTTAAGGTTGTTTTAATTTTTTTTTTACTTTAATGCTTGTTTTTCTGATTTAAAATTAATTTTAAATAAATGTAGTCTTAAGCTACATTTGCACTGATTTAATTTCAAAAAATCTCACGGTTCTATTTAAACAGAGCTGTTCAGTGTATAAGCTGTCTTAATTAAGATTTGTAAATATGTATAAATTCACTGACAATGTCTGTAGGTTGTTATTTTTATTGAAACTAATGCCTGGAAATGTCTCTACATGTGCGATTGATACCCAAAATTTGGCATGATCTGGAGCTGTAAAACTGATAAATAGTCAATTGAGCTTTCTTTGCTGCCTATCTTTAAATGCAATTCTCATTAAACCTTGGTGTCTGTGTTCTTCTCACACCTGCCAGACTCTACACAGACTGACCGAAGAGTGGTAGAGCAGACAGTGGCTTTAACAGCATGAAATGCATTCACAGGGTCTGGTTGCCATCATGTGTCACCATCCAGTTGCCTGGAGACAACTTAATTACAAAAGTTTCCTCTTCCTTACCTGGTCTTCAGACAGTTTGCAAGTCAGAAAATGGGAAATGTTAATCAGTTTAAACTTACTGATCCATTTGGGCCTAAGGATGAGCTGCGGGGTACAACCCAAGAGCCTTTTTGTGTGAAACCACACTGATCCCATTTCTTTGTGAGTGCAGACAGGTCTTTCTGCTTGTGTGTTGCGTGGACATCTTCATCCCTGTAGTATAGCTCAGATGTTTAATGGTTTATGCTAGAAAAGGTCTTCTTTCAGATTTTTCTCTCTCAATTTCGTAGGGTTTTGGTATTTGAAATCACACTAATCTATAGCACTTTTCCTTAACTGAATAGTAGCCTAAAAAAATTTGAATTAAACCTTGCATCTGCTGTCAGTCTCACTACTGTAATTACTGTTTGCATTTTATGTTCATAAAATCAAACAGTGAAGCCCTGTGTAAAGCTCCATCCTACATACATGTTAAGAGTAGAGCACACAGAGCTTTGAGGTGGGAAAAAATATCCCTTCAGTCCCATTTCAGAAGAGATGGCAGCTGTTTGGATAGTGGCTTAGTATGCTACGTGGAGTGCTGCAAGATGCCAACACTAGAAATTTTGGAATCAGAATTGTTTAGATTAGAAAATACCTGTGAAGTCTCACCAAGTCCAGCTATTAACCCAGCACTGCAAAGTCCTCTCTAAACCAAGTCTCAACCACTTCCCTGGGCAGCTTGTTCCAATGCTTGACAACTCTGTCCATAAGGAATGTTTTTCCTAATATCCAATCTAAAACTCCCGTGGTATGACTGGAGGATGCCTTCCTCCTGTCCTGTCACATGTTAATTAGGAGAACAGGCTGACCCCCATCTGTCTGTAACGTCCTGCAGGCAGTTGTAGAGAACAATAATGTTTCCCCTGAGCCTCCTTTTCTCCTGGATAAACACCCCCAGATCACTCAGCAGCTCCTCATATGACTCAGTCTCTCGATGCTTGCCCAGCCCATTGCCCTTCTCTGGACATGCTCAGCACCTCAGTGTCTTTCTTGCAAGTGCAAGGCCCAGAACTGGACACAGGATTTGAGTATCAGCCTGACCAGTGCTGAGTGCAGGGGACAATCACTGCCCTGGCCTGCTGACCACAGTAGTGCTGATACAGGCCAGGATGCCACTGGCCTTCATGGCCACCTGGGCACAGTCTGGCTCATTTTCTTCAGCTGTTTGTTGGCCCATTTTATTTAATGATTACCTGTCTTCAACAGGAAAACATTTCTGCTGTTTAACTTTTGGCAATTATTAAATAATTAAAGACTAAGGTTGGATAGCCTAAAGTCTGGACATCAAACTGGACCTTCTGCTGTGCTAATTAGATTAAAAATGGCTTGATTACGACTGTAAAGAGTCATGGCCAGTCAGCCTGTTTGCAGCAGTCATGGCCTGTGTAGCAGTTGAATTGCTCTTCAAGGGTGCTAAATAACTGTTATCATAGGATGTTTATTACTTGCTGGTACCCTGGTGCCATTCATGTATGTTGGTACATAATTTTTATAGAAAATTAGGCAGAAAGTAACCAGATAATTTTCTTTTTCCTTTTAAACTGGGAGGTTGTTTTCAATTATATCATAATTTGATTAGTTTAGTCATAACTTGATAAGGTGCAGTAATTGAAAACTGACTATTGTCTAGCCCTCCTTTGTTCATTTTTTATCATAGAATCACAGAATGGTTTGGGTTGGAAGGGACCTTAGAGATCATCTTGTTCCAATCCCCCTGCCATGGACAGGGACACCTTGCACTAGACCAGGTAGCTCAAAGCCCCATCCAACCTGACCTTGAAACACTCCCAGGAATGGGACACCTCTAGCCTCGCTCACAGTGGAGAATTTATTGCTAGTACCTAATCTAAACCTGTCCTTTTGCAGTTTCATCGTTCCTCTTTGTTCTGTCACCCCATGCCCCTGTAAAAAGTCCCTCTCCAGCTCTCTTGTGGCCCCTTTTAGGTACAGGAAGGTTCTATGAGATGTCTCTGGGGCCTTAATGTCTCCAGACTTAGCATCTCCCTCTGTCTTCATGGGAGACGTGCTCCAGCCCTCTGATCATCCTGATTGCTTCCTCTGCAGTGTTTTCAAAATGTCCATATCTTTATGTTGGGGATCTCACAGCTGAATGCAGCACTCCAGGTTGCGAGAGAAAAGGGACAGAATTCCCTCCCAGGCCCACATTGCTTGGGATGCAGCATAGGATGTGATTGGCTTTCTGGGATGTAGGAGCACATGGATGGGTCATGTTGACCACCAAAATCCCCAAGTGCTTCTCCTCAGGGCTGCACTTAATCCATGCTCTGCTCAGCCTGTACTTGTGCTTGAGATTGCAGCAACCCAGATGCAGGTCCTTGCGCTGGGACTTGCAGAACTTCATGAAGGTCTCTGGGTGGGGTCCCTTCCCTTTTTTGGTTATATGTAGTTGTACAATTGTGCTTCATTAAGTGATAAGTTAACACAACACTGTATTTCAAAGAACCCAGGAAGGATATATCAAAATTAATTGAAATAGAATTTAAAGTATTCTACTGTGTTATTTGTAAAGCTACAGACAAGATTCTCAAGAGAATGTTATGCTTTCATATATCAAGTAACCACATTTCTGAGGCATCCAGGGTGTCTCTCAGAGGTAGCAACTCTGTGTTTCACATTTTTTAATATGTTATATTCTTTTGAAAATCTCATCCTTGCAGTGGGTGCCGATTGAGTCTGTGAATGTTTCCTGTCATACCAACATGTGAAATATAAGTAATATATTAATATAAAGTGACCAAAATCTGCTCTGACCTTCCTCAGAGTGTCATTCTTGATATGGAGCTAAATGGTGTGATCCGTGCTGCACTGGGACTGAAAACCTGTGAAAAGTCTATAAAGCTGGTGGTGTAATCTCAGGCTGTTAGGCATTCTTGTTCCTTAAGTTTGTGCAGGTCAAGTGTTTATATTAATGTGGTAGACTTTTAAGGACATACCTTTACATATTCTGACATATGCAAAGCGTGTATCCCTGTGGTTAATCCATGGGGAATACTCCTCTCACTCTGAAGGTCACACTGTGCAGTCAGAACTGTCATGACATGTTCTGGCTGATGGCTGTATCTGGTAATTAATTTTTAATTACTTTGACTTTCTCTTTCTTTCTAGGTTGATGATTCCACTTGTGATGCTGAGATACTGTCCTTGCTCCTCAACACCAAGTTGGTGGTGAAGTGCATGTCCACTGCCTTCTGCCCACACCTTATTGAGCACCTCTTGGCTAACCAGGGACAGGGAGGCTGGGATGTGGAGGAAATTGCACAGCAGCTTAAGGAAGCAGGGTTCGGTGCAGAGGCCGGGTCCCTCCTGATGGCTCATCGAGGGACCCATCCTGCACTCAGGACTTTTAATACTGCCCTCCAGGCTGTTCAGCATTGGATCTGAAAATGTTGGATTTATGCATCTGTATGCATTTTTGCTGGAGATCTTACACAAAAGGGAGAAATTGTTGCTCTAGTAAAGTAACAAAGTGAGTTATTAACTACATTTTGTAGAAAACACACAGCACACAGTACATAAACTTCTAATTGTTTAAGAAAACTAGTGGTGCAGACTGTATCGTTCTGTTTTATGATTAGCAAAGCATTGAATCTGATCATCCTTTCAGATCAAAATTAAATGGTTACACTCAGTTATATATAAATGAAACATTAGTAAGGTGGCAGGCTATATACAATTTGTCTTATTTTCTGTAAGTAATTTACTCTTGTCATAATGTAAAACTAATGTAAAATATAAAGATATATATGGAGCAAAAAAAGTCACAAGAGTGATTTTTGAGAATTTCCAAACCTTAAAATTCAGTATTGTGCAGTGTTGTTATCACAGCTTTTGTTTGCAATAAATAAAATATTTTGCATTTAATGTACTATCTCTTCTTTTAGACAGATAAATATTTTCTTTCTTCAGCCTGTTTTGCTGAAATTCCTCTCTCCTTAGTAATGTTCATTAATGAGGACAAGCTAAAGTTTAAAAGATATTTTTCTCCGTGATTTGGGAAGCCCCATCTCAAATCCTGAACATTTGTTGATACCTTTTGTGAATGTACTTCCAAAGTATTTACTTACATTTTTCCTGAGCTCTGAAAAACTGCATACATGTGTGTATTTGCAGAATCGCAGAATATGCTGAGTTGGAAGAGACCCACAAGCATCATCCAGTCCATCTCCTGGCCCTGCACAGCACCCACCCCCAGAGTCACACCCTGTGCCTGAGAGCGTTGTCCAAATGCTCCTTGAGCTCTGTCAGGCTGGTGCTGTGACCACTGCCCTGGGGAGGCTGTTCAGTGCCCAAACACCCTCTGGGTAAAAAATGTTTTTCTAATATGCAACCTAAACCTCCCCTGACACAACTTCAGGCTGTTCCCTCAGATCCTGTCCCTAGTCACCACAGAGAAGAAATCAGTGCCTGCCCCTCCTCTCCCCCTCACGAGGAAGCTGTAACTGCAGTGAGGTCTGTCCTCAGTCTTCTCCAGGCTAAGCAGAACAAGTGACCTCAGTCACTTCTCACACGGCTTCCCCTCAAGGCCTTTCCCCATCATCGTGGCCTCCTTTGGACACTCCGCAGTAGTTTAAATATCTTCCCTATGTTGTGACACCCAGAACTGCCCCCAGCACTCGAGGTGAGGCCTCCCCAGTGCAGAGCAGAGCAGGACAATCCCCTCCCTTGCCTCACCAGTGATGCTGTACCTGATGCCCCCAGGACAGGGCTGGCTCTCCTGGCTGCCAGGGCACTGCTGGCTCATGCCCAACTTGCCATCAGCCAGGACCACCAGCTCCTTTTCTGTGGCACTGCTGTCCAGCTTCTCATTCCCCAGTCTGTCTCTCCATCTAGGGTTGCCCTGTGCCAGGTGCAGAATCCATCAACTTTCCTTGTTGAATTTCAGATGATTGGTGATTGCCCATCCCTCTTGATTTGTCAAGGTCTCTCTGCCTTCAAGGGAGTCAGCAGCTCCTCACAGTTTTGTATCATCTGTGGACTTCCTCAATATCCCTTCCAGACCTACATCCAGGTCATTTATGAAGATGTTGAAGAGCACAGGGCTGAAGATGGAGCCCTGTGGAACCCCACTAGTGACAGGTGACCAGTCTGATGTCACCCAATAGGTGAAAACCCTGAAAACTGAAACCCTTTGTGACCAACACATGAGCCAGCATCTCATGATGCGTTTATCCAGCTGTGTGCTGGAGATTTTGTCCAGGGGGATCCTGTGAGAGATCTCTCTTGTAGGAGAGACAGTACCAAAAACTTCAGGGAAGTCCAGAAAGATTACAATGCTCATTCTTTCATCAAGTAGGTAGGTTGCCTTGTCTTAAAAGAAAATCGGGTTGGATAAGCAGGACTTTGCTCTCATGAAGCTATGCTGGCTGTGGGCAGTGACAGCATTGTCTTTAGGTGTTCTCAAATATCTCCCAAAATAAGCTTCATAACTTTACCAGGCACTGATTCCAAATGCCTTTCTGTTGTATTAAGATAAAACAATTTTTTTTATTGTTTTCAGAGGATTTTAACAAGGGCAATGTCTATTTATTACACTGCATTACCCAACGGGTTTGATGTTTCATGTTTATAGACACTTCTTAAAATTAGTCTGTAAATCTTTTGCCTAATCTTGTGTTCTAATTTTGATGTAATAATGTACAGAACTTAAAAGATCCAGAGGACATAGTACATTGGAGGCAATCTCTAGGGTAATGTGATGTAACCTCCTGCTTAAGGCAGGATGCCTGTATGGCTGGAGTAGGTTGCTGCAGCCTACATTCATTTAGGTCTGGGAAACCTCCAAGGATGACTGTGTTGGCTGTTCCCACGTTGAAAAGCTTTTTGTTTGTCCTCTTGGGATCTGCTTTGTTTTACCAGCTTTTACTAACTGTGAAAATGGCTCAGATGTCAGCCTTACTTCCCCCATTGCACAGGATTTGTAATGAGGCTTTGAACAATGCTTTAATTCTTCAGATTGTTAACTTATCTTTTGTGTTTGCTAGTCCCAACTGTCCTTCAGTGTTTATGGAAGGTTATATCATCCATGTATTAGCATGCATTCCAAATTCCAATTTCTGTCATTCAGCTATGTTGTCCTAATTATGTTGTCTTATGTTAACAGTCCCAAGAGCCCCAGACTAGTAAAGCTAGTATACTGGAATTGCAGAGGAAAGAATGGAAAAATTTTAAAAAGCTAACATAAGTGGCAATCAGTAGATGTGGGCAAACATGTACACATCCAGCAAGAAAACCTTGAGTTGTTCTGTAGAAGGTATTTCAATACTTTATAGTGAAGCATTTTGGTCTGCAGGTTTTGTTCTCAGGTTGGTAAATCCAGTGCAAATTTTCTGACCATTCCTATTCAGGATCATGAGAAGTTTGTGTTTAGTGTCACTCTAAAACTGAGCTGTAGATAAACCTCTAATGACTGTTACTGATCTCCTGTCCATTTTCTGGATTGCTGGCATTACAAATCCATGATAACTGCTTTCTTTGCAGCCTGGATTATTCCTGGTTTATTTTGTATTCAAAACTTTCACCTGTAACAGAAAGTATTACTTTAGTAGATATATCAAAAATGATCAGCCTGTATTAGTGTGTGTTTCAGGCAAAATTTAAGGAAGGAAATAAAAGAGAAAAAGCGCATAACAAGGACCTGTATCCCAGTGTCAGCCATTTAGTATCTTCTGTATTGTAAAATAACATTTCATACTCTTGAGCAAGATTCACTATCAGGTGCTATTGAGTTGGGTTTGGATTTTGGTTTTTGCTTTCTTTTGTTCTTTTTAAAGGTTAAGAAACTCACCTTGGTATTACTTTTGCCAAGTAATTCACTGAACACTGAACAGTTCAGTTCTGTCAGTTTATTTGATTTGCAGTTGAGATTTGCTCATAATACAGCATAAGCAGATTTTTTTTTACCTCAAACAATTCCACGTTCTGGAGCTATTTCTGCTCCCAAAAACAGGTGAATAAAGAGTTGAGTTGTGTCTCCAAGAGTAGTGCTTCCTGGGGCAATTAATCCTCTTTTGTCTGAAAGACACTGATAGCGTTTGGATCTTTAAGGAGCTTTTAGCTGCTTGGGAGACAGAGCAAAGCAGCCAAATACATCACCTTTCTTTTGAATAATTAGAACCAGAGATCAGGGAAGAAAGATCATAATTCAGAATTTCTTTTTCTGCTGGAAATACTAAGTATAGCCAATATGAGATTGCAGTGCATGCAGAGTAGACACTTCTGTTTATTAAAACAACAATGCAATTCAATGAGTTGGGTGGCTACATATGATTTGGATGCTTTCCTTGTATTATGACAGCTTTTGTGATTTACTGTGTGTGACATTCTGCACAGTGAGAAGATGCTTTGAGAGAGACCATCTGGTGCCAGAGTGTGGCCATCTCCAGCACAGGGAAGACATGGACCTGTTGGAGAGAGTCCAGAGGAGGCCACGAAAATGATCAGGAGGCTACAGCACCTCTCCCATGAAGACAGGCTGAGAGATGGGGTTGTTCAGCCTGAGAAGAGAAAGCTCCAGGCACACCTTATAGCATCTTCCAGTACTTAAAGGGGCTTGTAAGAAATATGTGGATAAAGTTTTTAGTCGGGTGTGTTTTGATAGGAAAGAGGATGATAGTTTAGAAGAGAATCGATTTAGATTAGATATAGAAAAGCAGATTTTTCCAGTGAAGATGAAGAAACACTGGCACAGGTTGCCCGGAGAGGTGGTAGCTGTCTCATCCCTGGAAATATTCAGGGTTGGGTTGGATGGGGCTCTGATATCCAACTGAAAATGTCCCTGTTCATTGATGACCTTCAAAGGTCCCATCCAACCCCAAATATCCAACCCCATATGATTATGGCTACCTGCATCATAGGGGTAACAATCCCTACACTTGCAAAAACACAATATTTTTTTGTATTTTTAGTGTATTTTTTGAGACATGGAAGGCAGGAGCAGCCGTGCCTTGTATCAAATGTTGCAGATACATCAAAAGTTCTAGTGGCCTACAAATGTTTCTCAATTCGATTATTTAACTATTACTAAGCACTTGAGGTAGTGTTTGCATAGGATTATTTTGTCTGACACTGAGCTCCCTTTCCACAGTGGTAGAAGTAATCTGAAATTGCTATGTTTGTTACAGTTCATTTATGATTATATTTCTCTTGTACATCTGTGGTGTTAAAACTGACCTCTCCTTGGGCCACACTGTGATCTCAGATGTGCTCATTAGGCCTCAGCCTTGATGAACAGCAGCTGGCTGAGTTCCTCTTGAGTTTATCAGAAACACTCCACTGCCACGAAGTTACACGGTGATGAGCTCCTGGTTTTAATTAACAGCCTTAGAAACTTGTTTTTCTTGCCTGAATAACAACCCAAATGGAACAACATTTTTGTTGTTGAACTTTCAAAGAAAGTTAATGACCCTAATTGTGGTCAGGACAGGAAATTACTATGCCTGAGGCCCACTCTCTTGTCACCCTATAAACAATGGTCTCAAGTGAGACCCACTGAGCTCTCCTGGAGCACAGCGGCTGTGACAGCATCTCCCTCTGAATGAGACACCACTGTGAGCCTGAAAACTCTCAGGTTTGCTTGGAGGACTGCTGCCAAAAGCTGACAGAGCCTGGACGGATACTCCCACTCCTTAAGGATCAACCTTCACCCTCTGAGAATATCCAATGAAAGTACTTCCCTGAAATTATGGGGATTTTTTCACAGGGTTATATATACCTTGTACATACTCCTTTAAGTATGTATGTGTGAGTATGAAGTCATTAAAGTCTTCTGAATGTTTCTTAAATTCTTAAGCACATTAGATTGATAAGTAAACTAGGTCTATAAGTGAGTTACCATTGTGCTATGGTAAATTCTACAAGAATCTTTCATTAAATTGTTTACATGAAGCTATTAATTAAGTGCTGTTAAGTTTAGGTGCTGCTTAAAACTTTAGACCTAAATCATTGGTGACATGTGCGGCTAAGTTTGGTAAGGGTGCCCACTCTGAACCCAGTGACTCTGGGAGTTGATCACCCAGACAATGTTTTGTGAAGGCTTTCAACAGCTTTTCATCAACCCATGGTTCTCAAAAACTTGTCTTCACTACCACCCCTCTGATCTCTGAGGACCTGCTGGAATGTTCTGATAAATTCCTCTACCCTTAATGCAACAGCATTTTGATGCTGTTATAATTAGTCCCCTTCTGTAGACATAGAAAATAGTAAACCTGAATCTCTTTGGCAACTGCCTGCCCTTGAAAACAGCCAGCTCATTTTGCTGAAGGTGAGGCACATGATCCTCTGGATGGTGAGAAATCGGCTCTTTCTTTTAGCTTGGCTAAAACATCTGCTGATGTGGTTCTGTTCTCCACAAGAGCTCAGTGCCTTAAACTCTTGTGTTTGTCCTCAGCAATGCTCTATTGCACTGGGAGGAGATGAAGTATTGAGTTCACAGAGTGAATGAGCATCCCATTGTAATGCAGAAAAAGTTTAGCAATAAAAGGACAGAGCCTCATCTTTCCATAGTGCTTAGGAGAGTTGGGGTTTAACTACAACTTTCAGCAGGTAATTATGGCCGCTAAAACTTTCTAAAAATAAATCCCTTTCCAAGCCTTTCTGTCTTCCATGGCATTCGGAAATATGAAAATTTTATTTACTTTGATTTCTTCTTACAGTGATAAATTTCATCTGTCATTTTTCTTCACTTGCTTTGAGATTGGCTAACAAAGGGGATGGCTTGGTGCTCATGCTAATGACTGCTGGCTCTGAACAAAGCAGAGTATTTTATCATGTTGATTGAATCTCCATGGGATACACTAAGCTGTGCAAACAGAAGATAAAGTCCGATGTTATGTCCAGCTCAATCATAGCTGGATCTGACAACCTGGTCATCATTTCTACCTAAAAATAGAGACTCTGCTTTCTGAAGCTGCCTGGGAAGACAACCTGATAGCTTCGCTTTTGCACAGCCATGTCATTTCCATATCCCAGCTTCCTGTAACACTTCTCAGTACCAGATCCATGACAGTTAGTGGAAATTTTTGGTGTATGTTGTGGGTTAACCCTGGTTGGGTGGCAGGTGCCCACCACAGCTGCTCTGTCACTGCCTTTCTCAGCTGTGCAGGGGAAAGAAAATATGAAAAGGCTCTTGGGTCAAAATAAGGGCAGGGAGAGATCACTCTGCATTGACCAACACAAGCAAACCAGACTCCACTTGGGCAAGTTAGATTAATTTATTGCCAATCAGAAGAGAATAGAGTAATGGGAAATAGAAACCAAATATTAAAAAACCTTCCACCCATGTCTCCCATCTTCCTATGCTGTTTCACTCCTGATTTTCTCTCCCACCTCATCCCTGGTGGTGCAGGGGAATGAAGAAAGAGAAAATTCACTGTAAATAAAATTTAGCATAACAAATGTGATTATCACTGAAACTGAATTGTCTGCACAATATGTGTTCCTTTCACTCTGACAACACCATCTTCTGCCACACTGTGCTGGCACAAGGAATGTCTCTGAACGTCCTTTTAGAATACCCTCCTAAGCTTCCTGTGCTTTCAGGGCACAGTAATGGGATAACCTGCTCCACACAGAGCTCTGATTTATAGTCAAATGGTCTTTATAATCCAGGTACAAAAACATTTACAACAGCCTTTTTTCCTTGACAATCTTTATCTGCCTAATGTGCATGTAAAATAATTATTCTAATGAGCAAAACAGATATATGCTATTTAAAATAATAAATAATGTTTGAAAACAAATATCATAAGGAGTTTAGTCTAAATGGGAGAACAATAACGAACACAAACTGTGAATGAAACAGGGGTGATTTTAATTATTCTGATAGTACCATCTGCTCTGCCTCTGGCTAGAGAGGAACCAGGACACAAATGTAAATTTCAAGAGTATGTGTCTATCTGAATGTAAATTTCAGTAATATGTATGTGAATTCTTGCAGTATCCTATATAATCTTGAAAAGGAAATGGAAGCGCAATTTAAGGTCCAGTCCTGAGATGTTTTTGTGACCTTTTCCATTCAGTTAGACACTTAATGACCATTTTGTCAAGGCGGTGATTGAAGTGTTGCACTGGTGAGATCACACCTGTGGTTGAAGTGTTGCACTGGTGAGATCACTCCCACGTCCAGTTCTGGGCCCCTCCAGAAAGATGTTGAGGTGCTGGAGCATGTCCACAGAAGGACAATGAAGTGGTGACAGGTCTAGAGAGTGAGTCCTATGAGCAGTGGCTGAGGGATCTGGGGATGTTTAGCCTGGAGAAAAGGAGGCTCAAGGGAGAAAACTACTTGATCTCCCTACAACTACTGGGAAGGAGGTTGTAGGCAGATGGGGGTTGGTCTTTTCTCCTAATCAACAAGTAACAGGGCAAGAGAGCGTGGACTCAAGCTACAGCAGGGGAGGTTCAGGTTTGGCATCAGGAAAAATATCTTCACTGAAAGGGTGGTTAAGCTTTGGAATGGGCTGCCCAGGGAGGTGGTGGAGTTACCATCCCTGGGAGTGTTCAAGAAATGACTGGATGTGGCACTTAGGGCTATGGTCTAGTTGCCCTGGTTATGATCGGTCAAAGGCTGGGCTTGATGATTTTGGAGGTCTTTTCCAACCTAAATGATTCTGTGATTCTGCTATTTCTGATAAAAACATTGCAGAGTGTTGCCCTGATTTTTCAGCCTTCTGTGTGTCTCACTGTTCATAGTTCTTAGGTTTTTTCTCACACACGGGTGTTATAAATAGAAGCAATGTTTTCCTTAATTCAAAGTAGTTTACATTCTTGTTTTAGAAATATGGACAGCTGATGGACAGTTATCTTGAGCAATGGGATGGGGAGAGGTGTCAACCTTCTCCCCCAATCCCTGGCCTTTGTAGAAATACTATGAAAGGGGAGTCAGTTTTTTTAATAAACAAGTCATGCCTTCTCACCAAAGTGTGTGTGTGCGTGCGTGTGTGTCTGTGTGTCAAAGAACAACAGCAGAGAAAAGTGGAGTGAAAACAAGCCTAGGTGATTTTGGACTTCGGAGTTATAAAATTACACAACTGTTCTGTAACAAAAATGTTCCTAAGGTGTGATTTTTTTCAGTCTTTGGTGCTCTCTTAGACTGTTCAAAATTTCTCAACATAAGTGGATAAAAAAATAGAAGTGTTTGTGAGATACTGCTTTGTATATGAAGTAAGTCCAGTTTGAGATGGTTCAAGATTCAAGGCATTTAAAGTTATAAGGTTTGAGTTATTTTTGGCTTCACATCCCAGTGTTATCTATATCTCTTCAGTGATTTGATAGGTCTCCATAAGAACAAAACACCTAGGTAAATGTTTAAGTGCTGTAGTTGCTCTTTTATTGAGCATAAGGATGAAGAAACACCGGAATGACCACACCAAGCAGCTCAGTTTAATTGTGGGATTTACTAAAACATCTACAACATTCAGCAGTCTGAGGATCTTGGTCTGGAGAGGAATGACAGTATTATATCTTGCTTATAGAAATGAGCAATGTGCAAAGGTAAATGAATGCAGGGGACTGCAAGCTACCATTTGTAATTAGAGCTCTAGGTTTTTTAATTACTTGTCGATTTCTTTCTGGTTATTTTGCTTTTAGATGGCAGTGTTTATTATGGTAGTATTCCCAGGACGCCTCAGTAAAGACTCATACTGCAAAAGCTCTGCACCTACATGCAACAGTATATTTACATTATGTGCTAGAAATGATGTGCTAGAGAAAACAAATAGTGAAGGCATTGTGACAAAATGATCTTTGCATAGATTCTGCTCAGCATCTCCTTGACTTTGCCAACATGAACCTTACCAGGTTGAAGATGTCTTTTTGGTTTTGTTCACCAAATTGGATTTATTTCTTTCACCGCGTTTATCCAAGGATACTTAATTTAAACTGAAGTTTGGTCTTATATGCCAATTATCAGTGAAAAATACACTGACTAGGAAGGATATGCTGCTTCTGGTTAAATGTCAGCACTCCATTTATGCCCTGGGTCTGGGCAATCTGGCTCTCTATTTCTTTCAGAGGAAGTGAAGGAATATCAGTGACAGTTTTAAGAGCATCTCTATTTAGAAAAGGAAGTTATTTTGGAACTTTTCACAGTGGTTTTCAGGAAGACGTGAAAAACAGGATATTTCCTCAGATTTCACTATGTATCAAACAATATTTTAGGAGCAAAAACAGAGGAAGAGATTTGGTTTTGATTCATACGGTTAGTTTGCTGAAGTCTTAGTACAGCCATCAGTGTTCTGAAGCCAGAGAACTGTTTTTCTTAATGTTCCATAATCATATTTATGAATAAAATTGTCAGCTTTGAAAAAAGTAAATAACTTTTGCACTTAGCATTTTACTAGCTACAGCAGCATTTGAACACATTTATAACTAATTCCATGAAATACCACTAAACTACTTTTCAGTTGCCTACGAGACCTCTAAAAATAGTTGGTATTTCAATAACTTCTCTGTATTCTGCTTTAAATGTGGTGAATTATTATTGACTTTAAAAGCTGGGATTTCCATCCTGTAAGCTGAAAAGTCAGAGAAGCAAGGGAAGAGAGCACAGGTCATGTTTTAGCTGGTGTCTTAGTTTCAGCTTTATTGAAGAGCAATGCCTTATACACACAGCAAAAGAAAAAGAGTGGGCAGCTGCAGCTCCATCTCTTACATTTCAGGCCTGATATGCAGGGAGCACCTCTGGAAGTATTTTCTTGCTCATTCAGGTTCTCATTGATGTCATTGTATCTAGCAGCTATTGGAAAACCCTCAAGGTCTTCAGGACTATCAACACTGGAATAAAACAGGAGCAGAATCATCTCTCTGCATTAAATTCCCTGCTATTGCTGTGACTGAAGGCACTGGCAATGTTCTGCATATTTCATTTGTTTTTCACAGCATTTTGTAACATTTGAGATTTTCAGCAAGGATGTAATGCTGTTCTATGCTGTTGAGAATTTCTGCTGACAGTGCTGAGTAAATGTTCTTTCTTATCTGATCTATTGTCCTGTGGATGTAATGTGTCCCGAGAGAAAACCAATATGTACCAACAACTAAAATTTGTTAGGAAGATCTTCTTTCATTACCATATTCCTTATTGCAGCTGCTAGTTTCAGCTTCTGGTTTTGATAACAGTTCAAAAATTAAGGATATCATCTGCCAGTGAACAGAAGTCAGCAAGCTGGATTTTGTAATCCTAAAACAGCTCTATGCTCCATCAAATCAAATTTCAAACCTCCAAAGACAACCAGAGGAATATTGTAACTGTGGGGAAAAGACTGGAATAAATGCTGGCATCCCTAGGATAAGCTTGAACAACACAATCTCCAGTGTTTACAGAGCTGCCGCTGAAGATTACTGAGAAGTGTCGCACAGCCGTGCATGGGAAGTGGTGGATGACAAGCCGGCGTCTCAAAGCCCTGCTTGGCTGATGAGTTTGGCTTAACCCTAGGCCCAAGAGCTCTCCTCTCGATTAAGTACTAGTATTTAGCACTGCTCTGAAAAAGCTTTTTGGGGGTGTTTGATGTCAGGGGTGTTAGCTTTCAGTGCTTGGAGCTGGCAGCTTTTCCAGCGCTGCGGATCAGTCTGCACTGCGGTATACGTTTGTAACTTTGGGACATTGACCTTACAGGATGAAGTTGCCCTTCCCTGTTCTTTGCAGTAACTGGTTTGCACGTGAACTATAAAAAGTGAACTGTGGGGCAGATGACGGAGGGCTTTGTGTTTGCTTGTTCTCTTGCAGTATGCCAAGATTTTTCCTTATAGGCCTGGAGAATTTTGGCAGTTGTTACGACTGCTGTGGCCCCAGTGATGAAAAGTCCCAGCTTCTGACATTACCAAAAATTAGACAACCTGAAGTAGGGTAATGTCTGTGTATCAAAACTGTAACAGTAGTTTGTGTATCAAAACAGTAACAGTAATCTTATTAACATTTTTTTGGTAGTCATTTTTAGAAACATCCTCTGAGGAGTAATTTAATTGTAGAATAGCAAAGAGGATATGTAGCCTCAAGGTTGACTAAACCAATGAAAATTTGAGTTGTCTTCTCTTTTTCCAGTGACTCTAGGATATCTTACTAATGACATTTTTATTAATACTACTAAAATTACATTACCAAAGTAGTTTTATAAATTGGATGCTACTTATGTATTCAGCTTCCTATTGGTAGAGTTTATGAGTGAGAAGAAGGTGGTTTTTCAGAGGTGTCCAGAAACTTTGCTGCTTGGACAGCCTGTTCCTCTCTTTTAGAGCAGCCACTAGGAAATATACACGCGGTCAGACCATGGGTGCTTCTTCTAGAGATTCACCAGAAGAAAGAAGAAGTGTTTTGGCTCATCTTTCTATTGAACAAAGGGAAGAAATTTTCTCTTTTTAGAGCTATTCTAGACATTTGTGATGGAAAATTAAATGAGTGAATGTAGCCTTACTTTCCTGTTAGAGTTTCTTGTAGATAAGCTTAGATTTTTCCTTTAGTTTAGATTTTTCAGATATACAAGTAGCTATTTTGATACAAGTTTTATTCTGCAGATTGCTTACCACAACTTGTTACTTTTATGAGCTTCTAGGATTTTTAATTAATTCTCATTTGGCTAAGAGGATTTTAAAGCCCAATACACACCATTGTTTTACTTCTGGAATACTTAGCTAAAGCTCTTTTAATTTTTGGTCCTGGAAGTGCATTGGAATTTTTGTTATGTAAATTCCATAGATATGCATGTGTCTGACAGCAAAAATCTCTTTTACAGATGTTTAGAATAAAATGAGAGGATTTTCAGACTCCAGGGCTATGGATTCATGGCTTGTATCCTAAAGTGTGTTTGTAAGTAGTTAATGGCTTGGCCTGGGAGGTTACTTTGAAATAATCTGCCAGTAACCAGATGATGTTACAGAGATGTGTTAGGTCTCCACTTTGATTTAGCAATAATTTGTCTGGCCTGAAACTATGTATGGTGCTTCTTATTAACCTGTTGGAAGGAACAGGTCTCGTTCAACCTTCTGTCTGCAGCCTGCCAGCAAAAAGATGGGTGAAAGCTCTTGCTCATAAAGGGGTCGACAGAGTATCAGCTGTTCCTGTGGCTAGGCTGAGTTTAACAAAACATTGGTGTGACATCTCCTTTCCTACCTAGATCTGGTGATTCCTGTGAGTCTGAAGCTGCAGGCCTGAATGGTCCTAGGCAGGAATAGGTTGACTGACAAAAGATTTCTCCTCTGAAATTTATCAGCTGGACCAGTCTTGGATTTATTGGACAGAGGATCAGCCCATACTTTAGGTTTATTTTTTTTCTTTAGGGCTACTAATATGGCTTCTTAGCTAATGTCCTTCCATGTTTTGCCCCACAATATTTTGATTAGGCAGCTTCTAGCCTGGTTGGTTTCCCAAGATGCAAAAAGGAAGGACACCCTGTGTTGGCTTGTGCCCCATTGTAAAATATTATAAAGCCCTTTAAAGAATTATTAAGCCAAAATAGGGGGTTTTGGGGTTTTTTTGTTTTGTTTTGTTTTTTTTTTTCCCTTACCAATTCTTGCCTTATATGCAATGAATACAAAAGCTTATTCCTTACAGGGAATAAATTTATGTAGGAGACAATTCTTAAAAAAACCTTAATACTGAACATACAAGTCCACATTGTCATTCTGTCACCTTTCTGCACTACAGAATGCGAGGTCCCTTGTCCTGTGGAGTTCCCTGGGATTTTGCCCTGTTTCAAATGTGTGCATTTCCATTCCTGTTAAGCTGTTCTACCTTCCCAGCGCATATTCATAATCTCTGTAGAAACTCTAGCCTAATTCATAGTACCACGTCTTGGGAGGGTTTTTTGGTGGGTTTTTTGGGCTGTTTTTTTTTGTGTGTGTGTGTTTTTGTTTGTTTGTTTGTTTTTCTGGTTTGTTTTGATTTGGTTTTGGTTTGGGTTTTTTTTGGTTGGTTGGGGTTTTGTTTTTCAAAATCTAATACCTTTAAAAAATTGTGGCTCAGCCTAAGTTTTGTCAAGTATCACTTTATCCTTGAGCATGATCTTTATCCTGAACTGTAATATGCATCTGTCTTTTCTAATTGAGCTTTTTTCCTTATTCTTGACTTTGAGATATTATTTTCTCTGACTTCAAATTCATGTTTTAATGGATATTCTGGTACTTTATTTGACAGAACAATGCAAAGGTTATGGTCTAGTTAAGGTAATGAAATCTGCTACCTAGAATGAAAAACCTTGAAAAACAATGCCCTTGGTAAGTCAGAATGAAATGGCACACTATATCTACTGCCACCCTGCTGCTGTGCTGTTTTCAATGTTAACATCAGAACTCAAAGTCTGATGCATTTAGCAAATAGCTAATTTGCCCTTTAAGTTTGTCATTTTAAAAATAGCACTCACAGCCTCTTGTAAGCAAGCAATTGCAAAAACATAGTACAAATAAATTCCCTACAGATCCTTTTTCATCCCAGTCATTAACCAAAGAGAAACCAGGTCAAACATCTTCAACACTAAGAAAGTCAACCCAGGCACAACAGACGGGAGCTGGGCTCTGCCCTGGTGGGTGTTTACCCTGCCACTCTGTTTCGAGCGCTGCTGTGACAATAATAGAGGCCAAACTGGAAGCTGGGCTAGGTACTTTCTCTGTTTAATTACTCCTAGCACTTAACTGACAGCATGTTGAATAGCTTTGTTTTGCTTAATTTTCCTAAAATTGTAATAGAACATCTCTTTCTCAAATTAACTGTTTGTGTATTGGAGAATACTTCATTGTTGCCTCCTACATTATTATGATTTTTATGTTTTGAAAGGCTTTTTAAAACATTGCCTTTAGTTTCAACAAATATAATTCTTTGATTTTTCTTCCTTCATTTTTTAACTTTTAGAACGCCTTCTTTGGTTTCTCCTTGAGTTGCCAAATTTTATTTGAATTACTGTACCATAGTTACGGTCTTGTTAATACTTTGCAGATTGGAACAGCTACTTTTCATGGCCTTCATGACATACTTCTCTACCTTCATTAGAGAATTATTTTTGCTCTGTACTCATGCTCTCAACTCATTTTATTTGTGGTTTATTGTAGCCTCAGCTATGTTTCTGCTGTGTAAACAGTCTCATTTTTATATTTACTACTTTAATTCTTCTTTCTCAGGTGTACCATTTTTTTTGTTAAATTTCGTGGCATTTCTTTGATAAGGAGATGTAACCATGTCCTTGAGAATCTTTGAGGCATTTTCAGCATCCACAAATTGTTTTTACTTTCAACTGTATCACTACAGAAAATTCAGAATATAATTCAAAACCTGTGACAGATTTCCTGTTTCATCTCCTATCACTCCAGGCTAACAGTAACTATTAATAACTATTCTATGAACATGTTGTTTTCTTATTATTGTGACTTGTTTGTGCAGGCAGTTAATATTAACTTTGCCTAAACCATACATCCCTTATTTTCCTATGTAAATATCAAATTCCAGAAGTTTTAATAAAGACAAGATGTATATGTTAAACTTCTTCCCCTAGCTGGATAGCCCTGTGTACTGGGTTTGTGCGGTAAGTTGTTGGTGGCTGGGAGGGGCCACGGGGGTGTCCTCTGTGAGAAGCAGCCCCATGTCCAGCAGAGCCAATGTCACCAGCTCCAGGATTCACCCACCCCTGCCAGGGCTGAGCCCACCAGCAGTGGTGGTAACACCTCTGGGACAACAGAGTTAAGGGAAAAGAAATTATTGTGCAGAAGAAATTGTGACCAGAGAAGAGAAGAGGGAGTATATATGAGCGTATATGAGTTTATACACCAAGGTCAGTGCAGAAGGAGAGGCAGATGTTTCAGGCGCCAGAGCAAAGATTCCTCTGCAGCCCGTGGAGGAGCCCATGGTGAGACAGCCGTGGCTCTGCAGCCCAGAGAGGTCCATGGAGAAGCAAAGATCCACGAGCAGCTCATGCTGGACCCACATGACGACAGGTAGATGCCTGAAAGAGGCTGTGACCTCATGGAAGTCTGCACTGAAGAAGACTCCTGGCTGGAGCAGCTTTAGTGGGCTCCTGGTCAAGCCAAAGTCAACTCACCTCAGCCTGTCAGAGAAGTTAATTTCTTTATTGTGGCATCATGTGCTTTAGAAAATCCATTTTTTTATTTTTTCTCATGATAATATAGTGCCCTAGCTATAAAAGAATTATTTCAATTTTTTTCCACTTTTGGATATCAGGGTTTGATCTTCAATTCCCTAGTGATTGATGTATTTTTATTTCTTTTTTTTTTTTGTGTGTAAAGGTAAGTACTTTTTTACTCTGGAATGTCCTTGCAGGAAACCATTAATGATTTGGAAGTTGTTTAGCATGTTTCTGACATTTATTCAGATACTTGATAGTTATCTGTGTATCTGTTAACTGCATTATTTTTAGCAGTTTCAGTTGTGCAGTCTGGGCTATACAAACACTGACCTTACTGGTTTATTTCTCCTTAAAAGCTTTGTCTCCATTGATTTCTTGGCATGAAGTTGTGTCAGGGGAGGTTTAGGTTAGACATCAGGAAAAGATTCTTCACGCAGGGTGTTTGGGCACTGGAACAGGCTCCTCAGGGAAGTGGTCACAGCACCAGCCTGACAGAGCTCAAGAAGCTCTTGGACAATGCTCTCAGGCACTGGAGTTGGACCTCAGTGGTCCTTGTTGGTCCCTCCAAACTCAGGATGTTCTGTGATACTGTGATTCTTTCCTGATAAGCACAGAAATAAAAACCTTGTTTAGATTTTCTGCCGAGGCTATATCTGTTCTGAACACTTCTTTTACACCTTGATTGTCTAGTAGCCCTAGAGACACTCTTGTCAGGCTTTCTACTTCTATGAAGGAGTAGTTTCTATTTGTTTTTACGCCTTCAGCAATGTCTTCCTCATTTTTTTTTTTTTTTTTGCTTACCTTACTTTTTCTTTGAGTTCTTTTCTCCTTCTTTATTTGGGCATGACTCAAAAGACCATCTTATTTCTAGCAGCTTCTCTAACTTCATGCTTCATCCCTGCAGACAATCTAGTCTTAGTTTGTGTTTCAAGAATGGCTGATTGTATTTTCAGCTGTTAGGATGATATATTTACACCATTTATGTCATAGCTCCAGATTTTGCATCTTTTGGATTTCATGTGTTATCTGAAAATAACTTTTTTTTTCTAATTTTATTTTTATGTGATGTCTCTTTTGAGATAAACCATTTCATTAAGGCTTTGGGGGAGAGGACATTGCATTTTTTAACCTGCTGAGTAAGTGAATGCATGTATGAAACCCGAATATGCTGCCTAATATAGCTGTGGTTTGGTTTTGGTGGGATTTTGTTTGGGTTTTATTAGTTTTTGTTTTGTTTGTATTCTGAGGTTTCACTGTTGAGGTTTTGTTGGGGTTTTTTGGGGGGGGAGGTGTTTGTGGTTTGTTTGGTTGGTTTTTTGGTTGGTTTTTGTTGTTGTTTTGTTTAGTTTTGTTTAGTTTTTAGTTTCCTGCTCTCTTTGTTCAAGTCTGGCCAAACTACTTTCCTATTTGAGTTTTGACATCCTCAATTCTATTCTGTACTTGAAGGTACACAGGTCATATGACTTGTCATTTTTGCACTACAATTTCACCTTCTGTCTGCTATTCCACTAGGTGGTAAATGCAGGGGATGCTGTCAGGGAGTTCTTTAGTGCTCTATGTAGTAACTTGCATATTGCCTCCAGAGCCTCTCTCTTGCTGTTCTCTGGATTATGGCATGTCACGGTACCATAGCTGTTGCCCCTGGATTTGCTGTTAAGGTGCTGTTTAAAACAGCACATTGTTTCCTCCTAGTCAGAAAAGTCACAAGAAGGCTTTCTAGCAACAAAATTCTTGTCACCAATGGTCTTGGTGACTGAATCCTTCACCTGTCTAACCCACCTTTCCTTGCTCTGTGAGGGGTAAGTGTATTGCAGGGCAGTATGTGGCCATTGTGTGGAGGAGCCATCGCCACAAATGGAGCTGGGGACATCATGGTCTTCTGAAACTTCTCCTTTGCATCATGAGTAGTCTGAGCCTGCAGTGAAATTGCTCTATGGCATCTCCAGACAGCATTCCTGCTTTTCCTCATAAACTCTACAAATAGCAAGCCGCATAGACAAATGTAATCTTAATAAAAATGGTATTGATAATGTGTCCAATAGAGTCACTCAAGAGAGAGAAACCAATTAAAATCTTGGTTGGTTCAGTAAATCTTACAGCTGCACATCCCCCTCACTGCAGAGGGACTTTAGCGTGCCAGTAGTCCTCAGACAGGCAAGATGAACACAGGAACATCAGTTCCACTGACGTGAATGTGAATTAAGTGCTCAGCCTGTTTGGGAGCTGAGCAAATCCCTCCAGCTACAGTATTGAGACTCTAAAACCTTTGAAAATCAGTTCCATCAGATTTGCAATGTGCTGTACATAGATGAATGAGCTGTTATTTTGGGAAAGGCTGGTGCATGAGTTATATGAGTGGGAGACTTGATGTACAAATGATTTTTGGCATAGGAGAACTAGAACTATGTTAGGCAATCCAAGAGGTCCTGATTCCCACATCAATTTCTGAACTGCTCTTTTCTTCTGTTGTTTTTTCTAAACACATGACCTGTAATAGATTTTATTTCTCTTTCAGTGCCCTCTGGTGTTTGTATTTTCTTTTGTTTAGTTCTGATTTCTTCTTCCTTTTTCTGGCATACTTATGCACTGAGATATCTTTCAGCTCAGTCCCTTTGTCCTCTACACTGTTCTCTCTGACAGGTCCCATTTAACAATACTAGTCTGTCCTTCTCTCAAAAGTGTTTGCAGTGTCCTTGGTTTGTGTTATTTATTTCTGTCTTCTTTTCATTTCTTCCTTATTTTTTTTATAAACTCTAAAAATCTGGGGTTTATTATTCCTTGGACCACGCACCTGCAGTGGTTTCCATGGCAACATGATTCTGCAGCCCCCAGCTGTTCCATTCTTCATTCTTATTAGCAGTTTGCTGGATGCTGGTAAAAACGCTGTGGGTTTGGAGAGGCAACCTTGCAGCTGAGAGCATGAGCGTTTAATTACTTTGAAACTGCTTGTCTGGTTGTAAGTCCAGCCACTTTTCCTGGGCTGAGAACACAAGTCCGCTGTGACTATTTTGCAATCTCATCTCATTAGTTGTGCTTCCTTGTAATCTATGCATATCTACCTTATGCTTAAGTTGATAGCTCATACTCAATCCAATTATTTCTTATGATCTAAACACATTCAGATTGTTCTCATTTTTCCTACGTCTTTCAGGAAACCTGGAAAATAACTGCATTCTTTTAAATGAAATGTTTAAAAAGCTTACTATAGACAAGCAGAAGCTGAGCTGTCAAACCTCCTAAGTACTGTTTCAAAAATACCTCCATCCTGTCCCTGAAAGTAAGGTCCTTATTACTTTGTGATGGGGTCTTGAGCAGAGATTATATTGAAAGAATATAATGATCTTTCCATCTGCAAATCTGTCTTAGTTTTATGCCCCTCATCACAGTGGAATTTGAATGTCTAATAAAGAGAAATGATCGGTAAGGATTCAAGGAGAAAATCAATCTTATTTTATTCAGGTTTTACCTAGCTTCTACTTATAAAAGTGTAGTGAATTAACACCTGTTGTGTTATTGCCTGTAAAAGTGATGCTATCTTAAGGAGACCAGCTTCATATTTGTTTTATTATTCCCACAAAAAAAAAAAGCAAAATAAATACTATGAAAAAATATAAATAACCTATTCTGTTTTTTTGTAACTGAAACTAATACAATCCTACATATAAAATAATGGGTTAAACAAAGACAAAAATACAAAATTTGAAGTACCAGTAATATGAAATATATGGTTTAGCTAAAAGAGGAATACTTTTCACAGTCAAACAAAAAGGAAAAAACCCTCACACATTAAACCTCTGGTGTCAGACTTTGAAGAATCAAGGTATAAGAGAAAGCAACAGAGAGGGACTGTCTGTGAAAATGGGGATTTTAAGATGGCTAAGTAGAAGTTTTTTTAAATCCTGACAGATGCTGGATAAAGCCAACTAGCGAGCCACATTTGTATGTGGCTCATGAAATAGAAATTTATTGAAATAAAAGCATCATTGAAAGGTGCTATTTTGATAACTCTTTCAAACAAGCTTTCAACATAGTTTAAAGATGAATTATATTCATCTTTATTTCTAAACTACTTCACTGGAAGAATTATTTTGGCTGTTTTTTTATCAACATTAAATTGTAAGAACTATTCAAATGTGATATCATCAATGATATAAACAACTTTATTGCATTTTGTTATGGTTTCTTTCTCCTTTAGAATTTCTCTTATGCTTAGCTCCACATAGTTATTTGAAATAGGCCAGAAATTCAGTGTCCTGATTTTTGACATATTTATGAATTTGTAGCTTTTAATTTTTTTTTTCTAAATTGTTAAATAGACCTATTTATTTTGCATTTTACCTGAAGAAATTATATTTTATGTACTCTAAAAAACAAAAACCAGAGGGAAACTGAAGGATCAATTGCTTGTGTTCCTAATGTGAAGGGAAGAATTAGTAAAATTGTTGATATTTTTGAGTTTGCTGGAAATTCATGTTGGAATAATGATATGATTTTGAATGAAAGATTGTTCCCATCCTCTTTCTTAGTTGTCACTAAACAAATAGGAAAAAAGGCACTGCTCTCTCCTACCTCCAACGTGGGATATGCAGGTGAAGTGGGATTCTCTGCTCATGTGGCCTGGTGACCTGTAAAAAGATTCAGCACCTCAAGCACAGAATAACTGAGGGGTCTTAGGAGTTTGGGGGTGTATTTCCTGCACCACAGACTGTTCTGTAGTCATGCCTCCTCAAGTGAATTCTTGCGTATGTCTGTGTTCTGAACAAGTGTTAATGAAGATATCCTATGAACCTTTCAGTGGAGGGGAGATTAGAAAACCCGTAAAAACTGTCTACAGAATATGGGCAATATAGGAGGTTTGTGGTTCTTGGGTATGCAGCAGATATTTAACTGATTGGAAGACTTTATTCTGTGGTTTTCTATATGTACATATATGCACACTAACTACAGAATTGGTGATCAACAAGCACAAATCACAGTTTCTGTGGAGTGCTGAAAGACTTGCACTGCCCTCCACAAGCCGGGGGGGGAGGTTCCTCTGCACAGCTGAGAGTCTCAGAAGGTTTAGTGTTTGAGCATATGGGTCAGGTTGATAGGATCATTGAATAGTTTGGGCTGGAAGCAACTTTAGAAGGTCACCTAGTCCAAGCCTTCTGCAGTAAGCAAGGACATCTTCAGCTAGGTCAGGTCACTCAGAGCCCCGTCCAACCTGACCTTGAACACTTCCAGGGATGGGGCATCCACCATCTCTCTGGACAAACCATGCCAGTGTCTCACCCCCTTCACTGTAAAAGACATATTCCTTTTATCTGATCTATACCTACTCTCCTTCAGTTTAAAACCATTACCCCTTCTCCTGCCACTATCTGTCCCTATCCCTCTAAGTACTGAAGGACTGCTGCAGCCAGGGCCAAGGACATGAGCACAGCAAGGCCCAGAGCTCTGCAGCTAACAGTGGGTGTCCAGGACCCTAGGAAGGGTGTTCACAGGCTAGAGCAGGAAAAGACTGAATTTTAAGACTGGATCTTGTGTTTCCTAGGTCTGCACTGCTATTCTGTGAACTTCAGTTTGAGTTGAAAAGTCAGAGCTGTGTGCTGTTCTGAATAAATGGAGCTATCTGCTTTTTGTGTCATTATTTAATCACTGAAATTACTTTTGTTTTCAGGAAGGCGCAATGTGTGATTTTGGCTAAAAAATATCTGCTTCCATTCACTAAAACTTCCTTTGCTTCAATATCTTTTTTTTTTTAAAGGATTGTCCAGTAGAGTGGACACAAGATCTGGACAAGTAATTAATTATTCTACAATTAATTCTAATTCCTCCTTTATAAGGGAGAAGTTCTGCAGGTTTTAATGTATTCCTCTATTTCAGCCCCAATACACTCAGAACAGTATAGCTGGAATGTATTGAAAACCATTTGGTTAATGATTCGAAACATTTTTTAGGCCAAAATGAACTTGCTAATTGTGGAAAGAGGTGATTTATGTATATATTCCTATTTGGAGTACAATGGTTTATCTGTCCGTGCAAGTCCACACACTATGATAAATACAGCATTCAAAAGTTAAGTACTTGCAAGAAAAAGAAATGCTACCTGTATTGTATATCCCTTTTTGCAGCCACAAAATCCATAAACATTAANTTGAAATGTGTGCAAAAATTAACAAACACTGATTAAATTCTCTTTAATCCAGAAGAATAGTGAGAATAGTGTCTTTTTTTTTCTTTTTTTTTTCCTTTTTTTTTTTTCCTTATCTGCCAGGTTGGAAAGAGTCGCAGCAGATAATGAGTGTGGATTAACCATCCTCAAACACTACTTTGACCCAGCTGCCCCCTGCAATTTCAGCATGCTGTTTGTGACTGAGCTACCTCTGCCAGGTAGCAAATAGAATTTTTTGTGGCAAAGAAATCACAGTTCAGCATTTGACTTCTTACTGCTGAATTTTTCTTGATGATTGAAAAAGAATCCTATCTATGGCACTTGCAGAATTCAGACCATCTGATGGGAATGAGAGAAATAATAGTTGTAAGCTGACAAGGTATGCTCTAAAATAGTCATGCTGCTGCTTTATGTGAATGTATTTCTACTGGGGTTTTTTTCTTAAATGTGTATAGTTTAAAAAAATTGCAAGAAAGATTTGGATTCTGACATAAGAACAGCTGCTGCTAGAGATGAGAGCAGCTGAGAAAGGCCACTGGCATCTTCTGTGATATTTGTGACTGTGTTACGCAACTGTGTCTTGTGCCTGCACTCTGAATTTGCCTGGACTACAAAAGTTTTCTGGTTTGTTTGGGGTTTTTTGTTTGTTTGTTTGTTTTAGTGGTTCTCTTATGGTGCTGTAAGTGCTCCTGCTGTGGGCACAGAGGCTCACACTCACTTGCCGAGGGGAGAACGATGCCATGTATCCGATGTGCACTCGTCAGTAAGGAGACATCGCATGGCCAACACGCTGATGGGTCTTGTCACAGGCAGGCCAAGACAGACCCAGCCAATCACACTGAAACTAAAAAAGAAATCCCCAAGGACCCACTGAACGCTCTGGAATAGTTGCCATATGCATGATGTGCGAGGAACAAAAGCAATTACAAGTTAACTGGTTTAATTGGTTTGGTGAAATAGGAAGGAGATGCTGGGTAGCGTGCTGAGAGGCTGCCAGCACTGCCTGCACAGCTGGGGGTGAGGAGGAAGTGACTTCAGCTGGCCACGGCTGTCTGTCACCTTGAAATGACACTCCATCCTTTGTCTCCCTTCTGCCTGACACCTCAGCACAATGGGTAGTTTGGCTTTGTGCTTCTTTGTTTCTAAAACACTTTCAAAAACTTCCAGTGGGCCTGCCAATATTAACAAAGAGGATTGCTGTGTAGTGAACATCCATGCTCATAGATGCTGTCTGGCAGAAACAAGAGATTTCCTTGACTTAGCATTCTTTTAAACCTCTCCCTAGTCTTAGTTGAAACAAAAGTTCATTTGTATTCACAAAATTTTTTCAGACTTACTGGGACAAGTCGCCTGTCCCAATAGATAAGAGTGCTGCAGTGAGCAGGTGACACTCAGTTCCAGACTTGGATGAGTATTAGATTTATAAAAGTATGTGCTGTCTTGATAGGATTGTGTTTAGAACCAGAGTTTTAATATCTGAGACTAGAGGCCTGTCTGTCCCCAAGCACAGGGAGTAGCCTGGCTCAGCTCTCTGAATACAGAGCTAGCAGCTATGTTTCTCATCAGATTGCTGTGGCTGTGATTTACATGCATTTGGACAGGTTGTTAGGGAAGTCGAGAATGGTCATGAGAACGTGTTTAGTTTAACAAGCTACTTAGAAGTGCTGATGCTTCTGGAAAGAAAGTTCCTTTACATTGTCCACTGAACACCTAGTGAGATCCAGGGTAACAGCTACCCTTGTGAAAGAGAAGATGAAATAAAAGATGATTTTATTGCCTGAGAAACAGCTTTACTTCAGTCTTACCTTTCCATAGTGGCATATAAACCTTCTGTGTGTCTTGGCACCAGAAACATATTAACAATGAATAGTTTTTGTTGTGGTGGTTTTTTTGAGAGACCATCTGTGCAATGAAATGCAGATCTGCTGGAATGCTTACGTTGTGGAAAACAGAGCTGGAAATGGAGTTGATCTTTGCAAACAGTCGGGGTTAATCTACATATAGCAATTACTTTTGTTGTCAACAGTTTAGAATTACCTGTTCAGAAAGGTTTAAGAGAATTGGACTTCTCTGAAAATGAAGTGTAAGCTACATGTAAATGAGCCTTTGCTGTCTCATACTCCCTTTTAGTCCTACCACGTAAGACAGGCTTGCAGGGACTTCTTATTAACTACCTGTGGCAGGAGGTCCCAGCAGAGCTTGAAGGTCCATTCCTCTGGTTTATGCACAAATACATTGTCTCCTGGTGTCTGTACCATGATGACAGAGAAGGGATGTCAGTCCCGAGGAGTCTTTTGCAGGAGGAAAACATTTCAATTGGAGATGTGCACTTATCACGTACCATTTATTTCTTATTTACTTTCTATTTTCTAGTGACAGCAGCAAGTGTGTTTGGCTGATAAACAGTCAGAAGGAGCAGAGTGGGAAAATCCCTCAATACAATCAGGGTGGGAAAGGGCCCATTAAAATAATAAGACACAGTGACTTTATCTGTGACTCAATATTTAAAATGGATTTAATAGCCACTAAGCACACTGCTTTTTATTAAAAGGTCAGCATGACTTTACCATGAATGAGATAGTAAATTTTGCATTGTTAATGTTTTGAATGCCCAATACATGCCTAATAATATCCCCCAGTCATCTGACACCATTCCAAACTACTGTTGAGTCTGCTTCAAAACTATCCTTGATATTTTTGTAAAGAGGACCAGGCACAGACATATCTAGGTAATGATTCTCTTGAAAGAGCAAGAAGTGAAAGTCTATTCCCTATAAAGTGAACCCAGTGGTAAAGTATGCAGCAAGAACCTGATTTACTCTTGTATTCAACATTTGTCTTAAGTGCGGTGCAAACGAAATGAGGCAAGGGACCTTTGTAAGCTCAAGTTGCTATCTGTAGTAAGAAAAAGAATCTTATGCTGGAACTAATTACATGACTTTAGGGATCTCACAAAAGGAATATCCAGAGGATCCTCTTCGTGATCCATTCTTTCTCACAAATCAAAGTAGGTGAAGAAAAGAAAATCCTGGAGCTCAGCCAGCAGTTATGTGAATGATTTAAAACTAAAGGTCTTGTTTCTGAAAAATGGCAGTACCCTGGTCTGATGCTTCAGCCAAAAATGGTTGTAAAATTGAAATTGTTCATCTTCCCTTGAGGGCACTAATTCTGTCAGCCAGCAACTATCTGGGACGGCCACAAGTATCTTAGAACAGCAGCTTGAAAGGAGACAAAGTGAGTGTTAGACAAACTCAGTCTTCCATGAACAAGTCGAACAAAGACTCATTTGGCTGGGTGTTCTTGTTCCCAGGGCTAAGGTATTTCATGCAATGAAGTCAAGCAAAGCAGCAGTGTTGTCTTCTACCTAGTTACAATATATATTTGCTATAGTTATAATAAATATGAAATATATTTAGAACTCTTTAATTTTTCAAGTTTTTAGTAACATTTTTTTTCACATAAAATGAAATTTTTCACTAGATGATGTGTTCCTAGTTTTTCTGCCCTGGTGGAAAAGGTAAGCTTGATCCTTAGGTGCTGGATAAGGATAGTAGAGAGTAGGATAAGAAGATAATTTTCACCTAACATTGCTGAATCAGTGGATTATTTAAGTAATTTAAGTCTTCACAAATGCAATAAAATTACTGAGAACTTAAAACTGATTCGTAGCTATCTTACAGTGAGAAGCTTAGGCAGATGAAAGTTCTGCAAAAGAAGACTATGAGGTGCTTTGATATCTGGGAATAAGACTTTCCTAAATGAAGTAAATGGAGAACTGAAAATGTTTTATTTTTACAGGTCAGTGTAAAACTATTATTACGTCAAAGGCTTTGGCTTAGAGATTTTTTTTTTGTAACAGTAGATATAATTGACAACTTGAACAAATATTTTTTAGAAAGTGATTTCTTTAACCTTTTACTATTTTTATTGGTATTTTCTCTCAGAAGACCAACCTTTAGAAAAACTCATATAAAAGTATCTACAGTAAATGCATGGAGTAACATCTTGTCAGGTGAGCTGATCTCCAAATTCTTTCCTTCAGAATTTAACTAATTTATTCTCATTTTAGACTCAGTGCCCTTCTGCACATTAGATTAAGGCACATGGATATCATTCTACCTTACCAGGTACTGTTACTCACACGTAAAGTCAGTTAGAAGGTGTCCATTCTTCAGTATATCTCCTATATTAATATATGTGGATAGTTTTCAAGGCTACTTTTTGAATTTTTTTCCACTTCCTATGCTTTTATCAGCTGAAAAAAGCCTCATTGTGCTTTCATATTATATTACGTGTACTTGTGGGATTTATTTATATAATTGTTTCCATTAAGATTTTGCTGCTTACTAAAACTGGGATGTGTTATTGCAGTTTTATAACAGAGAGGTCAAGAACATAAGGTTTACTTCAAGATATGAGCTTAGATATTGAAAACAATTATTACCACCATAATTTCAAGAAATGCATTGATTAATATTTAGTAGAAATAACTTTTTTAGTAGATAATAACTTTGATACTGCAGCAATCTTGTTGCATCAAATTAAAGCTGGCCATGAAGCCCCCCACATAGAAGAGGTATTTAGAAAAGGTTTTACTGTCCCTTAAGGCTGAATCCTATTCTGTTCTTCATAGCTGTGGTTCTGCAGTCACACAATAAGAGTGTTCTGGAAAAAAAGAATCTTAGTGTAACAGGAAAGTGGTTGTAAGCATAGTAAGCCAACCCCAAGGAATTGAAAATGGAGGAATATTGAAAGTCCCAATGGCTTCTTCCATTTCCTATACTTGAGGCCCAGACACAGCATGTAACAAGTGTCTTGTAAGTCACAAAAGCAATCACTGTTCCAGAGGTTACGTAGGCAAGAGAAAGGAGAAGAAAGGTGTAATTGCAAGGAGAGATGAAATGATTCACCTGCTCTGACACCTGACAGAGGAGGAATGCTGCGTTTCCCCTGCTCCCGAGGCAGGAGCAGAGGCAGGGGCTAGCAGCACTATCCCGGCATGTCTGGCAGTGAGGAGGTATGACCACCTTGCTTTGCACGTCTGGTTTGTAGCACTGGTGTCTATTTCTGTTAAAGCTGTGTTGTAAACAGGAGAGAGCTGTAATAATTACAAAGATGTTGGGTAAAACTTTTAAAACTCATTTATTTTGTATATGCATTCCTGTCCTGCAAGGCAGGAGCCTTGGAAGGAAGAGCACACAGGCAAGACATGGAAAGATTGTTTCAAAGGAAAGAGAAGGAATCTATTTAGAAAACTGGTTTTTGTGGCATTCAGTGTGTGAATCTTGTAGGTACTGTCATGCCTTCTAAAGAAATTAGAAGTGCTGCTGTATTTCTGTGAGAGGAGGCCCAGCAGGCTGAACCCAAGCTGGCTGCAGTGTGAGCTGGCTGGCAGCACAGCATCAGACCCGTCTGCCTCAGCAGCAGAGCCTCCCACACATCCCTTGGTACAGCCCTTGCGCCAGGCATCAATGTTACAATGATTTAGGCTTGGGTAAATATCATAGGGACAGCTTCTTTAGGGTAAAACTGAGTTGGGGTAATCCTCGTTGTTATATCAGTAAACATTACCAGGACTAAGAGGCAGGTTTTGTCTGAAGTTGTCAATTTTGTGTCATTAACCGTCTTTGCCTCTTGAATTATTTTGGTATACAGTTTGCTGCAGAATTGTGTCGTCATTTTCTTTCCTTTGCCCTTCTTAAGAATTTAAATGCCTGACTGCAAAATTTAAAAGACACCATGTAGAGATAATCCCCCACTTTTCTCTTTGTTTAAGTCAAAAATCCTAGAAATGAGAACTGGGAATTGTGGGCACAGCCTGGTGCTGGTGGGAAAGGTGACCATGTGGGAAGCAACTTTGCAGCAAAGCATTTTGGAGTCTTCACGGATACCAGACTGAACATGGGCCAACACCAAAGGCAGCGAACAGTCCCCCTGGCTGCACTCAGGAGTGCTGCTGGTGGGATGAGTAGGGTGACCTTCCCCTGGACTCAGCACTGATGCAGAAGCACCAAAAGCACAGTGAGCACAGGCTCTCCAGTACCAGGGAGATAAGGACAGAGAGGGTGCAGTGAAGAGTCTATACATACCTGAAGAAACAATCCAAACAAGATAGAGGCAGATTCTTTTCAGTAGTGTCCACTGGCAGAACAGGAGCCAGGAGACACGAACTGAAACACAGAATGGCCCACCTGGACATCAGGAAACACTTTTCTCAGTGAGGGTGACTGAGCACTGTCAGTGAACACTTTGTGTGAACAATTTGTTCATTTCTGAGGTGAGGAACATCTTCATGCTACCTTCAAAATTCGTCTTATGCTTTTAAAAACCTTAGATGCATTAAAGAAGAATAAGAAAGAAAACATGAGGTTTCTGCTTTTGGAAATTTATTCTATGGCCAGAAGGAAATTGTATTATCCATTTCATATGTGCTTAACCAAATCCGTATCAGCCTCCTGAAAATAAAGTAAAATGTCCCTTTATTGATGAAAAGAACTTCAGTAAAACCACACAGTGTGACTATTACGATTTTATTTGGATTCAAGCAAAGTCTTTTCATGCTAAAGAAATTTTCTTTGGCAGTATTTAAAAAACTACAGAATGTTTAAAATGCAGTATCAGAGGACATGAGAGTTTGGAGCGAAAAGTAGTTGATGTTTGCCTCCCCTTGGCTTCTCTATTGCTGTTTTGTTTTATATAATTAATAACAATAATATGGGCTCCCTGGTAAAATTACTATATTCAATTGTGCGAGTCAATACTAATCACTACATATCTATGTATACATATAAAATATATGCTAGCATATCTGTGAAGGCATTATTTGGACTTAAGTGAATTAAATTCAGGGTCTTGGTTCTAGTAAGTTGCTTGATAAATTGAAGCTGTTAAAAAGCATATTTTCAAATACTTTTAGAAATGTGAATGAGAAATACCATAGGATCTCAGTATTTTTGTTGTAGTAATTTACATTTCATCTTTAAACTTCTGATTAGGATAGACTTGAAAAAATACTTCTTTTATACTGTAGCAAATTAATTCCAATTTGCAATTCATTTCAATTTATTTGCAAATGAGTATTCAGTAATTTTTGTTAATAAGTAACCTTCAGATTTCTGAAAACACTGTTTTTAAGGACTCTATAGGCAGCAGTGAGCTTTTTTATTCTTAAGATGACACAATATTTAGAATCTTGCTAAATATTTGATTTTCTCTCCATTTTTAAAAAATCCAAATAACATTCTCAAATTCTATCTTCTTACAAACTTGCCCGTGCTACAGATATTAGGAAGCTTAGCATATGGTATCAATACCAATAGTCCAGGGATATAAAAAATTCAAAAGAGTTATAATCATGGTCTCCCCTTACCTGGTTACCTAAATTGAAATTTGATCTGTTAAGCACCAAGTCTTAATACTGTTGTGTGTATTTATTTTTGGAGCATTTGCTACCGGATCCTCCTAGGGAAGTTTTGTACTGTTCTAGAATGGAATGGGTTCCACCTCACCTGGTAACCGTAGCCAAGGTTGATCCTCAGAGCTGAATCAGCTGAAGAAGAAAGGGTAGTAATCTTAAGCTACTAAACTTGTAAGAAATTACTAACATACAGGAATATTTACACCAAAATGAGAAAACATAAGAGGTGTTTTCTCAAAATGTTAACTTACTAGGAATCTTAAATATTTCATGCTGAACATTCCATGAGTAAAAAATTTACATTGCAAATAATGGCATCGTTCCACAACAGCTTGTGCAAACTGAAAACTACATTGTACTTAGTAATCTGGCATTAAAATAGTTCTTTATTATAGCTAGTACACCCACATCATTAAAGATATAATTCTGGAGTCACTGTGATGGCAGAATAGTGGCTATTCTCTTGTCTCATGTGTCCATTGCAATGCTTTTTTCTGCATTTTTTCTTTGAAAAATAACAAAGAATAAAGCTAAACTTAAGGATAATGTGGGGACATGTTAATAAACAATGGGCCCTGGAAGCTATTTCATAGGTTTACCAGTTTCAGAAGTAAACTTCACATGTTTATTTCTGACTTTAATTTTCAAAGGAAAGATACAAAACATATAAATTAATAAAGATGATTACTAAACAATAAGTCTGCAACTACTGTAAATGTACACTCCAGAGAAATGTTGTTAAATGTCCTCCCAACAATCTGTGACTGCCAGTTCATGCACCTTCCCAGGTATGTGGTTGGTTTGGGATTTTTAGGGGTGGTGGGATTGGGTTTTTTTTGTTTGNGGGGGGGTGTTAACTTTTTTATTTTGTGAGGGCAAAACGAATGACTTATGGCTGCCAAAAGAGTTTGATAACGAAACCTCCTTATTTTGGTGGTCTCAGAATGCACTTTTGTCTTCCTACAATAATGTCTTCATTGTCTTCACAATAATGTGAAATGTGTGTGTTGTTTGACCTGAACCTACCTGAAGATGACAATATAATGAAGACTGACACACTTAATAGTGTTCAGCAGACATGTTGGCAAATATATACACTCCTGCAACTGCCATAGACTGCATTGTGCATGAAAAATATGAATTCTGAAAAATATGAGCCCCAAACAGTGCAAGCAAGCCCCATAGTTACCGAGAGATGCTGCTCTACCCCCAATAAGCTGCTCTTCCTCCTCCCTCCCAGGCAGTATATCTCAGCTCTGGATGCTTGTTTCTCAGGGCTCTGTATGTCACATTCCAGCTTCATTCAGGTAAGGTGTTGCTGCTGCCTGGCTGTGGTCCTGCTTTTATTGTGGATTAAAGTGGACCCTGGTGCATTTTTGCAATGTATATTTAGAAGAGCATATATTGGCATTGCAAAGTCCCAGAATGTGCAAAATTAGCTTTCTTCTGCTCTATTCACTCTGGCACCTCTTCAGCTTCCCTCACAGAGTCTGAAAAATGGTGAAGAAATGCAACCTTACCTCTTGCTCTGGAAGTTATGGTACACGTTTTTATTAAGACAGAGGGAGGTGGTGTGAATTCCAGAGGGTTTTTATAATTTAGCAAAGTTCTAATAACCTCTGAGTTTGGGGAAATGCTGAAAAACTTGCATTTCTTGATAATAATAGCAGAAAAATAACATGTTTTTTGATCTTCATTACTTATGAGATTGTTATTTCTCTTATGAAACGCTATGATAATAGGAATGCTTTCTTCTTCTCATGGTTATCTTTCTATAGTAATTTTTTAGCAACTATCATCATTGCTTGTCTTTTATTTAAGGAAAAAAATTGCTATCTTTGTTTCTATGTGATTGGGAAAGGTATGAGCTTCAGGAGCAAGCTATTTCCTTTGTCAGAGGGTTGTATGCACACAAATGCATGACATTCATCTTTGCTGTTTCCTTGAACAAAAAAAAAGATTTTTAATTAAAACAGTCTGCTGACAACAAAGTCAGAATGCTGGAGAACAGTTATTGTTTATCCTGTCCTTGGCTATAGACTTCCAGTTTGCCTTCAGCCCCGAGCTGCCATAAGCACGTCACAAGCACAACCTCAAAGGAGGTCACAAAGCCATTGGTAAAACCAGCACAAAGTGTGGTTTTCAGTAGGAACTATTGTAGACATAGCTGAATATTTTTATATAGTGCAGACCTTTATATTTATTCCATTTGCCTCATAAATCTCAGCTTGACTGCTCCTCAATTCCAGCAGCATCAGGGTGAAGTGAACAAAACCAATAAATGTGACTCAGCCCAGTGGAGGAAGGGCAAGGCTCCAAGTTTCCCTGTAGCATGTTTTGAACTCATGGTGCCTCACTATAGCCATTTCAGGTTCTCTGCCATTTCTTAAACTTCTTCAAAGGCCTAATTTTGCACCATTGTTATTTTATTTATATTATTATATATTTTGGGAAATCTCTTTTATTATTTAATACTATGTACTGCCCACACCAGGGTGATGGAAGGGAAGAGCTCTCTTCTTCCTTGGATAGAGGCACACTCAATATATCCATGTTGATTTCACTTTTTGTATTTGTGATTCTGTTTCAGCTGATATTATATAAAAATAATCTGTTACTAAATAAACCTCTTCAACAGTTAAAGAATCTGACTTAAGCAGAGTGGCATTCCAATTCCCATGACTTTAAGGAATTAAACCCTGTTTAGTATTATTCCTCTATAGAGGTTATAGTGAAATAGGAAAGCAGTTAAAAATATGATGTTACAGAATCATAGAATGGCTCGGTTTGGAAGGGACCTTAAGTATGACCTAGTTCCAACTCCCCTGCCATGGTCAGGGACAGCTTTCACTAGACCAGGTTTTCCCAGAGCCCCATCCAGCCTGGCCTTGAACACTTCTAGGGATGGGGCACGTACAACTTATTTGGGCAACCTATTCTAGCGTCTCATCACCCTCACAGCGAAGATTTTTCTTCCTAATAGCTAATCTAAACCTACTCTATTTCAGTGTGAAGCCATTCCTCCTTGTCCTGTAACTACAGGCTCTTGTAAAGAGCCTCTCCACCATCATGTAGGCTCCCTTCAGGTGCTGGAAGTGGCACTAGGTCACTCTGAGGTCTTCTCTCCTCCAGGCTGAACAATCCTAATTCTCTCCATGTTTCCTCATAGCAGGGGTGCTCCATCCCTCTGATCATCTTAGTGGCCTCCACTGGACTTTCTCTGTCAGGTCCATGTCCTTCCTGTGCTGGGAACCCCAGAGGTGGATGCAGAACTCCAGACTGGGTGTCATGAGAACACTCTCCTCTAATTTAATGTTGCTTGTAGGACATAAACTGCTGTTTCTAGACATCTGCATTATTTCTATTAGTGTATGTAGACCTCCTAGTCACAGATCTGTTGATGGAGGTTGAATCTATTATCACAGTTATGCCAAGTACTGGGTATAATTTGCAAGTTAGCGTATATGAAATATGTCCTGCTTCTTCCCATCAAGGAGAATATAAATGTTCTGCATATTCTGCATGTACAACCTGATTTGTTAACTCAGAATGTTCATGTTCTCTCCTTTTGAAGACTCTTCTGTCAGTGAAGCAGGGGATCATCCCATAAACAATGTCATTTATTAGTATTGAAGAGGATTTAATGTTTCTTTTCTGTGCAAGATTTTTGCTACCTGCTGAGAAATAATCCACCAGACTGGATCTTGCCATAAGGATTAATATTTCCCTAAATATCAATACTAAAGGGTAAAAAAAATTCATACACGTCATATGCATTGACATTAATTTAGCTTTTTTTATCTGCTGCTTAAGCAGTTGAAAATGAACTGAGCTTTCTAATCTAATTCCAGAGAACTTACATGATAACTACAGAAGCATATGTATTGAATAATGAACAATAGTCTCAAACTATCTATTTCTTCCTTTAAAGACTGATCTTAAAAACTACTTGGTTTTACTTTTTTGCTGTAAATTAGAAGCTGTTTCCCCACATTTTCTTTACGTATTAAGGTAAGATTAAATTAATTTTGGACCTGAAAAAAGCTATTTCTTTCCTGCAGTCTGCATTTATAAATTGAATTAGCTCATTTCAGTCAACTGCTCTCTCCAATTTAAAATTGTCAGCATAAATCATAATCACAAAAGATATCTCAATAAGCAGACTCTGATAAACTAATTCCTAAGGGGACATTTCCAAGTCAGCAGACTTTGTTTCACTATCTTTTTCTCAAGGAATGATTGAATATAGGCTTCTACAAGTGAAACTTTGCAAGTGGCAGTCCAAAACTCATTAGAAGAGAAGATAATTTTCCCATGTATATTTGACCATCCTATACATACTTTGAAATGAGCAGATCAAACTGCGCTCTTACTGTGCACCATATGTTGGTTTCAATAGTGAAATGCTCAAACTAGTACAGTTACAGCTCAGAGAGCTTCAGTTGTTGACACCATTGTTAAGTTGATTTTATCTGGTATGAAATGAAGCCTTCATGAAATTAACTTCATATTTTGATGGGAGGGTTTGTTTGAGGAGCAGCAGAGAGAGCTGGGGATGTTTATCCTGGAGAAAAAGAGGCTCAGGGGAGACCTCATTGCTCTCTTCAACTCCCTGAAAGGAGGATGTACTGTGGTGGAGGTAGGGCTCTTCTCCCAAGGAGCAAGAGGCAGGACAAGAGGAAGTGGTCTCAAGTTGCAGCAAGGGAGGTTTAGATTAGGTACTAGCGAAATTTTCTTAATTGAAAGAGTTGTAAAGCATTGGAATTTTCTGCCCAGAGAAGTAGTGGTTCACCATCCCTGGAAGTGTTGGAAAAATATATGGATGTGGCACTGGAAGACATGGTTGACAGAATCACAGGATGAACTAGGTTAGAAAAGACCTTTGAGATCATCAAGACCAACCTATGACCTAACACATCCATTTTTTTTCTAAACATGTCCAGAGATGGTGACTCCACCATGTCCCCAGGCAGATTATTCCAGTGCCCAATCTCTCTTTCAGTGAATAATTTTTTCCTGATGTCTAACATGGTAGTGGTGCTGTGTTGATGGTTGGACTTGATGATCTTAGAAGTCTTTTCCAACCTTAGCATTTGTATCGTTCTACGATTTCACTTGCTTTGCGCTCCTCAGATTTTGTGTGTTCCATCTTGGACAGAAAGGCTACCAAATCCCTGCAGTCCCCAGGGGCTAAAGCCATCTGTGATAAAAACAGTTGTTTGAGTGTTCTGGTTTGGGCTTGTTGCTTTTCCAGGAAGACACTTCCATGCTCCAATGTCTCACTTTATGTATTGTCCTGCTTCTTGGCAGATGAAGTAAAGGTAGCCCTCCATCCATTTTAGAAGCTGGTCATTTAGAATCCACAGCCTTGCAATATTCAGTCCTCCTTGCCCTGTCTCCAAGCAGAGGCAGGTAAGAATAAAGACATGCCTATGGTCACTTAACCATCTCTCAGTTATAAAAGCATTATAGTTTAGGTTGGAGGATGCCTTCAGAAGTCATCTTGTTCAACCCACTATGCAAAGTAGAGCCATTCCCAAAACTGGATCAATTTATTTGGAGCCTTTTCTAGTTGAGATATGAATACTTCCAGAAACATTGATTCCATAACCTTTAGGGGAATCATATCTCCGCACTCAGCCCCTCATTGTGAAAAACGTTGCCTTAAGTTTAGGCTCTGTGATAGAGGTGACTTAAAATATATTTTCATCTCTGATTTAGGGTTTTTCAGAAATTTCAGAAATTTCCAGACTAGGAGGCACTGTAGCCTAGGATTAGGAGTTTTAAATGTTATGGGACTGTAAATTTACCTAAAAACTGGACGGTGGTCTATTCTAATAAACATTTTGACTATATTTGTCAAGGGCTATTTCTTCAATTCCAATCCACTACTTTCTCCTGACTCCTTTTTTTTTCCTGTATTCTCTGCTGAATTAAATCTTCTTGCTAAGAGTGATACCTTCTCTTCCAAAGAAAACAATGCAACAGAGTGGGATGAGCAACAGAAACTTCCTGTTAAAAAAAGTGCTCAGGCTACCTGTTGTTTTGGTGTGTATGAGATCAGTTCCCAGATTTATAAGCAAATAATAAGGTAAAAGACAAAGAAGTGGATGGCTGAGTAGCCATATAATACATGGACTTGAAAATTGAATTAATAAAAGCTGAAGGTTTGAGAAAGTGAGGAGAAAGAAGAAATGAGCCAGGAGACAATGCTGGAAAGAAGATTAAGTGGAAAAAAATTAGAGTGGTTTGTTCTTGTCATATGGAATATAAAATAGCTGTATACTTGTTTCCATAAGCAGATGGTTTCACTGTTTTACTGCAAATTGGAAGTACTTCCAAATTCAGTCAGATAATTTTAAACATAAACACAAAGAGTCTAACATTGACACTCTTTAAATATGTGACTTTGCCATTGGGATTCTGCCAAATCTGAGAAATATAAATTTTTATGCAGCGTGGCATATTATTATCCGAATAATTTGACTAATGGGTTATGTGGTTCACTCCTTCTGCTTCAGTGTTAAGAAAATTTGATACCAAAGGCATAAGATGATGCTATTTGCCATTCTTCCTGACCAGGAAGCTTTTTTTCAGCTTTTCACTGCATCTGTAGCACCACACTTTGAGGTTCCTATATGGAACGTCCTTGAAGTTTGTAGAGCCAAGCACCTCTGTGCAGCTCGGATTAGAAATAAAAGACAGACTTTGTTCATGCTAATTTGGATTTAGCAGTCAGTCAGTAATGCCAAGACAGAGAAGAATATTGAAAATTGAGTCGCAAAATGAGGTGTATGATAATTCTGTACAAATATACAGGTGTTAAAACTTTCTGACTGAAAAAGCCCTGTTTTTCATAAACTCAGTTTTTTGTTGTATTTCTCAATCATAGCAAGGGAAAACAGAAAGTAAAAGAAGTGAGAAAATTGGGAAGTAAAGAGACATAGAGATAGGTTGGGCTTTAAAATAGGAAAATTCCAATTTTAAAGAAAAGAGTGGGAAACAAGAAAACAAAAGTGGTAGCATTTTCTAGATGAGATATCATAACATTGATCTTCTATCTAAATAACTTTTAAAAATGTGTTACTGATCATTATTTTGTTTCACAACAGTTAAAAAGTGACAATATTAAAATAACTGTCTGAGCTGTTGAGAAATTTCATGTTTTTCAATATGGATTTGTTTTAAAATTCTTTTATTTTTTAATTCTGGCAGACATTTAGTGAATTTATCATTGGGCACTAAGTGGTTTCTTAGGCAAATGTTTACTGACTATAAACAAGATTTAAAGAAATTGAATTTTTAGTGTTGTTTTTATTAGTGTTTGAGACATTAACACACCTCTTCATTTCTTGTTTTCCTGTAGTATTAGAGCATGAATATATAAAATAGAATGAATATGCAACATGAATATATAAAACAGAAGAACAAGTCTTCTGAAGAGGTCTTGTGTATTTTTATTATCTTTTTATCATTTTAGGCCTTTAATTTTTGTCCACTTTGACAAAAATCTTCTGTATGAACTGAGAAATTTAAGACACTAAGCTTTCCTTTTTGTTTAGTATATGGGTTTTTTTCAGTCCAGAACAATATATCTAGAGAGAAGAGATGATGAAGAGACAGATCTGAAATAAGAATGTCTGTAGCATATAGAACCACATTATGTTCATTGATTTGTGTGGATTCCCAGAGTTATTTATAGTGAAATGTGTAAAGTGGCAGCTCGATGCTCAGTTAAAAATTTGTGTCACTTTAAGGAAGATGATAGAGAAGCAGCTTCACTTCCAGCTGGTATTTTTAAGTCTTTGTTTTAGTTTTGCAGCCAGATGATTCAGCAGTGAATAGATAGTCAGGTATTATTTCACTTGCAAATAATGAAAATTGTATTAACTAGAACTTACAAAGACTTGAATTGTTGTGGCTCTGGGTTTTGCATCTATCTTCAGTAGTGTTGTTTCCATTGTCCATCTTTTCTAAAATTTCAACATAATAATGACATATTTATTCTTAATCACCTTAATTTAAATTATAAATATATTATATAGATATAATTATAAATTTCTCTCTTTTCCCATACCAATTTTTTTCCCAATCATTTCTATTTATAATTTTTAGCCATATTTTAATTTGCTGTCCAAAAATACTGTTGTGTTTCTTAAGCAGAGATGTATACCTTCTATTACTGTATGTACGTAATTAAACAATATAGACAAAAAAAATCACCATCATTTTGGGTCAGTTTTCTTCTTCTTACTGCACCCTTCTGGATTACTGTACATTTTTCAGTTGCAGTTGCCTACACTTTATCCACTCATGAGATTTGACTGAACCTTGCATTTAGAGGCTAAAACATTTGGAGGACAATTCCAGACATTATTAAACATTTCAGTATGCAGGTTAATAAAAGGGCCGTTCTGCAGTCTGGGACGAATTTCACGTGCAGCTTAAGGCTGTGTAGTTCTCATCTTCTGCAACAGTGCACACACCGCCGTGTTTGCATGGCTATTTCCTTGTGGACTTCCATCATATAGCTCTGCTATCACAGTTTAAACAACTTCCAATTTACTGGTGCCTGGGATGGGCTTTGTGTAAGCTTGCACATGTTTTGTTTCTAAGACAAATGGAATAAATATAGGATCTCCCATGTCAGCTGTGTAAAACAGTCTCCATTTATACAGAAATGTGTGCGTCATTATGTCATCCTTAAAGCTCGGGGGGTCTGCAAGGGGATGGTAAAGTGGGTTTCACTTTGAGAATACCACTGTTAGGTATTTCCTCGGTACTAACTGGAGAAGCTTCACCTCCCATGAGTGCTTACAAGAACTGCTGCAGATGGATGACCCACTATTAGCTGGATTTGAGCTGATGACCTTGACATAAAAGCCTTTATACCTGAAAATGAATCTCCAGGTTTAACTGGTTCTTGACACGTCTGCTCTTTACTGCCTGTGCTTTTACACTGCTGAGAAAATGCTGGGGTCATTCACAAGTCATTAAGTCCTGGGCTGGTGATACAGCTCCTATCCATTTTTGCCGAGCTCTTACCTCTCAATAGTTGCAGACTTTGTCACACAGTCTGCATACCCACAAGTGGCAGCAGGACAACCCCATGTGCCTGGTGACTGCCAGACCAGAGACCAATTCTGTGGGACCAGGTGTGGTGTGGCACCTTCCCCTTCAAATGCCAGTTCCTACCTTACTTGGCAATTATGACCATTGCTTTCATACCTCACTCATGGGTAGATGAGCTGCTCTACATCTATATAAGTTGTTTGTAATTTTACAGGATTTCTGCTCTGGTAATGTCTTGCCATCTTTATCAAATACAGCAAATTGCCTTTGTACCTCTGTTAGTTCAGTGGCTCAGAAGAAAGACTTCATCCCCTCCATACCTTCACCAGTGGTATAAACAATTTCTTTGAGTTTTTCAGATTATTTGGGGAAAGAAAATTTCAAGATAATGCTCAACTGATTTAAGATTAATTACAATTTCAGAGCTATTTCCTGAGCATGAGGTGAACATAAAGACAAAGTGCTCTTGAGATAAAGCAGGTGGGATGTGAGAATCTGAAAGGAAGAATTCAGTTGTATCCTGTGGTTCAATATATAAAGCACGTAGCTTAATGGTCCTGATTTCCCAAAGAGCCTTCTGTTAGGTCTAATTCTGGGCTTGTCTGTTAAGGACATCAAGCCTTTTCTGTGTCCCAAGGAAGAAACATAGTGGAATGCCATTATTTATCACACTTTCTCATGTGCTTCCTTCTATAAACTAACAGCTACAGCCAGGCTGATAAATGAAATTATATGAAATGAAATGAGGCCAACTAGCATGGCACAGATATATCCCATCAGCTGGATTCTCTGACACCCCCAGAAGAGGATACCTGTCACTGGTGCCTCTCAGAGTGCCCACTCTGCCAGCCCGGGCTAACCCTGGCACAGGCAGCAGCAGGTACAGCTCCGTCTGCCACGCACCCCGGGCTGATCCTGGGGGTTCCTCAGCGCACCCAACTCACGGCACTGCCCCGAGGGCTGAGGTGACAAAGGTGAGAGAGAGAAGGAGGGCTCTGCAGAGGGGCTGCCACACAAGTTTATTGGGGCCCCTGATGGGACCTCCCCATCTCAGGGTTTCTCCTTGGCAGAGCACAGAACAAAGGCTGAACAGTAACTTTTATGTTCAGGTGGGGGAAGGAAAGGGAGCAGGGGATTCACCAACCAGGGAAAGCAGGGAGTAGCCCGAGGGGTGAGGGACACCCTCAGGGGCCAATCTCCCTAAAAGGGAGGGGAACCCCTCTGGCTACTGCCCATCCCTCGACACCCTGCAAGGAGCTTTCGGGCAGCAGGGATGGACTGGACCCCTGGGCTGACAGGCATGTCCCTGGAGGAGGGAGGTAGGGAATGGATACACGGCTGTGGGGAGGGGATAAAGGGATACAACCAAAAATGTGTAACAATGGGGGTACATGGACTGAACCGCAAGTTAACATACAACACAAATTATAAAACACACCGCTACAGATGACTGCACAAAAATTGTCTGTTGGGGCTCAACCAACCCCTGAGCTATATGCAGGTGCTGGGGGGTAGCCTCTGCTGATATTGCGACACAGAGCTCACTAAACGTCAAAAAGTAAAGACAATTGTATGCCATTGCTTCAGCCTGTGCTCTCAGCCTTTTATTTCCTCAAATAGATATGGCTAATTTGGATGATTCCCCTTTCATCCCAAATTCTTCCTCTTCATTTTAAGATGTTACATAATAAAAATTATAATGATTCAGTCTTAGTTTAAGGATTAAGTACATTTAAACATTATTTTTTTCACCAGAACTTGTCTTTCTTCCTTGTATTTTATGAAAAAACATGCAATTCTTCCCCCATGAAAGCTTGAACCTGTTTCCAGCCAGTCTGCAGAAATAATGAATTCCTAACATAGTATGACAGTTATCTTTGCCAATTAGTTCACCTGAGTGAGTTCAGCTAACAGGTGCATTTAAGCTCAGTGAGACTGCCTTCATCCCTCTCTCAGGGAAAAGGACAGCTATGTTGCTTTCTGAAGTAGACAATGGAAAAAAACCCCAAAATATCTAGCTCTGTTGCCTAGCTGTCTCCGTGACTGAAAGCCAGTCCTGCAGAGGCTGGTGCAAAAAGAGTGCCTGTGACTGGGAGTTGTGTGTCTGTCTGAACAAAGAAATGGAAAGTAGTGAAAGAATCACTAATCAGCTCTTATGAATGTTTCTGATTTTAAATTACCTCTTGAGGAAAAAAATAAAATCTTTCCCTAGATTAAGCTAAAGAATAAATAAATCTCATTTCAAATGTTAAGGTATTTGCTGAATTTCCATTGATTTTGCATACAAAGTTAACATGTTTGTGGAAAGGAAATATCAATCCTGTGTCTCTGCCTGCACATGGATTTCAGCAGACACACCTAAAGAGTAACTAGCTAGGCAGTGCTTTGTGTGATACAGCATGTAGAATATGTCACTTGGGCTTTCTCCAGTATGCCAGGCAGAATATAAATACAGAATGTAATACATCTCCATTGATATTTACAGCTGTAAAACACGACTAAAGGGGAAAAAAAAAATACCCTGTGGTTTAAATGTTATTTTCTACATGCCTACCCATCTTTGGGCTTAAATATTGATAAAGCCATTTTACACAACTAAATTATTAAAGCCTTTAGACCTAGTCAGAACAAAGACACGTCAGAGAGAGATTTTGATTTGAAGCTTTGTCAGTTTTGAATGTAACACTCAGGTTTCATTCTGTGTCATTAGTCAATTTTATCATAGCTTCTCTGTCAGAAAATTCAGCAGTGTTACTTATCTCCCGTAAAACAGATTTTGGCACCATTCCTTGGCTGATGCTTCTTTGAAAGAGAAATTAGTTTCCAGAAAGGGAAGCTATGTGTCCAGTTAGTCTGCAGTAGCTCCCCATCAGGCTCTGCCTGGCTCCATAGCAGCAAACCAAGCACAACCAGGAGACAGTGAGAGCACTCTGATCATACTGATGAACTATTAGCATGATCCCTAGTAAGTTTTTGGCTTTGTTTTAAAGAGGAAAAATTCCAGATAACGGTTGGTCATGGTTTAGCAGTTTGCAGGAGTGAGGGATGATTCCCAGTGCCAGTCTGTGTGTGGCCCCCTCATTTGGGTGGGAACAAATTCACGTCTGCCCTCTCATCCTCAGGGCTTAAGAATGGAAGCTATTTTTTTTTACTTCCTTGTGTACATACACCTTCTCACATTATGCCTACTACATTTCTTCACTTTTAAAGAAAAAATGGCTTTCATAAAAGCACTTAAAGGCATCAGGCATATTTGCAGGAGGCAGTAGAGCAGTGTAGTGACTCCACTGTAAAGCTGACATTCCAAATTTCTGCAAAAGAACTGTTAGGTGAAGATAAACCCTTATGAGGTAAAAGTCAGGAGCAATTTTCTCAGTGTAAAAAGGCTATTTATTTAGAATAAATAAATAGGAATAAGATAATTTATGTTTTAATTGAGATGTTTCAATAAGAAGGTCCCATGAGCAGTGATAATCCATTAGCACTTCATTTTGTAGGCAGTAGAAGTCCTGCATTTCACTACTTAATTGTGATTTGTTTAGTTTTTTTTTTTTTTTTCCTTACCTTTTGTTATGTTTTTTAAACTTGAAAACTTGGTCAGTCCCTATTTTGATATGCAGTTACATTTCTGTTGAGTTTTCATTTCTGGAATAACTAAGTAGAAATACTGTTTCCCGTGAACACAAATCTGATCTGCAGACTTCACATGCACATGATATCCTGAAAAAATTTGTGAGTTGGGGGCTGATTTTCTAACCCTCTGTGTTGCATTGCTGAATCTCGTACTCATTAAAAGAATCTGCTGAATGTCTTGTCTTGCTGTGCTAACTCACTGCTGTGTCATCCCAGGGTTACCTCTTGTCTGCAAAACCTTGTTCCTGGTATTTCCCACAGCTCATGTTATTAACTCACACAAGGAGCAGATTGAATTTAGTTTGAAGATTTTAGGCTGACAAGTCCTCAGGTGTCCAAGCCTTTTCTTTCTCTCTCTGTGTTTCCTGATACTGAAGGTGAAATCTATGGCAAGGAAAATTCACTACCAGGATGTAATATTTTTACTTTGTTGCTGTCTTCAAGTTTTTGTGCCAGGAAGACTTTTCCTATTAAATGACACTTAGTGATTTAGTTAGAAAATGTAAGGATGGTTCAGAAAAATATTAAATTATCCATGCCCATTATAAGAATATTCTAAAGGTGGCATCGTCTCATCTGACTTAAGATATTTTATTGCAGGATTCACTCTCTCCAAGTTATCTTTTTAGTTATTGAGGGCAAGATGATCTGGTTTAGACTTTCAGCAGGAAAAGAATTCATAAAGTCATAAAAATAATGTGAATGTTCTCCTGTGGACAAGAGAAAGAATAACTGCCAAAAATCTTATCTGCTGCAGAGGCTGCAGCATGGGCTTCTTGATCATAGAATCATAGAATATACTCAGGGACCCACAAGGATCATTGAAGTCTAACTTCTGACCATCACTTGAACACTTCTTAAACTCTTGTCAGGCTTGGTGCTGTGACCACTTCCCTGGGGAGCCTATTCCAGTGTCCAACCACCCCTTGAGTGAAAAATCTCTTCCTAATATCCAACCTAAACCTTCTCTGACACAACTGCAGGCCATTCCTTCAGCTTCTGTCCCTAGTCACTACAGAGCAGAGATCAGAATCTTCCTCTCCTCTTCCCATCACAATGAAGTTGTAACTGCAGCGAGGTCTCCCCTCAGTCTCCTCCAGGCTGAACAGAACAAGTGACCTCAGCCACTCCTCACACGGCTTCGCCTCAAGGACCTTCACCATCCTCATGGTCCTCTCTTGGACTCTCTGTAATAGTTTGATGTCCTGTATTGTGGCTCCCAGACTGCCCCAGTGCAGAGCAGAGCAGGACAATCCCCTCCCTTGCCCCACTGGCCATGCTGTGCCTGATGCCCCTAGGACAGGGCCGGCCCTCCTGGCTGCCAGGGCACTGCTGGCTCATGCCCAACTTGCCATCAGCCAGGACCCCCAGGTCGCTTTCTGTGAGACTGCTCTTCAGCACAGGCAGTAGAGAATTCACATGTGAGGAAACCCTTTTAAGTACTCCCAATTTTTAAAAAAGGTACAATCAGTGAACAGCAGGCATGAATCCAGATAAACCATGTTTAATTGGCACCTGTGTGATCATGGAAATACTTGTTTTACAACGAAAACTCTGTGATTGAGATGAACTGAAAATGAAATGTTGAAAATTAAACATCATGGTTTAAAATGTGGTTATTTAGTCCTACTAGAATGTTTGGAATAGAAAAACATATTTTATGAATGTGACATTTTGTTTAACACATTTTTTTCCCGAGTTTTTCCTCAATCCCATTGCATTTCCCGTGTAATTCAAATCGCAAGTGGAGAGCTCTCTATCAGCCACCATGGTCCTGACATGCTGTTATGACGAGTGCCGGATTGTCATAAAGTGGAGATTAAGCCCATCTGTCCTGAAATGTAGAGATACAGAATGGGAGGTTCTGCTGAGGTGTTTTTCCTTAAAGTATAATTTCTCATATTGACCCTAAAAAAAATGATTAATCCCTTGGAAAAGTCTTTAATTTGATTATTTGTAAAGCACTGTCTGAGGTAATTTCAGAAGCATTCTCATTGATAATGTCTGTAAAGGTTTTTGAAATGCCAGAAGACTGAAACCAGACAAATATAGTGTGCAAGCTGGAAGAAGTAGGAAAGGGAAAAGGAAAGGGGGATTATAAACCCGACACTTATCTTCAATTTCCTCAATAATTCTGGAAGGTAAGAGGCCTTTCTACAGAAATAAATTGTAGATATGTTACATCTTAGCTTCAGAAAAGCTTTTGGCACTGTTTCACCCATCTTACTTACAAGAAAAGCTATTGAGACATTATTGAGGAAAGTATTACAGCTATGATGAAAAAGAGGTTGTACAAATTTACAGAGAGAGAAATTTAATGGCAGTTTGTTGGTTTTTTTAAATGGAAATGTAAGACATATATATCTTGTATTGTTAAGTACTTCTATTAACCCCATCAATTATTGTTGTTTCAGACTACCTGAAACCAGGAGATAATGAAATTATTTTTGAGTACAGATTAGAATTCAACAGGTTTTAAGAGATTGAAGATATAGTATGAAAATAAGACAAAGCTCTTCAAGATAACACAAGGTACTGTAAATTAATGGGAGCAACTAACTACAGATATGGATCTGTAAAATTATATAACTGCACTGTCTGTTCCCGGGAATGGTTCTCTTCTGGGTAGGAATGGACTTCCGGAAAGATACAGACCAACAGAGAGTGGTTAAGGCAATATGATATGTATAGGAATGACGGAGGCTGTGAATGGAGATGCAGTTATTGCCTACAGTTGCAGTTCTGTTGTAAAGAAGGGGAGGTCACCTTTTCTACAGATTCAGGGTAAGTAAGACAAGAAGTAATCTGTTTGAGTTGCAGCAAGAAAAAAATCAGTTTTTGTGTTTGGAAAAATATTTGAACTGTAACCATAATGTAATACTGGAATAAACCTCCGGGGAATTTTGGAGATTTCCTGCCACTGAATAACTTCAACAAAAGAAAACATGTAGAAGACTGAATGGGACAGTTCTGGGACAGCGGGGACCAAAGATCTCCGGAGTCCAGGACAGCTCTTGAAACATGTGGTTTATTGCATAGGTCGTGGGTATCAGAGCTTTGCTTTAAGCTGCCAGCCACAGCTGAAGCATGCCCCAAGAGAGAGACAAGTTCCTGTTAAAATACATTATATCTCTTTCTGTGTTGAATTTTCTAATTTACACTAACCAACTAGTACAAGACACAAATCCTATAGAATTTTCCATACAGCCTATAAGAATTTCTACATTACCATATATGTTACATTTTAAACCCTAAAAGCGAATTCCTCGAACCTTTTTCTTCCCTGCTACTTTGGTGAGGTCCCCCTGACCTATAGACCCTTGGCATCCCCTAATTTGCCAAGGGTATTGTTCAATCAAGGGAGATTCCTCTTCAGCTGGCTAAGCCATTGTCTTTTCCAGTTGTTCAGTAACTAATGGCTTGGCATCTTAGATCTCAAAGTTTGCCTTCATTCCAACTTTGCTGATAGGTTTTATATTTTCAAAATCATTTGAAACATTTATGGCTAAGGACTCATATTTATAAGGCTTTCCTATTTTGTCTTCCCCAACAAAAACATTTGAGAGTTGTTAGCTTAGATAAGTTTTTCAGGTCCGTTTTTGCATCATTTTAACTAAAGTCTGTGAATTTGGTCAATTGTGTTTTCTGTGGGAAGCATAACATGAAGATTTGCTGAGTATGTGTGAATTGCCTGGCTTCATTACTGACTGAACATAACTTTCAGCATTGGCCAATTTTCACTCCTTATTTCCATGGAAAAGACTCGGAGACTAGGTAGCAATAGCAGTGGATATGTGCTTTCTTAAAAAATGCTTGATCCTTTTTTAAAATCTATTGTTTTTATGGGTAATATTGAAAAAATGTTAAAGAGTGTCTGTAAAATCCCATGTGACAGTGCCTAATTGGAATATGTTTCCTAGCCCAAGTCAATAATTTACATTAGTTGAGTAACAAGCTGAGTTCTAAAAATGCTCATTTGTTGCTTACAAGGTAGCAGGTGGTTGACTTGTTACCAGACTTTTTTAGCACTTTAAATTTTAGGATCATTGCATATATCCTGCTATCTTCCCAAATTGAGTATTTTTTTTATCAGCTGCTTGCAGGCTGGAAGTAACCTATGGTTCAATATTATTTTCAGTGAGAGTGAATGTTTCTCTTAGTATTTTTTTTTGACCTAAGAATATTTTTGCCGTTTCACTAGCACAGCAAGTAAATAAAATGAAATATGAGGAATACAGGATGAAAGAAATGCGGCTAAAAGTTTTTTTTTTTTAATAAATTATATATGGCACATATTTTGTTGGATAATCAGGATCTATTTATCAAAAAGTCAAAGCACATTTCTTTAAGATATTTCACAAGTACTCATTTGCTCACTGATAAATCCTTAATAGCCCTTCATATTGATCCTCAGCAGGCCTACAGACCTTGGTTCTAGTATGGGTTCCTACTCTTAACTGTTGCATCTGAGATGGTAAATAACAGCTATTTTTACACCTATTTGAATTAAATATAGGTTAAAAAAAGGATATTGGTGGGTGTCCTGGTTTAGGGCAAATTCTGGGAGGGAACCTCCGAACAGGACCCAAACAACCCCTCCCCCCACAACTGGTCCGAAAAAAAGAAAAGTGGAAAAAACTATTTATTTAACAAAAGGAAACAATATGAAACAATAAACAATAAAACCTTTAGTTGAAGTGAAATGGCAAATTGAGAAAAAGTCCTTGCCGTAGATTCAGTTTGTCTTTCTGCGTTTCTATCAGTCCTTCCGGCGCTGGAGAAGAACTCTGTCTTCCCCAGCCCCAAAGGGGAGGGAGGGGGGAAATCCTTCAGCTCTTCTCTGCTTTTCAGTCCGGAGCCGTTTCAAACAGTCCCGAGGAAAAAAAAAGGGAAAAAACAAAAAAAACCCCAATTCTCTGCCCTAACTAGCTAAACTAACTAACTAAAAAAAAAAACAAAGCAAAGCCAGACAGCACCGCGGCGGCACCGCCAAGACCCGGAGAGGAATGTGAGAGAGATAACATAGTTTTCAAAACAAATTGCACTCTAAGAATCTTCTTAAAGGTACAAAGCAATATACAGAACAGACGATTGGGGATACAGGCATCATAAAGTCACTCTAGGACAGTGGGGATGTGTTTGCTTTTTGTGTGTGTGCATGTGTTAAAAAAAGAAAAAAAGGGGAATGTTTTCGGTGTGTTTTTGTTTTTCCTGCGGGTCTGTAATGAAGAAAGATGTTGATCCACTTTGGATGAAGATTTGCAGTCTTGATTGTCTTCTATGCATTTACATATTCTTAACATGTTGATAAATCTATTCTAGATGGTGATCAGATATTTTCTTGTCCATCTTTGAATGATACAGCTGCTCAGCACCTTATCACATGTAATGCAATCCATCATTATGTAAGGCAGACAATCTGAGTTTTATAATGAAATTGAAGTCTGTTTTGAAGCTTCAGAGCAGAAATGAGGAAAATGTATACATCCATCTACTTATTTTAATTATTTACATTAGATTTCTGTGCATTTTTATAAACATTTCCTGCATATATTTTGGTGCCTTTCTAGAACCTGACATTTGTTATGAGGTTTTTTGAACTTCTGACATTTGTAAGGGAGAAAGCTCTCAAGCTTTATTCTGTAGTTTCTTTCATATGTATTTTCATTGCCTTGCATTCATTCAATTATGCGCTTTAGAAATTGGTGTTTCCATTCTCAGTTGCATTTTCTAGAAAAGGTTTAGCAGTTTAATGGAACAATAGTGAAGAAAGAAAACATTTATAGGCCTAAACCAGACCATTTCAAAAGCTGTAGTAACAAAATTTATTGCACTAGAACTTTATCCGAACAGTTGTCATGAGACTGAGGTTTGAGTGGACAAAGTGAAAACAAGATTGAATCTGTTCCCGAAGTTCATATATAGCTCCAGCTTCTTTTACAGGACTTCTCTGGGAGTGATGTTCTTTATCGTGACAGACACTCCTTGAAACTAGGTTGGGTTCTCTTACTTATACCTGTAACCAGAACCACATCCTCTCTTTAAGTTAAGAACCTCATTGCTATGGATGGAAGAGTTGTAAATTGTAAAGACAAGTAATCAAAAATTAGAAAATGAACATATCTATTTGGCCCTTTCCCAGTTTCAATTCAGAATCTGTGTGGGTACACAGTATATTATAAACTCTACATATACACTCACCAGTCTTTCTTCCCTAACAAAATACCTGCCTCACTCAGTGAAAAGAACAGAAGCATAAAGGGAGAGAACTGAGATTGGGCAGGTTAACACAAATCTGACATTTCTTTTTAGTCACCTGAGAACACGGACAACTGTTTTTCATTAACATTAGTTTTAGCTATGTAAACAAGCATTTAGTCATAAGGAAAGGGGTGACTGTATACACGAAGAAGTTTGTGCAGAGAACACAGTAATTTACCAGGGATTTATGGTTTACTTTTGATAGTTGCTGTAGACTTCTATGGGACTTCCTGTGTGCCCCAAAGTGAAACATATTTTTCTTTCCTGTTTCTTTGCCCTGTTTCTAAAGAAGGGAACTATGTAGTGCACCTGGGATGTAGGAAGTCTCCACCCTTCTTTTGTTTTATAGTTCTTTGCTTTCAGCTTGGACAGCTTTGGGGCTTGACTTTTTTTTTTTTTTCTTTTTTTCTGTCTTATGTACTGTGTAAAAGAACAGCATAAAGAAGAAATTGGGGAGTTCGTGTGAATCATGACATAAATATTTATGTATGTAATAAACATTCTGGTTTGGCTTTGACACATCTCAAATGAATAAAATCAGACACAGTAAGCTACTGATGGAAGAAGAGGAACTGTTTAAAGTTTAGAATAGCATAAGATGTGTTTTTGGATGAGAGAGAATTCCACCTGATCTTTCACATATTTTCTACATGTTGTGAGTAACAAGTCCATTAGGGAATGAACCGAGGCTCCAACTTATTCATATAAGTAATCTGATGTTTTTCATAAAGACTTTTTTGTTGCTTTTTATGCTTTTTAGATGGTCCAGTGTCATGGCAACGAGCTCTGAAAAAAGATTTCATAAAGGGTTTATGTCTCATTAATCTCTTGATAGTATATCCATCTTGGCACAATGGGAGTTTTGGTCCATTTTTATAATCATTAATTTTTATGAAAGTAGTTGGTTAGCCTTAGCCCCTATCTTGATTTTCTTGGAGGGGGCTTTTGTTGGTTTTTGTTTGTGTACCTTTCTTTGTGATTGTTTGTTTGTTGTTGTTTTCTTTGTGTTGTTCTGTTTGCATTTCCCCTATGCATAATTTGGGATATATAATTGGGTACAGAAGGGACAGTTATTAATCTATTTAGAAAGAAATTAATTTGACATGAAGAGCCTTTGTTTAGAAAAGCATGATTGTATTGCCTTGCATGATGTGGGGTTTGTGCTTTGAAAATTTATTCCTTTGACAAGATTTAATTAAAGTCAATTCTACATATAATTGAATGTTTTACATTTTATAAAGAGTGTGATTACTAGTGGCTGCAAGTTTTGTCATGTAATTGCCTTGATGGTCTTATAAACAAGAGGCTATGACTTCCCATTATAAGCTGGAAGGAGACAGAAGAGGTAAAGATCTGATTATATGACAAAGAGGAAGCTTTAAAACATCATCTCAGTACCTAAAAAACTTTGGAAAATAGTGCAAGAAAACCTGTTTGTTGCCACAATAAAGAAAGCCAGTGGGATGTGTCAACAGGGATATCACCAGCAGAGATGAAGGCATTATCCCACTCTACTCAGTGCTTCTCAGGCCACACCTGGGACACTATGTTCAGCTTTGGTCCCCCCTGTACAAAAACAATGTGAACAGAATGCAGAGAGTCCGGAGAGGAGGTTCAGAGATGATCCAAGGACTGGGAATGATGTATAAGGAAAGGCTGAGAGATCTGGGTGTGCTCACCCCTGAAGGGCAAAGACTTAGAAAAGGTCTTGGCACCATGTTCCAGTATTTAAAAGGTGGCTACAAAAGAGGAGGGAGATTTCTTTTTAGAAGGAGTCACATGGAAAAGATTAGGGATAATGGATACAAGTTAATGCTGGGGAGATTCTGATTGGACACAAGGGGAAAAGTTTTCATCGAGAAAAATCAGTCCTTGTTATAATCTCTCCAGGGAAGTTGTGGATTCCCCCATACTGGACACCTTTAAGATTTAGCTGGATAGGTTGCTGGGCCATCTTGTCTAGACCAAGATTTCACCATGCTGTTAGCAAGAAATGTTGGACCAGATGATTCTTGAGGACCCACTCCAACTTGTATTTTGTGATTTTGCTAACAAATCAGTTGAATGAACATGAAATCAATACCTTGTTTGATGTTTTTTTCTTCAAAATAGAAATATATAGGTATATTTTTTTTATGAGCGTCCGCTGTTAGATTTGCGTGTCTTGAAATATCTGTGAATATTTACACAGTGATATTCCTAAATATCCACTCTACTTTGCTTAGGATCACACCAGAATATGAATTCATAACAGAACTTAAACATTATTATTCCTACATGATGGTGTAGTAAAAGATTACTGATTAAATTCAGGGCTAAGGGAATAATTTGTGATGAAGGTTAATGAATCTTTCCAACAGTGCAGCTTCAGCCAAAACATAACATCTCTCAGAGCCATTGTTCTCAAATGTCATTGTTGGGTGTCTTTCATCTTTTTACCTGGGTCACCCTCCCACCTGCTGCTGCTTCTCCCTGGACCTCCAGCATTGCTGGGCTGACAGGCAGCCTGCTCTGGAGTGATGGCTGCTGCTCCCTGTTCCCTGGCAGAACTGACCTGGGCCTGACCTCTGGCACACTGTGGCCTCAGTGTAGTACAGGCCCCTGAGAATTCTCACAGTCCAGCTCCCAGTGCTTCCTCTGCCTTCCCATCCTTTAGAGTACTGTCCGTTCTTCCACTCAAACTTCATCCATAGCACACTCAGTCTATGTTTGGGGAGGATGAACACTTTTCTTCAAGGACTCTACATGTGCACCTCCTCTGCAGCCCTGTTTCCAGCAATTTCCCTGACTGCTGCAACCTCTTGCAGCCTTGAACCAAAGCTGTTTTCTCCTAGCCAGGAAACTTGAAACTGGTTACACCAGAAGAAGAGAAATAACATGTTTGATGTCTCCTCATCTCACTGTGGCAGGTGAGATGGAGGAGATGGTGATTAATTGGAGCTACTTTTGTCCCTACTCACATCCTTGTCCCAATGTCTGTTGTCTTTAGTTAAATAATGGGCTCTTCCTATGAAAGTCACAATAGAAAGTCGCAAGTAGAAAACTTCTAGTGAACAGAGTGATCCAGTGAGAGAGATTTGAAATCGAAAAGAGCATAGTGGAGTGTTGGATGGAGCATTCTTGAGGTTTCTTACAATTTAGAGAAGAATCACCTCCCAATTCAAGAACTTCGATCATCTTTTTGTAAGAGATTAAAAGTCAGATGTCTTAGTTTAGGACAATCAGGACTGTCTGAACTACACACAGTCCAGACTGGGGAATAATTTTTTAGGCCGACTAAATTCCCTTTCATGTGTTTTGAGAAATAAGAAATTGTATTCGTTTGGCATGAATGATAAAGAAACCAATTGGTGATTTGCTTTGGAACTGACAGCCAATCAGGTAAAAAGTGTACACCCCTGGGGACACACAGCTTAAATACAGGAATCTTGGAAAATCTCGCCCCTTTCGAAGGACCCAGCTATGAGGTAACCTCAGAGAAGCAGAGGGCCCCGGGCCGAGTGCGCCACCAGCCCCGGGAGTGGGGCTGGGGCGGCCGTGCCGAGGCTGGCCCTGCGGGAGCCCAGCCGGGCTGGGCCGGGTCCCTGAGCCCGGCAGATGTCGCAGAGAGGGGGGAGGCAAGGTGCAGGCCTCGCCCTGGCTCCACACCCCTGTGCGGGCGGCTGTCTGCGGGCGGCGGCGGCCGGGGAGGAGAGCGAGAGCCAGCTTTGCAAGCGCCGCTGAGGGGCCGAGGGAGATGGCCCCGGCACCTCCAGCCCCCGGGTCCCCGGAGAGCAGCACCGAGCCCAGGCTGGGCCAAAACGCACCCCGTAAGACGAAGGGATGGAGGGGGAGAGAAGACCTGGGCCGCCCTTTCCGAGCTTTTTCTACACCTCGTGGATTTGAGGCTTTCAGAGATGCCGCGGCTGAGACCACGTGGCCGTCTGCAAGCCCGGGCAGGTTCGAGAACATTAACTCTTTCTTAACATTGACCGAGACTTTTTTAAACTCTACCCCTTCTCAAAGAGAGAAGAAAGGCTAAATTGGAGGTATGCAAAGGGATAATATGAAGATATCAAAGTCAGTAAAGAAAGGATGACTTCTTAAGTGGGAAAGATGACAAGTTGCCTTAGTTTTGGGCAATTCTTTAAGGAGTTAAATCTCCTTAATTCATGGTAACAGACTGTAATTTTCCTTTAATTCGTGGACTAAAAATGGGGAGATGATTTTTCCAGATTCAAGCAAGGGTGTCTGATTTTTACTGAGTGGACATTTGAATTAGAAGCTATAATATTTGAATTTTACTGAATGGATGTTGAATTAGAAATTGTTGCAGTGGTCCTATGAGATGTCTTGAAGCCTTGTCACCCGTGAAGAATAAGAAGTCTTTTGTTATGAAGCTGTGCATCTTTAAAAGGTGAAACCCCATGTTTTAAGTCCACAACCCTTATACAGCCATATGAAAGGCTGCATTTGGGAACCTCACAGATGCAGTGTCGGGCAGGCTGCGTTTGCGGGAGCTGGAAGCCACAAACAGACTGTGTCTCTTGTGGAAAGTTACCAGAAGAATCAGGAGGGACTTGTCTCTCTCAAAAGACGAATGCAAGAATATTTTTATAAGTGCTACTGACTTGAGAGTTCTGATGTTTTGTCTCTTTGCATTGTTTTCGTGGAAAAGTAGATTGTTGCTAAAGAGGAGGGGGCTGTCTTTAAAAGGGTTTCATGGTTGTTTTTTTTTTGTTTGCCCTTTAGTGTATGTTAATAAATCTAACTGTTTCTATTTTAAAGTTGAGCCTGTTTTGCCTTTCTTCTAATCCTATTCCATAGTAAAAAAATAGATCCCCACACTACGTTTCACAAAACAAATTCGGTGAATGTAATAACCATTACAGTTTTTGGTGTTTCCGCCCGGTTGCAAACTTTAACCCATTACAGAAATCTAGAGTTTGACATGAACATTCGAAATAATTATTTGTATAATGAGCATATAAGGGTGAACAAGGTAACATGACTTTTTCCTCCTGCAGTATAAACACAAAGTCTATGATAGAATGAAAGCATCGCAGCAAAGTAAAATCTAGAAGGATTTTTTAAAAAATTCCATTAATGACTAAGAAGATTCAAACTTTCTAGTTAATGGAAGAATCCCAAATTAAAGATAACTCCTATTTTAAAAATGTCTTAAATATTTATCAGCATGAAACATTACTTGCTTTGTTATGTGCATATAATATAAGGTGCTTCCGATCAGTTGATATTTGTTCATATCAAACTACATCTTATTAAGTGTATCTACAGAGATCACAGAAATATCAAGAATATTTTTTGTGGATGTCACAGTCTAACATGCTGTTTCATGTAAATCCCAAAAGCACTTGAGGAAATAATAGGGGTTATTTTTCTTCCCTTTATACCTTCAGAAAATAACCTTCAGTGAATCCTACACAGATTTCACAGACTGTCAAGGCAAAACTAAGATGAGAATCCAGCTTTCCCCTTCAGTGATCTATACCTTGACTATGGCTCCTTGTTTTCAAAGGCATGTAGACTGGACAAATAGGATGATTGCAAAGTCAATATATGTGCTGAAACAACTCAGGCAGAGGAAGAAGGGAGAAATGGAGGCTTAGAATTGAATATCCTACAGAAATTGTAGGATAGAAGCTATTAATTTTAATCTGAGGTTAGTTCCTTGTTGAGAGGTTAAATGCTGTAAAGTGTTAACAGGAAGTTGTTAGAAAGAAAAGTTTCTGACTGCCTTTTATATTTCAGAGATGAGTTCATGCTCATGCAGATGCCAAACCATAACTCTTCTGCTCAACATCAACTTATATAAATTAATCAGGATGTAATCAAAGAAATAACAATGAAATTATGCTTAATCTATAGCTGAAATGGTGACCCTTCCTCTTAGCGTGATTGTTGTTTTGAAGGACAATTTGCTACATCTGAGAAAAGGTTCACATTCATGAGTTCTTAGAAAAATAGGCTCTTCGAAGAATGATGCATCAGTTTTTCTATGATACTGTCTGAACCTAAAGTGCAGCAAAAATATTTTTGAATTACCTTAAGCTTTGTATTCCATATTCTAAAATCAAGAACTGTATATATTTTAAATTATATTTTAAGAAATTGTATTTAGTCATGTATTTGAGTATTTGAAGAAAATTTAGTGTTGCTTGACCCTGAGAAACAAAAGACTTGATTTGTCAAAGCTATGACTAATTTTAGTGAGAACATGGATCTTTAAATTTGATACCAGTGTAGCCAGAAGGAAAGCAAAGAATTGTAATACATTTTCAGACTAGAAAATAAAGTTGGAGTGCTTACTGTCCTTTGGCAAATGTGAGAGTTACAAATCTCTGCCTTAAAATACAAGAAGTCTTTCATCTCTGTTTTTCACCCAAGATTTCTGATAGTGCTCATGTCTAATTAAAACATGTATTTCCTCTTAATCAATAGTACATAATTTATTTTGTCATGGTTATAAATATGTTTTTCAGGAATGCTTATTGAAATACATAGAAAGCATCTTCCTATTAAAAATATTTCATGACAAAAATGTATAGCAATTTCAGGCAAAAATATTTTTAGCTTTCTAAATAGTATTTTCATTTTTAATAGTAGACTTCAGAAACAGAAAGCAGCTTTTTATTCCTTAAATTTAAGGTATTAAAAAATGCATGAAAAAAAAATTCTAGAGATTTCTGCCCTATGTGCATTCATAGATGGAAATCTGATGACAATAATCACAAACGATATATTTAAAAAAATGTTTCTTGTTTTCTTGAAGGCATCTCACACCAAAAACAGAGTAGGAAGACTATAATCTTATTAACAAAAGAAGTAGTGGTTAGATATCAAACCAAGGGCATCATTATAAGATTTAGTGCTGGATAAGGTATTGCTAAGGAAATTGATACTAAATATTAATACAGTGGAATTAGACCTCTATTTTATGTCCTTTATTTTGTTATAAATATAAAAGCTCTATCTATACCATTAAGCTGAACAAGCCCAGGACATTGTTCCAGCATTAGCATGGGATTATTCAGAGTCTTTAATCATTAGTGCATTCCTTGGCACATTTTTTTTTGGTTTTGCAGCTTAGCACTAGCCCAAATAATGCTAGTTTTTAACTTAATAAAAGTCACAGACCTATAATATAGAATAGATGAAACCACCTTATTTTAGGAGGAACAGAGTTGATCTCCATAGAATGAAGTGAGCTGCACTGCTTGGTCCCAGGACCAGCAGACAGACCACTAGACATTCTATTTCCTGTCCTGGAATACTTCCAGCTGATGTCACTGCTCAGACCCCCAGGCAGGCACCAGCTCTTTACCACACAAACCACACAGGAGGGAGAATCACCAAACCACAGAATGGCTGACACTGGAAGGCACCTCTGGACATCATCTTGCTCAAGCTCCCTGCTCAAGCAGGGCCACCCAGAGCCTCTTGCTCAGGACCGTGTGCAGATGGCTCTTGCATTTCTTCAAGGAGGGAGAACTCACCACCTCCCTGGGCAGCCTGAGGCACTGCCCAATCACCCTCACAGAGCAAAGACCTTCTTGATGTTCGGACAGAACCGCCTGTGTTTCATTTTGTGCCTGTTGCCTCTGGTCTTTTCTCTGTGCAAACTGGAAAGAGCCTGGCTCTGCCTTCTTTGCAACCCCCTCCGAGTACTTACGTACTTTGATGAGATCTCCCCTGAGCCTTCTTCAGGCTGAGCAAGCAGCTCTCTCAGCCTTTCTTCACAGGGGAGATGCTCCAGTACAGCCACTTTAGCAGCCCTTCACAGGACAGGGTCTCCATTTCTCTCTTGTACTGGGGGGTCTGTAACTAAGCACAGTATTCCAGGTCTGACATCATCAGTGCTGAATAGAGGGAAGACTGTTCTTTCTCACTGTGAGCTCCCGTCTCTAGGTAAGTGCTCTCACAAAATCTTAATTTTATAATCTTGAAATGTATTCCACTCTGTTGTGAAGAGGTGTATGGTACATTTTGGCATTTACCTAATTCTGGATTCAGCCAAAAGATAGAAACAGTATTTTCTGTGAGACAGTCTGCTGGTTCTGGGCTCTACCATTGTCACAACTGCTTCATTGGTGCAATCCTGACATCTCACCCAGACACTGCTGGGGATAACTTTTAGGTTGCTTTCTCTCAGCACTGTAATCCCCACCTGGATTGAACTGTTTGGTTTCCTGAACAACAGATAGGAGGAAAATTTACTTTTTAGACTGGGTTCCATGAAAAGTGGTAGACTGAGCAGGCAGCCTGCTCAGGATTAAGATGACTCCCAAGTCTTACTCCTTTTTGCATTTAAATGCTTCCATAATTTCCTATTTCCAGCTTCTTTCTAGTCATGAAGGCTGCTTCTGTCTTCTTTTTCAAAATTTTTCAGAGAATTAACCTGTGCTAAAAAAGCAATTAAGAATATGTATTTTTTAGAGGGGCAATGATATTTTACTGCTTGGTTTTTGTGTATGCAAGCAGATGGAAGGCATTCCTGGTCTTGCTGAAGGAGCAGGAGCCACATGAGTGACACGACAAGCAGGGACATTGCCCATGTTGGTATTGGCAGTCTCCTGCTGGACTCTGAGGCAGCATGTTTAAATCAGTCCTGGCTCTGCACTTTCATGGGAGCCATCTCAAAGTTACATGTCTGTCTAAACTTGTCCAGATGGAATGGCTCTGTGCCAAGGAAAAAAATCACCTCTGGAGAGCAATCATGTCTCTAGTGACAACGAAACATAGATGGCTAGTTTAATTTAGACCTTAATTAACAATCTTGCCAGGTTCTGTTTCCCACTGGGAAAAGCACCAGATACATTTACGGTCCAGTTTAGTCAAACACAGCACATATTTAAAGGGATTTTTATTCAGACTCTTAAGCACATGCATGAGTCACACAATATAATGAATTCTATAAAAGTATTTGAAGCTAAGCAAATGTTTAAAGATGCTTTTGAAGAGAAGCTCAGGCAGGAAGCATATGAGATTCAACTCACTGCTTTCCTATCCTTGTATAAAAAATGGGTTGCATACACATAACATTTTGTCAGGGGTCTCGATATATTTCATCTATCATTACACAGTGCACTGGGTTTCAGGTTTTCAAGGACAATTTTTTTTTTAAATTTTATTTTTTATGTTTGTTTATTTTTTTGCATACGATTTAATCAATAACAGCTGTTAACTACCTATTCAAATTCCTCTTTATACATGTATTCAGACTTCAACAGTGTGTTGTTTCGTGCTCTCTTTTTAAGGTGAAGTCACTTCAGAAAGTTTCAAATCAGGAACTCTTGGTTTTTTTGATTTTTTTTTCATCCACCTATAGTTTATCTGATAGTGCAGTCATCTTGAAATTAGTTGCTGGCACTGAATAAGTAACCTTGTTCCTCCTAATTCTGTCCTTTCTTCACAATAGATGTTCTCAGGAATTATTTTATGTGTAGTTATATATAATTATATATAGTTATACACTATTATCCTCACAACCAATCTTCCTTGTTACTTAAGTGAATCAACTTACTAATATAATTCCATAACTGACAATTCAGAATTACTTAGCACTAGACTGCTCATAAGCCAAACTTACTTAATAAATCAGTAATTTAGTTTTTCTTTTTATTATAATAATTTGGTCTAATTTTGAGTAGGAGAGATTAAAGGAAAAATAATTTTTTTGGCTGCCAGGAATATTTTTGCTATCAGTATAGAAGCCTAATCAAAACTAACAAAGTTCTATACTTATTTGTCTTAGATCTGAGCCAAATAAATGCTTTCTTGCTTCCCGATCTCAGTCTGCCACACATAGAAAATGTCAAAAGTTGCAGAAGATATGCTGAGTCTTTGATAATTTTGAATAAAAATTTTTGCTCACACTTAGCAATGTTTCCAATTTTATCAGTCTGAAACAGAGTTCTTAAATAGAAAACTGTGGAAAATGTAATTTTGTTTTGTTTTTTAAAGAAAATGCATCACTTGAAGTGTGTAAAACTTCAGCATTTGTAAACCCTTAGCTTTCACAATTTACAAAAACCTAAATGCAAATATGATGTTTTCACAGTAAGTCATTGCATTTTCCAGTCGTTTTACAGGCAACAGTGGTGTGGTACCCTGAAATAAAATAGGATGGTGGTAGTGGTAAGGATTGTTAATCTGTGCCTGTGGTAAATTCAGCAAGCTTAGCCCATGAAGGAGGCATGACTCCATCTCTGGCAGATGTTTCCTTAGAGCAAGTTATGCAGGCAGTGGGAAGTGAAACAGAGTTTGCCCCTCATTTACCTTTCTGTGGCATCAGACTTGGCCCATATGTAGATGCTTACAGAACAAGTGTCCCTATAAGAATAGAGTACTCATTAATCTGTAACTAGCTCTCAAAATAAATTTTTACCTTTGCATCATTAGTAGGCTATAGTTAAGCCAGGAATGGAAATGGTAAGTGCACAAAATAGTTTCTTATAGAGGAGAAGACTTTCTGGGTTGTTCCCTGTTTTCCTATATTGTACCCTATATTTTGGTTATTATGCACAAGCTGAGGGAATGAGAAAATAAGCTTTCATGGGGGGGAAAGTATGAAAAAGTAGATCTTATTGTTTGCAAGGATGTAAAGAGTGTGGTCTCCTTTCCACTGGAGAAAAGGTAAAGGATGACACAGTAATCAATTTAATCAATTTGCCTCAATTAAGAAAAATTTTATTTTGAACTGAGAAAGAGTATGCAGGGAGAAGGAGAGGAAAAAGCTAATTAAGATATGAAGATGGAAACCAGAGTTTTTATAAATTTTTAATTTTGTTACTTTGTCAAATCACAGCAGCTCACTTCCAGAACAGTCAGGTGTGCACCTGATAGTTGGAGAGGTTTTACTGAAGGCACCAGGAGAAGGTATGTCCTGTCATGATAAAAACCAAATGCAGTCACCCCTCTGAACTAGCAGCTGGAGGTTAGGCCCTGTAAAATCTCTGTCTTAAAATAAAAACAGATGACCCTTCTGAGGCAACCCAATTTTACTCATAGGCTGACATGCATGGAATATTTAAGTTCCTCTTATAGTTATTGAGCTGGTAACCCTCCCTCACTGTGTTACTGGTCTTTGGGTGCCTTTTACCATGCCTCAAATTACTTTTGAAGCAGGACACAGACAGGAATACAGGGCCATTATTTATGTGTGTCGTGAAAAAGAGAGGTTTGCTCAACCCTTAGTGTGGGGAGATGGACTTGACCATTAGTGTTTGATTTGTCTGTCAGCATCCCAGGAAAGCTGAGTCCTTGAGCCTGATCAGTCTGTCAGTGTCCCATTATAGGGACCCTTCACTGAACAGTCCTGCTGGATCGAGGGGTGGTTTGACTGACTTGTTCAGAGAAATGTGGCAACAACATAAAAGAGACTCCTTAGTAGGTCTTCCTCTTCGTTTGGGTGTGTTCCCTGCTGCCAGTGACTGCCTGTGAAAGACTCAGACCAACAGTTTATGGAATAACACTGTTTATTAATGTAAAATTGTTACAGGTTAACGTTTGAGAACTGTTGGTGACAGATTCTGACAGCAAAAACATCTAAAGCAACACACAGACAAGCTGTATAAATAAAAGCATTCAGTACACACAGTGTGGTTCTTACCCAGTAGGTGTCCCTATGGGGAAGAAGACCAGTTCAGCCCCTTGACTGATCCTGGCAGCTACAATGGAGTCTTCCTTATCTTTTCTCCATTCTCATCTTACTATTTGTTTGTGTTTAGATTAAGCTTGTGTGACTGTAGGCATGCATACCTTTGTTACTGATTGGTGCAGATTCCCTTGCTTCACTTTTAAAGATACAGTCAATAAAATTTAGAGTATATGACCAGTGAGGTGTCACTGTGCCTTGGAGGAAGTACCTTTGGGTTGGAGGTGTGTGTTAATATTACAATTAGGTTGTAATGAATCAAGTCCATCTGAGGAGAGCGATTTCATCACAGCTGTTGGCTCAGCAGCAGGACATCTCCTCTTCTCTCACCTGGCTGACGGGTGCTATGTGGTTTTTCAGCTGCAAAGTACCATTGAATTCCCCTCCCTGAGAAGATTTCAGCTGAGGCTGGTCGTGGTGCCTCCACTCCTCTCCATCCTCTCTTCCATTACCTTTTAGCAGGTGCCGTGGCTGCAGACTGTGGGTGTGGGGAATCATGGAATAGATTACGAGTGTGGCAACTGTATTCCATCCAGGGAGCAGCAACTGTAATTTATCCTGTATTTTCTGTGCTGTCTAGCTTCTGTGAGGATGTGAATATAAATTCTCAGTTTCCTCTAATTTTACCCCCATCCATCTTTCCACTATGTGCTAACATGGGCAACGTATCTGGGACTTGTGGTGTACCAGACTGAGCAGGAATATGCTGGTCACCCACAGCACCCAGCAGGTCATTTCTGGTCAGCCACTCACCAGCCTTGTGGGGAGAGGTGGGTTTGCTTTGCTCCTTGGAACAGACTGCTTGGTAATACTTGGTTGCCTTTCTTTTCTCTGCATCTTTTATTCCCCTGTGAATTTATCCTTCTTCACATCAGTATTTTTTCCGCTTGGATTCTAGAACAGCTTTTACTACCTCAGCAATTACCTTCCATGCTTCCATTTAGCCTGTCTCACAGAGTTGCAGCTCATGCACTTTCTCATACGTTTGCAGCAAGTTTTTCTTTGTAAGGCTGAGCCTGTGCCATGCAGCTGTACTACATCCGTGCCACCTCATGGCACCTCTTCTGCTGGGCTGAGGGTCACCCACTCATCCTCTAGGACATATCCAGCTGCTGATCAGCTGAGAGCTCTTTAGGCACCACTGAGTGTATTGAGAAGATATTAATCAACTATAATGGTGCTTAGACACTTTGGCCAAATACAAATACCCCAGGTAAATATCCTGACTTTGGACTGAATCTTTGTCTATTTGATCTCTTTCTATCCAGTTTTTTACCTGCAGCCCTGTCCCAGAGGTCTGATTATATCCTCATATATTCTGTTACTTTCTGGTACTCTTTTAGCACAGGCACAAGATTATTTACGTATAATTCATTGTCACCAGATGACAACACTGTAATGAGGGTCATTATGCACTATGCTTGTCTTTGTTAATTATGGAATTTTAGTGTTGGTGAATTTTCTTTTAAGGGCTTTCTAGAGAAGTGCTAAGTAGGTTTCTCTATTGAAAAAGATTTTTTTCTATTTTTGCTAAAATAAGGCAATTTTCCATATCAATTTGGATAATTTCTTGTATCTCTTAAGTTTCCTCCAGCTATTTCAGCTCTTTCTACTAAGGTGCTCTGAATATATTATTTATACCTCCTCAAATATTAATTTGCACTTTCTATACCTTTCTAAAAGAACCAGTTGATACATTTTACCACTTTAATAGGTTTAATTCCTTTTTTTTTTTACTTAATTGTATCATGATCAGAGGAGGTCTCTGATGATCCAAGAGGATGTCTCGGAATGACCAGCAATTCTTCACCATGGGCAGATTTGCCTGGCTAGTGTAATTGATTTCTGATAAAATGCTTTTGATGTAATCTTCCATGGCATCCTTACATCTAAAATTATGGGGTATAGTTTGGGGGGAAGGTGGGCAGGAGCCTGACTGGTGAGCACAGGGGATGACCCAGACAATGAAACTTCAGGTGCTAAGTACTCCCCCACTTTGGGGACTTTGGTTGTGATGATCTGACCCAGGGAATGTATGCCTTAACGACAGATCAGTCAGAGTCCTCATTCCTGAAATGCACCTTCCAGTTTTGTTTCATCTGAGAGGGCTGAAATGTGCCTGAACAATCTATTAGGAGATATGCAAAAACAATATGTGGAGCTGTGTCACAGAAACTGGAGAAGTTCTCACCCAAGAATGATTTTTTTCTGAAGACAAGTCTTCAGTAGTTGCATGTGTCATCAGTCTGGTTCAAAATATCACACAGAAATGCTAGTCTTTCTCATCCACTTGTTTTTTCTCTCCAGAGTTTTGGTATCTTTAACTCAGGAGTTTTTGTGACTGTAAAGTTTTGGGTTTGTTCTTGGTTTGTTTTCCAAAGATGGTGCAAAACTGTTTAGTTACCAGGAGTCACATCACTAGAAATAGCTTACACTGATGGAATGCGACTTCTCTGGGAAGGTATCGTGGGACTGATGCAACAAAACAAGGTAAAAATTGTTTAATGTTGCGGCTCAGGACACAGGCATCTGTAGACATCTTTGGTTTCTCATGAGACTTCTGTGAAAAAAACAACCTCAAGAGCCATCAAAAAGAAGGCAGACAGAACTTTAATATAATAGCACAGGTTGCATTTGGTTAGTTAGAAAAGTGCTGCATGCAGCACTTGACTTTAAAGCACTTTGAAATAGAGTGTCACGCTGATAGATAGCATTTCAGTTCCTCTGTGGAAAGATACTTGCAAGTGAAAAAAAGAGCTAGGAACATTATCCTTGTGATTTTTATTTTGCGAAATGATTGTGTCTTTCTTTAAACCAAATAGTATATTTCTCAAAGAAATGTTCCAATGTTTTATTTTTTTACTTTGCTGATCTACTGTTTCTACATAAGTAGGTCCTTCAGTCCTTTAAATCTCTTCTCTTGGAGGGTGTGGGTGAGAAGGGGAAAATAAAGGAGGGGACATAGTCTTTCCTGGAAAAAATAAAAAATGATAAAGAAAATTATCTGTACTTCAAATATTACTGGCAAAGAAATTTTAGATGTTATCTATAAATCTTTTCTCTGTATTTGAAGAAAAAATAGTATCTGCTTGTACACATCTTTGTGAAGAAAAACAATCTCCTGTATAGACAATCTAAGATATCATTAACTGAGCAGAGATTCCATAATTGTGGCTTTTCTTAAGATTAGTCAGTTAATTAATACGAAAAAGCGCTTCCTCAAATAAAGGACAAGCAACCAACCTTGCCATTGTTCTGCAGGTGAATATTATCATTGTTAAAAATTGAGAGAAATAGCAGAAGTTACAGTTTTCAGGTAAGTATTAAATCTGGCATTGGTGTTAAACAGACCCTTGTTATCTCCTCGTTATCCCCTCTTATCACTCAGTATTTGATGAGCTTTTCCTGGTTTTGCTCTCAGCCCTGGAAACTATTTGTTACATACAAAAATTCTTAACCTATTCATTTTCTTTAACACTGAGGAATTTTGCCAGTAATTATCTGAAAGTTCAAAAAAGTAATAAATGAAAGTTCAGACAATTCCACTGTAGCTTTTTTGATACCTATAAAATTCATGATTTATCAAAGAAGCAGGATTTTTCATTTAACAAGACTGATTGGTTCTTCCTGTTACACAGGGTTCATTTAGAAATGTTTCTACTTTAAATTATTATTTTAATCAATGCTTCTGAAATTCACTAACATATAATTCACAGATCAGCTACATTCCCTCACTTTTAAACCTGGTTTTCTCTAAGTTAAAATACTGGCTCTAATTTTGATAGCTGTTAGCTGTCTTGAAATTCACAAGCATATTTGGTGGTTATATATTTACTCTTGCTAAACTTTGAAAATTAGAGGGTTTTTAGCTCTTTACTGCATTTTGGTTTACACAAAAACTACAATGGCGGATTCCTGTTTGGATGTAAAACTCCCATTTGAAGGATAAGAATTCTATTTCATGAAAATGAGGTACTTTGAGAAAATGTTATTAGGTATACTGCTGTAATCAGCGCTGATCATAGTGATGATATAAATTATATTAATCAGTATTTATTTTATTTATATGCTCTTGTGGGATCTTCAAAAGATGAAAACATGGAATGGTTTAAATATTTCTTCTTCTTACTGGCCAGGTTACTACTCAGATAATTGAGAGAAGTTTCACCAAAAAGTGAAGGGAAGAGTTATTTTATTACAGAGACTAGATGGCACTGTTTAGGAAAAACATAATATGAAAATAAAAGAAATACAGGAATTTCTTTCTTCCAAAGGAAATGCAAAGGCACAAACCATTGCTCGATATCACAGAAAATGCTTTCTGGATATCCAAGAACAGACTGAGGATCTTTCAGTCTGGTTCTCTGCCTAGAAAACTATCAATGACTTCACTTCTGAGCCTATATGTTTCTTTGATAATCATTATATTACTATAATAATGTCTTCTTGGGAAATAATGTTGTATTTTCTCACAAATAAATCAAGCAATGAATTGAAATTATTGGGAGGAAATCTTTAGATTTATCCTTTTCTTAGAGTATACAGTACTGTATCTTGAAATTTATAGAATAAAGAGAATTTCTAGTTATGGAAGAAATATTTTTTAATTTTGTGGGGATTTTATTCCCAACTGAAAACATGTAAGGCAGGATTTTTTTTTTTTTTTTTCATAAAAATGTAGTATGAAAACACTCCAGCACTGAAGAAGACTAAGCAGCTAAATTATCTGAGAATTCTATGAACAGGGATATAAAGGTATTTTTTTAGCAACTAATTGTAAATGATGGGCAGTTAATTCAGCTACAGCCTACATTGCGGGAAGTAGGAGTTTGATAATGCCATAACAAGAAGAAAATAAACATCAGGACATACCAATTAAATCATCTCCCTCAAATGTCCTCTTGAGACATTATTTAAAATACAGATAAATTGTTTCCTGTATGATAAAGCAATAGATATAGGAAAAAAATAGGACAAAAAAAAAAAGGATATGTGAACTACAAGCCACTGAATAGCAGTTATCTTTTGGCCCTGTTATGTAAAATATCTCCATACTCACTGGAGAGTGTAGGGAGCTAGGTATGCTGCCTTAGCAAGTATTTGGAGCACTGCCCAGCACTTACTGAAAATGGAGAGCCATTGCTGTCCAGCACCATGCAATACGGACATTCTCTAAGTTATTGGGATGCTGGTAGTCTTGGCTGGGAATTCTGTGTAGGAATTCTGGCTTTGAGTCACTATAAGCAGCACAAGCTCCTAAACCCTCAGTGCTGAAGGGTTGGCTTTCTAGTCCACTGATCTGGCATTGGAGAAAGATAAAAACCTTCAGCCACTTTATCCTGTTTAATTTAATTTAATTCATTTTTTTCCCCTGGTTGCCCCACCATTCATGCCCCTTGGCTGCTGTTTTTGTGCTTTCTCAGCACAGTGGAGGTGAGATTTATTCAGGTGACTGATTCCATCTATTCAGTATCACAGGGATATTTGCACATTATGCAGGTAGGCCATTACTGTTTCATTATAATGTGTCATTTTTTCCTTCATATATTCTGTGTCATTAACTGAACCACTGCTCTGTAAAAGTCTCTGGAATAGGTCTTCTGTGAGGTTTAGATATACATCCCCTCAACAGTCCCCACCATGCTCAATTCATTTTAAAAAATTAATTCTCTTTTCCCTCATCCTAATTTATTTAATATGACTGGAAGTTGGAGCTGGAAGTTTAAGATAGTCCTTTTTCTTTGCTTATCAGGACATAAACAATCTCTGTAACTGCAGCAATACTTCTGGTGAATCATTGCCACCTCGTCACCTTCATATATTGTGTCATCCTCTACCCCCTGGGTTACAAGTGGTGCTGCACACCCTGACTGCTCAGGCTGGCCCAGACACAGTCTCTGTCCCACTGATGGCAGGCAAGCTGGAAGAAACTTCACTTCCCTGCATTTATTTGGTGCTAGATTGGCCAGCCTAACAGAAATAAGATCAAACTAATGCTTGCTTTTCTCTATCAAAATCAGGAAATCTGATTTCCAAAGTAAATAAAGTATATGTAGTGTTGTTCGCATTTTACTACAATATTGAGTTTAACCCCACAATCCTCAGGGGTACTACTTTGCTCAAAACTAAATGTATCCAGAAACATTCTTGAACTTGGATTCAAATCTTTGATCTTGCCAATAGATTTCTGTGGAAATAAATGGATTTTCATTGAGGTAGAGAAATAGGAAGTATATAAAGTCTCTATAAACAAAAACAAACTAAAATGGACACAGTTCTTTACTGCAGACCTGAACCACTATTTCTGTGTTTTATCCAAGCAATGTCTCATTTTAAAAACATAACAAGATGTCTTAGCTGGAACTCTTATCCAGATATTTTGGTCTGGTCTGGTTTTTAATAACCTGATCACCAAATTTAAAAGATTATACTGTTTGTGTGTTACTGGTGTCTTCGCACCACTTATATGGGATGAGGACAGGCACTTCTGTTCAGAGTTTTTAGGTCAATGGCACAAACCCCCTTTTCCTTGAGAACAGAAGGTATGGATTTGAATTTTCCTGTGCTGATTAATGGATTACCCACAAAAATAGGTGTCTCTCTCTATTGGTTCTGAATGGTAACAAGGTGATGTTCTAATTGTTGGATGTAGTGCTGTTCGTGTGATTTTCTCTGCTCTCAGTATGCTTTCAGAAGCTCAGGTTCTCCGCACTCTCTCTGGATTACAATGAAGTTTAGAAGGGAGGAGTATGTGTAAAATGTTGGCCTGAGAACTGTTAGAACACTGGAGAGAATAGCAATTTCTAAATCTCTCTCCTGTATTTTAATAGGCACAGGAAATAGGATTTTTTTTTCATATCTTGTTCTTAGGTTTCTGTTTCTTATCTATTTCTTTTTCATCTTGACCAAAACCACAGTCAGGGTTTTAGTTCTAGCAGTGAACCATAGCTTCCAAGCTCAGTGATCTGAAAAATTACTGGAAAAAAAGTAAAAAAAGGAACTTATTAAAATGAACTGAAAGATATTCCTATGTTGAAAAGATGAGGGGTAGAGGGGTGAAGGAAGAGGCAAGAAAAGTGTTATATATGGAACTGAAGAGAACCTGCAACAAATACAGGAGACTTGGTAATTTTGGATTGAGTGTTACTGCCAAGCATTGTGACTGTAGAGCTATTACAAGGATTTCTGCATTTTCTACAGTAACACTATGACAAATAAATGTTTAAAGAAATTCTTTCTGAGTGTTCCAACATTCTGTCAATGATGGTAAATAAAGAACCACTCTGCATAAGACAGAAAATCTTATACATTTATTGAGGGCTGATTTAATGGTCTATAATTAAGTGTAAAATTGAAAAGGAGAAAAATGTAATGATGAGCAAAATTTCATAGCTAGGTTTTTCAGTTGCCAAATGCTTCAGAAGGCTGCAATTTCACAGCAGGGTTGGTTCCAGGAGTGGAAATTGAACATAAATAATTCCAGACATTGTAAATGTAAATTAAAAAAAATTAATTAAGACACACATTTTGTCCTAATACATTCTCTATTAATAATTATAAGCTAATCACAGAACTATGGTTTAGAAATCAACTTATTTTAAAAAATCTTTAACTAATTAACTTCAATTGTAAATCTGTGACTAAGAATATTTCAAACAGTTGGTCAGTTCTGGTGTATTATTTCATGATAATTGCACATAAAATGGTTGGGGTGTGTTGGCTGCAGAACAGGAAACATTAAGGTTATTACAAATCAGGTTTTTTCAGGTCTGGTATAAATAATCCTGCACCCTAACACATCTGTTGTCAGTGACTAATAGTGCATTTATGTATTCTTTTTGTTCTTGTTTTTGTTATTGTTTTTGATCAGGTGTCTGAATTTTCCAACAGGGATGTTGTTATCATTAGATCCTATTTGTTAAAGAAAGTTATAGGAGAGAATGACTCTTTGTTCCCAAATTAGCTTTACTTAGGGGACATATTGCATACTAAGGCAGTAAAAGGAAATTGTTACTCTACACTCACCCAATTGACTTGGAGACATATTTAAGTCATTGGACTGACTTTGGGGTAGGTTTATTACAGTGCCAAATCAGCAAGATGAGTGTTTCATTGATGTATTTTTATCATGAGATGTGAGCACGGTGGGGCCTTTAGGACAGGTAGCAAAATGAATAGAGACTGTGAAAATACACAGGTAAGGCAATCTACCAGAGCCAGGGATGAACTTAACATGAAAACAAGTGCTCTTAAAACAATTTGTCAATAACACGTGTATGATGTATTCAAATCTCCTGTCAAGCAAAAGGGCTCTGGCACAGAAAAGTGCTGATTATAGGGCATAGCAATTGCCACAACTCTGTACTATTTCTGTATTGATGGGATAGAATCATGGCCTGGCTTCACTGCTGGGCTGAAAACCAGCTAGTTTAGGATCCAACCTTATTAGCTGGTAGTTATGTCTCATTGGTGTGTCTGAGACTGGAAACATGCAAGAGTGAAAACCATACATTTGAGCATACCAATACATCATGAAAAAGGAGTCCCAAAAGATAGAGTAGCTAAAGGTGAGCAAATTTATTAATTTAGCTTCTTCTAATAAGCTTCTACATTTCTTTAAAAAAAAGTATTTTAATTAGAGTATTCCATACTTTCTTGTGGAGTACCTTAGATTTTTTAAAAATAACTAAACAAATCAAAATTATGTTTTGAACAGAATGAAGATCTAAAAAGAAGAGACAGTGAACCAGAAGCAAATAATGCTTTTATGGACACCTTTATGTAAAATCTAGACAAATAGTGGCAAAATTTTTCGGTGGATGAGCAACTTTGGTAGACCCAAATAACAACAAAAATGGTTTTACAGAATAAATGAACCTTCAAATACTTTTTGCAACTGCCTTGGCACAGGACTTGGTACTCCAGTGATATTTTCTGTATATTCCTTCTGCTTATTTATCCTGGATTTTGAGGATGAATTATTTTTATTTAGTTATAGTGTTTCCATTACTTTAGTATATAAAGGATATAACTAAGCTGAATGCTATTTCCAGCACTATGTAAATATGGGTTGGAGGAACAGTTACGAAATGCAATGAAGGTAAGATTATTGATAGCAACAGAAGTGACAGAAGAAAAGTTCTGGGGAACGTCAGTGTCTTAAGGTGACTGCTGAGTGGTTTTCCTAAAGAACCATTATGAAATGAGACAAATTCCATGGGTTAGCTTCTTCTTTCCCACCACAGTATCCTTCCACAGGCTTGGACAACCATAAGGGCATCACTTTTCACTGTTTGGGACTGTACAATAAAACTGAACAACATCCTAAAGTAAACCACAAATGCTCATTTTGCCACAGTGAACTTCTTTAAGTCTGGCCTTGAAAATTCTTACATTTATAAATTTATAAGGAAACTTTCTAAATATAAATACATTTTATAATACATTTAGGAGGAGGGTAAAGTTTAGCTAATGGACTGCCTATGGCTAACAAAATGGCTGTTGTGAAAATTCATTGCAAATGCAGCTTTTTTGTTTTGTTTTGTTTTGCTTTGTTTTTTTGTTTGTTTGTTTTGATTTTTGGACTTCAGTCAAAGATGTAGATAAATCCATAATTTGAGCATGTGTCCCTGTGTGTCAAGGTCAAATTTAGACAGTCCATTCTAGATCTCAGTATGACAGCTGAAGAGGGTTTTGCCCTGAGGCATTGCTTGCTGGCTAGAGTTGACTGGCCCTTTCCATCTGAAGATGGAAGGACTGTTTGAGCTCTCCAAATTTTCCATGCTGTTTGTTCATACTTGGCTGATTTTGTATGAAATGGATCAGACTGTATTTACATTGCCTTTTCTACCAGGATAGTAGCTCACTAAAGTGGTAGTACATACCTGGAGGAGGATTCTGTTATTAGCAAAGTGGATGCTGTCAAATTTCCAAGGGAATTTTATTTTGATCCAAAATTTGGTCATTTTTTGGTACTTAAAAAAATAAATGTTTTGAATATCACATTCAATCCATTCAAAATTTTTCAGTTCTCCTATTCGCATCAGAGGTACTAATATATATTTTAAGAGCTAGTAATTCTTCATTCCCCAGTGGAATCTTTCTAACTGAAGTCTAAAATAAATTAGTAAATACCTGCTTGAGGCAGACATCCAGAGTGCAGGCTTTCAGCATCACTGGTTGCAAGCAGTGATAGCAAAGGTGATCTGTAAGAGGAAACATCATTTGACAGTTTGAGGTGAGGGGTAACCAGCTATAGTTTCAATAGTTTTGAAAAGTAGGTGGAGCTAGAACAGGTATTGGATATGTTTGCCCTCTGGAGATCTGTTTTAAATTCATTATTTATTTTTCCTTGCCTACATTTAAACATAGAGGATGAAATATGCAATTTCATCTGATTTCTATTGTAAAAGCTAATGAGAGCTAATCAACCTAAACCTGGAATGTTTAGGTTCATTATCAGGAAAATGTTTTCTGACAGTGACATATATTATGCTTTGCGATTGTCCAAGACTGAAAATAGCTAAAGCCAAATTCTTGGAGGTTAAAAAAGTACATTCTGTGAAACAGCCACATAAAGCAGGAAAAGGAAGTGATGATCTGAGAATCCTGTTCAGCTTTTAATGCTGTGAATCTATTGTCCACCTTTATTTAATTTAGAGACTGTTAAGTTCTTCATGTATTTCGGTGCACTTTCTTCATTACCAGGGCAATATGAGACTCACTAACACAAAAGAAAGAAAAAGAGTAGCTGCAAGAAAAGACCTCTCAAGTTACTAATTAATCATAGTGTGAGTTTTCTTCCAATGCACTTTCTTTCCAGCTGCTGACATGTGGTGCTCACATAACCAGCTGATCTGCAGTATCACATCCATACATCTGCCTGTCAGATAGGTCTTTTGCTTTTGTAAGCTGGCTGGTGGCCTGGATTCTGTGAGACAGATAAAGGTCATCCAGAGGGACCACATGGGTTTAGGAAAGGGAAGGCAGAGGAGAGGAAGTATTCACTTAATCCTCCCTTCTCGTATTCAGTCCATTATTCTAAAGTTTTAGGGGCAGATGTGCAAGCTGGGAAGTATTCCAAATTCATTTTTCAGAACATTAGGTGCTTTCAACATTAGGCACACTGAGCAAATCCCTCTTTGTAACAATTTTGCCACCAGCACTGAGGATGAGCTGCTTTCAGGATGAAAATAGATGGCTGAGGACTTGGGCCAAACCAAGCAATTTGGAGATAAAATTACTTAGAAAACTTTTTAGCTTGTTTTCACCCTCTCTCTGGTCTACTTAGAGTTCTTCAAGCTTTTGAACACTCACATAAAAGCTCTTCTTACATGGACTGTTTTTGAAAAAATAAGAAAAAAACCCCAAAAGATAGGACATGACAAGAGGCTGACAAAAGTTTCTTGAAAAATTCTATGTATTAGACAGTGACTCACATACTCCAAGCTATTGATCTGATCAGAGTTTCTAGATATTCAGACATTGCTACTTAACCATGTTATTCTTCTGTTTCATTGGGGTTCTTTCTGCAGTTTTGAATAGTCTAGAAGAGTGATTTGTTTTCCTAATAAAGAGGACAGAATTTTGGAAGACTAAAAAAAGAAGTATTGATTCTGCCTTTCATTCAACAATCTCAATTTTTGTTTTTCCTTCCTTCTGCTTTGATGAGGCTCTTAATGGAGTTTAGTTTCTTGTTGCAGAGTCCTTGAGTTAAACTCCACTCTATCTGCAGTAGCTTAGATATGCTGGTATTCAACAGAATTCAATTGTTTTCCTGTGCCTTGAACTAATAAATTGGAGAGACTGGATTGTAAATCAACTGGTTCTTCTACTTATTTTTAAGTCTGACTTATCTATTATTATCTATATCTACACGGAAAGAATGCAGAAGAGTTAGTTACGTTAGGTTAGTTTTTGTTAGGTTTTTTTGGACAAGGATTTTAAAATGTAGGGTTTGCAATGAAGATGGGGAAAGAAAGACAGATGGATAAGCTTCGAGTTAAGGCTTAACCCTGTTCCTGAGTGGTTCAGACTGTGAGCATGCCCAGGTGGGGGACAGATTGTAGATACCTCTGTCTTTCATAGGTTGACACAATGTTGACTTACTTGATTTCTCCAGTACTGGTTGCATGTATATTTTGTTCTCAATACAATTTATTTTCTACATCCTTTCAACCAAAGGAGGAAAATTAACTTTAAAAACCTCAGTGATTTTATAACAATGATGAATATATCTGAAGGGACATACAGGGACTCTAAATCATTATAAATCACACTTCCAATGACTGGTCATTCACAACTTTTGTGGGCAACATGTTAGAGTGTCTCAATACCTNCGTTTATATACACACATACACACACTCTTTAAATAAGCCCACTTTATATATTGAAAAGTCATCATAAGGTCTCCCTGGAGCCTCTCTCCTCCAGGAGAACAACCCCCAGAAAATGGCCTATAAACATACCCACAGAAGGTTAGGTGTTTTCATTAAACAACCTTCCATTGTTTGAGAACCCTACCAGTCTAGTAGAGAATCTATGTGTCTTTATATTGGTAACCTCAGTAGTGCCCAGAAGTTGTTGATTTATTCTTGTACTTTCAAATTAAGGACAGGATTAAACATTATTTAAATGTGAGCTGTGTTCAGCAGAGGGAACAGTGGTATTATATTCAAATATTTCTCCACAATAAATATAACCCATCTATTGGTTCCTTAATACTGACCATTGTATAAAATAATTAAGAGAGGATTCAAAAGAGGTCTCAACAGTAATGAAAAAGTTTCCCTGTGTTTTATAACTGGATCACATTAAAGACTTGTACTCACAGCATCTCTAATAATTTCCAGAGCTGAAACAGGTCCATTCCAATGAGTCTAAAGAGGATGGATTCTATGTTTACATAACTGCATATGCAAAAAAGCTTTGTAGTCCTCTAAGGCTCTTTAGCTTTAACTAATTAAATAGGGATTTTACTGCTTGTCAGAAAATCAGTAGTGTCTCATGGACACAAGATGCTATGGAAAGCTCTTCTATTCATGCAACTGCCTTTGGGCACCATGCCACAGAGCAAAAGAAAAGGGAAAAGGAGATGGGGAATTGAGCTCAGGGGACTCCAGTCACAAGCTATAGAATTAATTCCCCTAAAATGAGGATAGCCTCAAACATAATTGCTTACTGCCTCCAGCTTGTGGCATATTTTATTTACTGTATAATTTCTATTACAAGAGTATAAGAATGCACATAGATGATATTAAAAAAGAAAAAAAAAAGAAGAAAAAAAAAGAAAACGAAAGCAGTATGCATCCATTTTCTTCCTCAGGAAGGTGGTATGAGGAGAAGTGAGCTGTGCGTGGAAGATGTTAGAAACTGCTTTCATGCTGTAGTAAAAGGCGCAGCTGAAGCTGTTCCACTATGCATAAAAATTGGAAATGATGGATGTGGATTTACACACGAAGTAAATTAGCTGTCGTCCACAGCTGTGTCAAACCTTCAGTGCATTTAGTACTACAGCACTGTATGCGGTTTAATTATATATACAGAATTAAGGTCCAAAATGCTGTACTTATGTATATATCCATGAAGTTATCACTGTTAGATGACCATTTTCCCCTAATAGTCAGGAAGCTGGGGGAAAAGGGTCATGACAGATGCATATTTTCACTAGTCAGTTCTGAGGAGAGCTACCCAGAGGAAACATGGCAAGAGTTTGGTGTAAGTAGTGTGATGAGTAAGTACTGGGCCAACTCAGAACAAGTACTATTTTATCTTCCTTTTTTCTAGACGTCCAAAACATGAATCTGCTTGGAATGTGAGTCAGCTAATGAAAAAAGAAATGAAAAGG